>SJXQ01007338.1:0-10011 GCA_006408695.1 Aepyceros melampus | reverse complement strand
CATACTTAGGCATTCCTAGATGGCCTGCGACACAGGATATTTAAAGTAACAATGGGCCAAATTCCTGCTCACATTTTTGGCAGTGCGCCAGTCTGAAAGTCAGCATGAGAGAGACTTGTCCGGGCTGTGTAGCTTTAGCGGGGTGGGGGGAAAAAGACTGTTCCTATTTCGGGACTTATTTAAGATCTGACTTCCCCCCTCCTTCCTGGAATTACAAAGAAAACATGAATTAGAGACAACAATCCATGTAATCTACTTTGGAAGATTTTAGGAGCTCTGCGGGTACCCTCATCTTGGATAAAGCGAGGATGTTAAACAAATGAATAGGACACACTTTGAAAACCCTTGAACTCCTCCCACATTTCTTTACCTGGGGTTGGAAATAGCCACTACCTGTGGGCAATCTGATAGCCAAACTCTGAATGCTGCAACAATTGTATGGAGCTGGATGGACATGGCTATAAAACAGTCACTGGACCACTTAAGTTATGACCCTGTGGCATTAGTTCCAAGGAAACCCCAGAAAGAGCTGAAAATGGTGACTTTTTGTACTTAACAGTTGGAAGTTACAGCTGACTCCTTATAGCCCCTCTAAAGCCTATGATATGTCTAAGCACCAGCCTTGTAAAGAAGTAGAAAATCTACAAGCTCTATTAGCAAGGATGCCTTTGACAGCAAATCACAAAAATTACCCAGCTCAGACTGGCTTCAATTATATGAAAGTGGGACTTCCTTGGTGATCCAGTGGTTAAAACTCTGAGCTTCCCAATGTTGTGTGGGAGCCTGGATTAGCGGAGAGCTTGGGGGAGAATGATACATGTGTATATATGGTGAGTCTCTTTGCTGTTCACCTGAAACCATCACAACATTGTTTGTTAATCGGCTATACCCCAATACAAAATAAAAAGTTTAAAAAACAAAAGCAAACAAAAAAACCCCATCAAGCTTCCAATGCAGGGGGTGTGGGTTTGACCCCTGGTCAGGAAACTAAGATCCCACATGCTGTATGGCCACAATATATGTATATATATACTTCATAATCATGTAAGTATGAAAAATTTATTCACTTAGATAAAAGAAATCTTTAGGTAGAATGACTTCAGGACTGGCTAATTAGGCAGCTCAGTGATGTCAAAAAGGACCCAGGTTTCTTCCCTGTTTTCTCTCTGCCATCAAATTTCTGGCCTTTATCCTCAGGCCACCTCTGTTTATGGTACTAAGAAGGCTGCTGTTTCAGTGTCATAAGACACTACTGTATTTTCCTTTCTTCTTGGTGTGTCATTTTAACAATGAAGAAACTTCCTAGATTTCCCCTCCCATTCTATTGGTCATTTCTGTACTTGTCCATGCATGAACCAGTCACTAGCTAGGAGACTGGGGTCAACATAATTTGATTACACTCCTTAGGGCTTATCTGTGCAGCTGTAATAGTTACTTCTGCCCGAACCCTGGAAGAAATCCAAACAAGAACAGGGAATGGATATCAAGGTGTCTGCCTCATTAGCTATGAGAGCAAAACTTTGGAAGTAATTTAAATGTCCATCAATAGAAGATGGGTTCCTTTGTAAAGAGGAAAAAATGATAACTAGTATGCCAAGAACTGTTTAGACCTGCAGATACAGCAGTGAATAAAACTACTCTTGACAGGGGGAAGACAGATAGCAATAAATACATGAACACATATGTGTATAATTGCAAATTAAAATAAGCGCAGTGAAGGAGAAGACCAGGACAAGAGACAGCCCAGAAAGTCCTCTCTGAGGAGGTGACAGTTCAGCTGAGAAAAGAGACAGGTGAGCCATGGAAGAATATTTTAGCAGGAGCAAGAGGCAGTGAGGGGTTCAGAAGCAGGAAGTGGCTTCTTGGGGTTGAGAGTCAACGAGATAAGGGTGAGAGGGCTGGATTAGGCAGGGTCTTGTGGGCTTTGGTAAGGAGTTTGATTTTCATTCTAAATTGAGTGGGAAGAAACTGAAGATTTAAAAGTACATATTCCTTTTTAAAACTTTATTTTTTGAAAAATAGTTTATTGAATTCAGTTGATTTACAATGTGTTAATTTCTGCTTTACAGCAAAGTGATCCAGTTATACATACATACATACACATATTCTTTTTCATAACCTTTTCCATAATAGTTTATCACAGGATGTTATATTCCCTGTGCTATTCAGTAGGACCTTGCTATTTATCCATTCTATATATAACAGTATGCATCCGCTAATCCCAACTCCCAGTCCATCCCCTCCTTCCCCCATGACTATTACAAGTCTCTTTTTTTATGTCTGTGAGCCTGTTGTTGTTTTGTAGATAAGTTCACTTGCGTCATATTTAAGACTGCACATTTAAGTGGAATCACACAGTATTTGTCTGTTTTCTGACTTACCTCACTTAGTATGATGATCTCCAGGCTCACCTGTGTTGTTGCAAGTGGTATTGTTTCATTCTCTTTTATGGCTGAGTAGTCAGTCCACTGTATATGTGCACCACACCTTCTTTGTTCATTCATCCGCTGAATGGACATTTAGGTTGTTTCCATGTCTTGGCTATTGTGAATAATGATGCTATGAATATAGGGATGCATGTATCTTTTTGTATTATATTTTTTGGGGGATATATGCCCAGGAGTGGGATTGATGCATATATGACAACTCTATTTTTAGAAAAAACCTTGTATTTTGAAATAATTTTAGATTTACAAAAGAGTTACAAAGATAGTACAGAGAATTTCTATATTCTTCACCCAGCTTCCTCTAATGTTAACATCTTACATAAACCATGGTAATTTATCAAAACTAGGAAATTAGCACTGGTACAATACTCTTTATTCAGATTTCATCAGTTTTTCTACCACGTTGCATGCTCCTGTTTTTCCTAGTATGTGACAATTTCTCACGCTTTCTTTTTTTTTATGGCCTTGACATTTTGAAGAGTACCTATCAGGTATCTCATAGAATCTCCCTTAATTTGAGTTTTTCTGCTGTTTTCTCATGATTTGACAGAGTCTATGAATTTGGGGATGGATAGGAGAGGTGCAGGCCTTCTCTTCATATGATTTCAGAGAGTATATGACATCAATGTAACTTTAACTGGTGATGTTTAACCTTGATGACTTGGTCAAGTGGCATCTGCTAGGTCTCTCACTGCAGAGCTACTGTTTTTCCCTTTCCATGCTCTATTCTTTGGAAGCCAGTCGCCAAGTCCAGCTTACACTCGAGTAGAAGGAGGAGCTGGATGGTTTTAAGGGCAGTGACAAGAAAAGGTTGGATAAATAGCTGTCACTGTGGAATACATGTCTCTAGTACAGACCTGGAGCGGTCAGTGAAAGCTGTGCATCTTAAAGACAACTGCCTTTCATATTAGGCTTCAGTTTATTTTCATGGCCACCTGTCAGGTGAATGCTGTGCTATCTAGGATTCTGCACTCTGTGAGAGAGGTTCCACTTGGCAGTTCTTCTGAAGAGAGAGGGCTTTGCTGTGTCTCCCACTGGGTCCTGTGCACGGCCCTGCCACCCAGTTTGCCCCATCACACACGCACACTCATGGGCCCAGTGAGGCTCCTGTTTTTAACCACTGACCTTCTTGGGCAGGATGAGCAGAGGGTGTGTCGAGTGTGGTTTAGTTAAGGTTGAGTGGTTGGTGTGGAGAGCAGTGCATATGAAAGGGAAGGTGGGAAGAGGAGGTGGTGAGGCAGAAAATAAAACGACATATAATATCAGCTATTAAAAATCAGAAAGTGGAGTGGTGGAGGTATGACAGAGAGTCCAGGTGTGTTGTTGACTGAAGAAAGCATTTTGCAGGAATAGCTTTATGCAGTGTGATCCCATGTATGACTTTAAAGATGGAAGGATAGTCCCTGCTGCTGCTGCTGCTAAGTCGCTTTAGCATGTCTGACTCTGTGCAGCTCCATAGATGGCAGCCCGTTCCTAGCACATAGTAAACACTCACTATTTGTTGAATGAATGAATGGTATATAGCAAAATGTTAAATTGAGGCTGGGAATGGGAGGGTGAGTTTTTCCCCGTTATTTTCTTTTTTTTTTTTTGAAATATTCATGTTATTAAAAAAAAATTAAGTACCACCTTAATATTCCCCTTGAAGCTGATGAGTAATAGTTCTCAGCTGGCCTGGTTTGAGTGGTAGATATTTAATACCGACCCTTAATAAATGCTTTTGGTAACCATACCTCTTCTAGAAGGGCCAGGAAAACCCAACAGCTTAAGTTCCTAAACTGACTTCCCTTTTCCCTCCTTGGGGATGTTCTGTCACAGGCAAGTGATGAAGGGAGCAGAAGACTGGCAATTTGCCAGATTCAGTTTTGCAAACTACTGGCCCCAAAGACCTTTGCATTCCACGAATGATCCTACAGCATGCAGCCAGGGCTCAGGCCTCTTCCCACACATCAATCATCCCCATAATCCATTGACCAGACACCCTCTTCCCAGTGTCCGGGGATGGGAGCACAGGTAGGAAAGCAGGGGCTCTGGAGTCAAGCCTGTGCCACCTTGGGCATATGACTTCACCTTCTAGAGCCTCAGTTTCTTCAACTGTAAAATGGGTGTAAGAAAAATATAGGCACAGAGTGAGGATGAAAAAAAATGGGTCAAAAGCACTCGGTTGGCATCAGGCCTTAAATACTCAAGTGTCAGCCACTGGAGGTAAAAGCTGGTCCTGTCGTTTACATCACCCTAGCTATGTCGTGGAAATCCTCCATCCTCTCACAAGGCTGGCTTTGGGACAGAAATAAAGCCTGAGGCCACTTGTCCCTTCCTCTTTGACTCTCCTTTTGGTATATCATTAATTAATTAACACATTTAACATATATTTATTGACTGCTACTCACATGCCAGATGCTGTGCTGGAAGCTTCCCAAGGGGTGTGGTGTGTATGGGAATGCTGATCCCCAACTTGGGGCAGCGGGTATGGCTGGGGGTGGACAGAGGCCTGGACTCTGGAGTGCTGCCAGCCGCCAGCAAGCGACCTGCTGCTTTACCACAGCAGACAGCTTCTAAGTGCGCCATGACAAAGGCCAGGTGGTCCTGAAGTCGAGAACAAGAAGCCTCAGAACAAGAGCTCATCTGCTGAGGGGAACAGACAGGCTGTGAACAGACAGGTATGAATAGGTCATGGCAACACTGCATGTTGCAGGAGTGTCAGGAAGGAGCCCAGTAAAGATCAGAGGAGCAGGGTGAGACTGAGTCGGGAGGTGTGGTGCTGATAGCATCATTACTGATGCTATCACTCTGGAGAAGTTTTTGGTAGAAGACACTATAGACTGGTAGGTAAGTGCTTGGAAACCACAATTTCCTAGGGAGACAGAAAGCCTGGCTCCTCTTCTTGGCTTTGCAGCTAACCTGTGGTGTGACTTGGACAAGCTGCACTCAGGATCTCACCCATATGATGGAAGTGGGTGGACTGGACCAGCGATTCTGAACACTGTAGTGGGTCACATACCCCTCTGAGCCACTGGAAACTGTCAGACAAAAAGCAAAAATACACAGAAACTTATCTACAGTGTCAAAGGGCTCCTTTTATCCCCTCCTCCACCTTCAAATCCTAGCCAAAAAAATCTCCAGCTTCCATGACTTCAGATGTCCTTTCTGGCATTATGACTCTGACATCTGTGCCTGAGAGACATGCCTGTAGGGTAGGCATCCTTAGGAAGCCTTCTAGATGGGGGTTGGGACATCTTGTCTTGGGTTTAACTGCCCAAGGAGGCCAGTCAGACTTGACACCAGCTGGCATTAGGAACGGAGAGCCAGGAAGAGGATATGAAAAAGAGAAGCAGGGTTGGGCTAAGGGACATCAAGGTACAAACACCATGAGCAGTGCCAACCAGCACTCAGGGCAGGGGATTTGGACAGTGAAATGGGTGGGGGGATGCTGTGCAAGAGTGAGGGGACCCTGCCCAGTTTGCAAAGGGTAATTATTGCCTTTCAGCTCCAGCCATCTGCTGCCACAGGCGATGGGGGTGCCCAGAGCAGCCAGTGCTTTTTGTTTTTCATGAGAAGTTTTAGATCTGGCTTTGGAAGCCTCTTCATTTTCAAATAACAACCAAGTTTCTGAAAACACTGTAAGCCACTGTCTGATTTCTTGCCTATGTGATCCATATGTCTAGGCTACAGATGGAGACACTGAGGCTAAGGGGAGAGAAGACCGAGTTCTTATATTCTCTACTCTTCTATGAACCATGTTTCCGCCTCTAAGATAATGAGTAACAAGGTTATATTAGTGCTGCGCGCAACCACCGTCAAACCCTCCAAGTGTCATTAGAAGGGCAGTGACCCTCCCAAGGTCCCAAGAGAGAAGGTGGCAGAGCAGGGCCCCGGGCAGTGGGACCATAAGTCTCAGCTGCTCTTCCCCACACATGGTCCTAAGGGAAGGGGTCTGCGGAAGTGGCAGCCACTTCTCAGAGAGCCCCAAGGCCCTGGCTGTGCCCACTCTGGGAAACGGCTCCACCTGGATGGACACTAGTTCTTTAATCCGATTAGATCCGGCACCTCAGAGAGCCTTGGTAATCCAGGGCTGGCTGGAGCATTGCCTGGAAACTTGTCAAGCAGTGGCCTCGGGTTGCGAAGAACTCTGCTTAGAAACATGGGGGTCCCCAGCCCTGCTGCCTTCTGCGTCCACCCGGGTGACTGTGGCTCCTTGGTCTGTGCCTTCTTTGTGCTTTGCCCCTGGAAATCCAGAGAGGGGGCCTGCGCCCTTAAATCCTGTGAATGCATCTCTCTGCACACAGCCACTGCCGCCCCCCACCCACAAAGCCACCAGACCACACTTCTGAATTATCTGGGGCAACTTAAACTCCCCCCTCACCCTGTTAAGATTCTTGCCTCTGGCCACCACAGACCAAGTAATTCCACAGGTTGGGGAAGCAATTCGTCTTTTGATTGCAGAGGAAATGAGAAAGGCTGGCCAAGAGCAGTGCTGGGAGGGTTGTTACCCTGTCGTTGGTGACGCAGCATCCTTCCTGAGATCTGTTTGAGGGGGCCTCAATATTTTATATGGGGTGTTGTGAAGTGATGCTTAGACCTGGGTTCCAGTCCAATCTCAATCAGTCTATGTAATCTTGTTTAAATACTACCTATCCTATTGACTTCTGTAGAAGCACACGGTGGGGGTGGGTGAGAGGATCCTAGGAGAGGTGCTATTTGGGGAGTGTTTGAAAGTTAGAGTAGGCCCTTAGCATTCAGTACACAGGCTGTGGGGGAAGGCCTACCACTTATCAGCAGTGTGGCCTTGGATGAGAGACTTACTCTCTCTGAGCCTCAGGAGTTTCTCATCTATAAAAGGAGACTGATTCTATCAACCTACTTTGATTGTTTTTCAAGATTGTAAATGATAATGCAGCTCAGAAGCAATAGCTTTTATAATGATTTCCTAAGGCCACTTGACCTCTCTAACTCTGTGAAGGCTTTCTAGAATACTGACTCCAAGTAGAGCATCACCTGGGGCTCTTCTCTTGCTTTGTCCTTGGTGGATTTTCTGTTCAGGGTCCGAAGCCACTCACTCTCTCCTTCCTGAAGCCCAGTGAGAGAAAAGCCGGTCAGGAGACTGGTTATCTAGTCTCTGCAGGTACAGGGAAGAAAGAAGGTAGACCCAAGGGAGAAGGTAGGGAAGGAAGGGAGCAGGGAGGGTTCCAACCTTGCAACAGTTAAATGTTAATATAGGTGTCTGCATAGGAAGTGTCTTCTAATGACAGAAGGAAACGAGGGGTTTTTCAATCATCTCCTGCTTAACAGATACAGATGTATTCATAATTATCCCTTGCCTCGGGCCTTGAGGCCCAGGTGGGCTCCAGAAGGCCTGTGTTCCTGCCAGACAACAGTCCTTAAGGAACGTCATGTAGACAATTGGAATGCAGTTTATCGTGCAAAACACAATAAAACCCTGAGCTCTCTTCCTGTCTCAGAGACCCATAAATTATGAAAATTATACCTGCCCCAGGCCATGGACATATTGTTTTATTAAAGTCCGATGAATAAACTTAGGGCTCTGAAAAATGTCCTCTTGGCTTTCATCTGGCACACACCTCCAGCACTGAGCTGTCTGCTGGGGTGCATTCAACGAGTTCACAACCCAACTTGGCAAAGTTAAGCTGATTTCAAGGTGCAGTTTCAGCAGGCTGCAGGGGCCAGCTGGGGAGCTACGGAAGGGGCTCAGGGCCTCCTGGCCTGATGACATGAGTTGTCCAAGGGGTTCTTGTTTTCTGCCATCAGCGTGGGGACTCCCCCTTGTCCTCACCATTCTTTTTTTGGATGAGCTGAGGCTTGTGGTACCGTCATATGAGGTGTGTGGTTATGGATGTGGAGAGAGTTGAAATCCTTCTCTATTTTTAAATTTAGTTGCTGGGGAGTCGTTTTAGTCCATCCTGTGCTTCTGCCCCAAATCGAGTTGCTAAACCTTCAGCTCTCCATTTTCCCATCTACCCTTCAACCGTGACAGGCCTCTAACTCCCTCTCTGACTCTCAATTTCTGCATCTTGAAGAGGTAACTAACAATGGTATCGGTCAAGTATGTTCAAGACTTGGCAAAAAGGAACCAATCACTATATTCTAAGTATTATTACTGCCCCAAGTCATTTCATAACTGGGAGCCAAGAGGAACAGGGCCAGGCGAGGAAAGACAACGAAGGCACAGGCAGGGCTTTTTCTCTGGCCACCAATTTTTAAGAAACAAGCTCACATTTGTTTAGCTTGTTTCCTCAAGAGGTTTTGGGTGGGTGAGACAAACCCAACATCCTGTATAGGTTTCTGTTATTTTTAATCTCTAAACTGTAGAAACAAAACCAGGGGCAGGCCTGCCCCACGTCTCCACCTATCAAGACACCTAAGACTTAAAGCCTGGGTGACAGTAACTGGGATTGAGCCCAGGAAAAGGAAAACCACCTCCAAGTGTCATCAGTGAGGGAAGATACCAACATCCAGGAGCAGGAGAGGCCACAAGTTCTGGCTGAAGGGGAGGCTGGCGTTGTCTTTATTCTGGAGCAGTTTTAAGCTGAGAAGACCACAAGGAGAATGGACATCCTTTATGCTTTTTTCGGAAGTTACCAGGGGATCCTTGGCATGGGTTTGGATGTCTTGAAGAGGAGCCTGAGGCTTTTACAAAGACTGGAAACATGCCATCCCTGGTGGCCCCAGAGACAACCCAGAGCTGGATTCAGGGCTCCAGACTGCACCTGTCTGTCTAGCTTCTTCTGTCAACCATTGTTGGACCCTTTACGGCTAACAGAAAAATATCTTTAAAACAGGAGGCATGTGTTCAGTTTCAAAATAATAGTCAAAGTCTCCTTGTGATTGGCATATGCAATGAAAGTAATTAAAGTCTCTCCTCCCCACCTCCCCCTACCCCTCTGCTGCATCCTGATTTAAATACCTGCGTGATATGGGGGAGATGGATAGACAGAAGGTGTGTTGCAAAGGCAGACGCATGTCACTTACTAGGTGGAAGTCCAAGGGGACGGGTTTGTTACAGTAGCCACCAGTCCAGAGAAAACAAGGAAAACTGCCAAGGGTTTTTTTGTTTGCCTTCGGTAAGCCTGTGTGTAGGTATATATGTGAAAATCTGCATGGGGAACACCAAGGTGAAAAGGAAAGAGCTGCAGAATTTGTGTAAATTGGACAGGTAGACGAACCTCCCCCACTTCCCAGTCATCCATCTGTTACCAATACACTCTTGCATAGGGGAGGGCTTGCCAGAGGATTTAGCAGCACCTGGCAGGATTCAGCTGCAGCAGACAGTGAAGCTTTCCTCCAGGGGCTCTAAGGTCATCCTCGAGGCAGACCAGGGCCAGGAAGCCCTGTCCCCCTGCCACACCGCGCCGGAGCCTGGTCGCTCATTTCCATTCGGCAGGTGTTCTTTGATAAACTTTGACACCTTGCTGGGTGAGGATGTTGGGGGTGTGAACACACAAACACACGAGAAACGGCAGTCCTATGTATATTTAACAATATATATTTATATATATTTTCTAGATCAGTACATTCAGTTTTTAACTTGCTTTTTCTTCACAAACAG
>SJXQ01007337.1:189834-209664 GCA_006408695.1 Aepyceros melampus | reverse complement strand
ATTTTAGTTCACTGATTCCTAGAATATCAACATTCACTCTTGCCATCCTCCTGTTTGACCACTTCTAATTTGCCTTGATTCATGGACCTAACATTTCAGGTTCCTATGCAATATTGCTCTTTCAGCATAGGATCTTGCTTCTATCACCAGTCACATCCACACCTGGGCATTGTTTTTGCTTTGGCTCCATCCCTTCATTCTTTTTGGAGTTATTTCTCCACTGATCTCCAGTAGCATATTGGGCTTCTACCGACCTGGGGAGTTCCTCTTTCAGTATCCTATCATTTTGCCTTTTCATACTGTTCATGGGGTTCTCAAGGCAAGAATACTGAAGTGGTTTGCTATTCCCTTCTCCAGTGGACCACATCCTGTCAGACCTCTCCACCATGCCTGCCCATATTTGGTAGCCCCACAGGGCATGGCTTAGTTTCATTAAGTTAGACAAGGCTGTGGTCCGTGTGATTAGCTTGACTAGTTTTCTGTGATTATGGTTTGTGTGTCTGCCTTCTGATGCCTTTTCCCTTAACAAAATGCAATTTCATTCCTCACACCTTCTTTACTGAAAACACACATCCTACTCTCCTTAAGCAACCATGAACTCTCCTTTGTATTCGGTAGATTTGTGAATGTAAATACCAATAATAATTTCTAAAAACGTTTACTTTCTTATAGAGAAAATCTCAAGATGGCACCAAACATTATTCATTAATAGTCCAAAATCTCTTTAGTTTCTCTGTAAGAGGAAGTTAGTGTTAAGTAACTAATGTTTTGGAATCTTATTTTATTTGAGAATAACCTAGCTCTTCAATAAACTTCCATCACTTAGTTTAGCACAAACCTAGAAATTAGTTACCCAAATCTGGAAAGACTATTTTAGACAGACATTCCTAAAGTATATTTTATTATTAATAGAATTTATCTAAAAACTCCTATCTCATTTACATTTTCTTTTCTTAAAAGTTTCCTCACTCAAGTTAATTTCCTTGCTGACAAACTTGTAACAGATATAACTTATATTAAACTAGGCACAATGAAAATGCTATGTTTAATATTAATGACTCAGACATGTCTACATTAATTAGATGAACAAACAAATATTAATACCAAATATTTAATACTGAATATTTCCCAGTTTGTGTGAACCTGAGATACATTTAGGTTAATTTCTCTTGTATTTAGTATTGTTTGATTTGTAAGCACTTACTTTTCTTTAGGCCAATTAGAGTTCATTCGCAAATTAACCTCAGCAATATTAGCCAAAGACAAAGACACATGCTGAGACATACACATATCTAGACAGACACAATGTGAGATCTAGCTTCATTTTTTTAAATGTAGTCATGAATCAGATATCATAATATAAAACTCAATAATTGTAGATACAAATTGGAATAAGAAAATTTTAAAAGGCTTCATTCCCTTTTCCCCCCACTCAGTTTTAGTACTTCCTAAAGTACTAAAGATGGTCTAGATAAGTTGTACAGAGAGCTCTGGTCTAGAGGCATAGGGAGGGAAAATCAATTTCTCTTAGTAGGAGTTATTCCCTCTGGGCAAGAATTGTAAAGAGATTTCTTTTTCTTGAAACTTTCTCTACTGTTTGGGAATTAAACTGGTTGGGAGCTGGTTAACCTTAAACTGGCATTATGTACTTAACTTGGTGCAAATGAAGGTTCATAATTTTCATAGATACTTCCTTTTCTTTCCTTTTAATTGTTTTGAAAAGTTGGTTAGCCAATATAACAAGGGTGTTTTGTGTGTAACTCAGACCAACCTGGACTGTCTTTTTGACTAGAGTAGACAAATTCTCATCTAAGCCTTCTTGAAAGGCAGAGTTAAGCAAAGGATCATTTTGGTGGTTAGAGAATGATTCAGGTGTCAAGTCCAAATATTGCTTAAAAGTTTCTTTCCCAATCTCCCATAATAGTCTGGATTGATTCATTCAGTCTTCACTAGCATTGTTGAACCTTTTTCCACTTTATGATTTTTGGAGAAAGCTCTGGGATAGGTTTGAGTAATTTCTAAGTTAATTCCTTCAGTACAAGCCCTGGACTATGTGACCAAAATTCCACTAAGGGTCATTTCCATCCTGCTTTCTATATTCATTCCCTTGCTTTGCTTTCAGAAACTAACAGCTGTATTAATTGATATGGATCTGAAACCTGGGCTCTTAAGTCCAGATGGTTAATTCAAAGTTTTTAGCAAATCCCAATGCATTCTGAGTTGGACTGGGAAATTTCTTAGCCAAGGATCTAAGTTCTGTTTGCATCCTGGATGTATAGGAAAGCAACCAGAACAATTCATTTCTCCCTGTAATAGATTTCTCCCTAAGGGAGCTATAATCATTTCTGATTTTTTGATCTTCCTTTTCTGGGAAAAGGAAAGCAGAAGGAGGGAGAAGAGTTGGAAGAGAAAAACTGTCTGATCCAGGCAGTTCAAATAGAAGAGGATATATGGGAAGAGCAGAGGGAGAGGCAGAGTCAGTGCCTTTTTTAGTTCTGATTATAGCTTCAAGCAATTATTTGTTGTTTTTGTTGTTGTCATTGTTGTTTCTCAGTCCCTCAGTCGTGTCCAACTCTTTATGACCCAGTGGACTGCAGCACTTCAGGCTTCCCTATCCTTCACTATCTCCTGGAGTTTGATCAAACTCATGTTCATTGAATTGATGATGCCATCTAACTATCTAATCTGTTGCCTCTTTCTCCTCCTGCCTTGAATCTTAGCAACCTCAGCATGCGAGCTTTTTTTTTTTTCTTTGTTTAATTAAGTTAAGAACTTTCACCTTTTTACTTTACCATCTTTTCAGCATATCCAAATTGCCAGCACCACAATTTTTGTGCTTTGGAACCATTATTAAGTAAAATGAGTTACTTGAACTCAAGCCCTGTGATACTGAAACAGTCAACCTGATAAGAGATCCTACTAAGTGACTTATGGGTGGGGTATGCTGGACAAAGAGATGATTCACCTTAGGCAGGATGGAATGTGATGGTACCAGATTTCATAACTGTACTCAGAATGGTGCATAGTTTAAAACTTATGAATTGCTTATTTCTGGAGTTTTCCATTAATGTCTTTGAACAATCATTAAATGAAGATGTGCATAATGAAACCAAATAAAGGAGATACTGTACATAGACTTTCTTCTATAAAATTTGGATTACATTATATGTAGTCCAAAGCCTTTCTTTTCTCTTTTAGAATTATATTGTGAGCATTTCCCACATCTTAAAATATTCAAGACTGTAATTTTTGTTGGCAAATCATATTTAATTAATTGTGATAACTATTTTCAGTCAGCATTTCAGTGTATTTTTTTGATATCAGTGTTATTTTTTAAGCTTACTATATGTACTTAAAATTCATTTCCAACTAATTCTCTATAAACTTTATCCAAACCTCTGGTGACACTTCTTTTTTCATATGATAAATATCGGAATCTTTGAAAAGGAGATGGTAATAGAAAGAGATGAGAGAAAATGGAAATAATGATAGGAAATAGCCACTAGGGCTGCTATAATTTGAGAGTTGTTATTAACTATCTGTGGCCTTGAATGAATGTGTATTGAAAATGGCAATATTTGTAATAATGGAATTTTTAAAAGAATTTTATTTATTCTCTTAAAAAATACATTTTTGGCATCCTCAAAAAGTAATATATCTGTTGTTAATGTCTTCACACTAAGAAAAAGCCTATTTGGAGTATTTCTTTATTATTTGTTATCAATCCTCTCCACTCTCATTCCCTATCTTCCTGAAGCCATGGGAATAAAGAAGAGTTCTCCTGCAGAGGAATACAACTTGCTGTGGATTGGTTCCTAGATAAAGGCCATAAAGATATTACTGTATTTGTGCCTGCATGGAGAAAGGAGCAATCCCGCCCTGATGCACCAATTACAGGTACTAATTCAATTAAGACATTTCTTCTCATCCAGAAGTAAAGCTGGCAAGATAGTTTGGTGAGAGCCCAATGCTCCTAAATTAGATAAGTACTTTTCTAAATCTATTAAGTACACTTAAAATGTTTTTTTATTAGTGTATTTTAAAGCAGATTTCTCCTGATCCAAATAATCTGTTGTGCTGTGGCACAGAGCAGTTAAACAGAGACTTCAATTTCAAGCAAAAAATAAAGCACATAGTTGAAAAAAAGAGTTTGTTTCTATTTGACCATAAGCTTCAGACAAAAAGGGGGATGAATTTGATTATCAACATGACTGAGTTTTCCAAAATACTAAAGAAACCACCATAGACAATGGATCTCATCCTGTAGCAGATAAGTTATTGTGGGATTTGCAAAGTAGAGGTTAGAAAAGAAAAAGAGAAAAGTACCACGACATTCAAAGCTAATTTATCCATGAAGCACAGTAGGCCGAGTGCCTAGGGTTCATAATATTTAGGATCCCGTGTAAATGGTTTATTAGCTTTTTAACATCAGAGGGGAAAAATTGAATATAACAATAAATACATAATAATGTACCTAACTGGATTATTTGTGTTTATACCAACATAGTTGTAAAGTATAAACCTAACATTTCTTTATGGAAGAAAAGACCCATGAAGGCAAAAGTGCCTAAAGTCCACAAAAGTTATGATGTGGCCCTATTGGCAGGAGGATCACTACATTCACTTATAATAGTATATAAAGCTAGCTCTTAACAGCATTTGAGAGCATCAATACCCCAATTCTCTGAGTATCACGTCTTGCCTTATTTACAAAATGAGAAGGTTCAGTGTCATGGGGTTGTCTGCCAACTGCTAAACAGGCTCCCAGCCTCAGTCTGAGAGTGGATCCTTCTGCTAAGCTGCTGTTAAATCAATTCAGTCGTGTCAGACTCTGTGCAACCCCATAGATGGCAGCCCACCAGGCTCCGCCGTCCCTGGGATTCTCCAGGCAAGAACACTAGAGTGGGTTGCCATTTCCTTCTCCAATGTATGAAAGTGAAAAGTGAAAGTGAAGTCGCTCAGTCATGTCCGACTCCCAATGACCCCATGGACTGCTGCCCACCAGGCTCCTCCATCCATGGGACTTTCCAGGCAAGAGTACTGGAGTGGGTTGCATTGCCTTCTCTGAGAGTGGATCCTGGCCCTACTCAAACTTCTTTCTTCATTAATAAAGAGGCTAAAAGTAAAGGGGGTCAGTACTCATATGCTACCACTTAATATTTTTCCTTAGTTGTGGCTTTCCTTCAGGCAGAAGGCACAAATGTTTGTCCCTAAGAAAGATACATTGTTTTCCTCCTGCCAGACACATCCTCATCATACTTCCCTGGTTTCTTCAGCAACCAAAACCTGGTGCTGCAGCCAAAGGGCAAAATAAGCCTCAAAAATGTTAGGGTATCACTGTTATCTTTTACTGTTCATGCTAGTTTTAAAAAACTTAGATGTAATTTATTTCTTTTGTTTTATCAGAAAGAAAACTGGAGTGAAAAGGGGAAAGCAACTTGGCTAAAATCACAGTCCAAAATGGTGCCATAGCCAGGAATAGTGGCTGCATTCTCTCTAAGAGCAAATAATATATTAAGCTAGTATCAACTTTTATATTTTTTAATATGGGAATAATGTTGATTTCCAAAGATGATTTATATTTTGTGGCATATAATCCATATTTCAACAGATCAAGATATCCTACGTAAACTGGAGAAGGAAAAGATTCTTGTCTTCACACCATCCCGAAGGGTCCAGGGCAGAAGAGTTGTTTGCTATGATGACCGGTTCATAGTCAAACTGGCTTTTGACTCTGATGGCATCATTGTATCCAATGATAACTACCGAGACCTTCAAGTTGAAAAGCCAGAATGGAAAAAGTTTATAGAGGAGCGCTTGCTGATGTATTCTTTTGTGAATGACAAGTACGTTTCTTTCCTATAGGTTCTAAATAGCCTAAATCCAAATTACCACTAAGGACAGATTTAATTTCATTTCAATAAACATTTACTGAACACTTACTGTATATTGTACATTATGCTGGTCGCCATGGGAATAAAAGGCTAAATAAATAACAAGACTGACCCTTAAGAAGCTCAAAGTGTACTTAGAGAAGAGATTCCCACAAAGTATTGGGATAAACTCTATGGTTAGATTTTTTTAATTGCTTTGTCTATGTGAAATGATATGAGAAAGTCTCACAGAGGAAATAACATTTGAGATGAAGTTTACAGACAGAGGAAAGAGGGCTTCTGGGCATTATAGGTAAAGAGAACATCATGAATAAAGCTATAAAGATGTGAAAATGGGTTGCACTTTGGGGGAACTGGCAGACATGTCAGTGTGGTTGGAACTTATAATCCACAGAAGCATGATGTATGGGAAAAATCATTCCTTTCTTGTGGTCAAGTGGAAACAGAGGGAAGAACTGCTGACTTAGCAGAAGATAAACTTGAGGCACAAAGGGCTATTAGAAGGCTATGACAATAGTATAGGCAACATGTAATGAAGGCCTGAACTCCTGATAAGTGATAGTTTACCTCTTGCTTGCTTGCTTTCAGGTTTATGCCTCCAGATGATCCTTTAGGACGTCATGGCCCAAGCCTTGAAAACTTCTTAAGAAAGAGACCTGTTGTTCCTGAACACAAGAAGCAACCATGTCCTTATGGTGAGTACCTATATGCAAAACTGAAGAAGTCTGTGAATACTTTTCTCTTCAAGGTTTCCCTTTCAAAGGGAAAATCCTGGCTTGTCCACTCTGTGAGTTAAAGTCTGTGTCTTCATATATTTTCAATTAGGCATTTAAAGAACCATCCTAGAAATTTCCTGAGAAACAGGTAACTAGAATTGAAGGAAAGAATAATTGTGACTAGTTAAAATGATTTTTGTCTTCTAACTGTCTCTGTCCTGAGCAGTGTTGTTGGGTGCAGGGAAGTGCAGAAACTTACTTGATCTGTGGAAGAAGAAAGGGCAATGACAAACTGCATTTGGCCCCAGGAAGGATATGTCTTTCAGGCAGGTGACTGCGCCCTCTTTCAATATTACCCTTTTCTTCCAATCTGCATTTTCCAGTTTGCTTCCAAACTTTATCTTCATTTCCTATTTTAAATATAGTTTTCTACACCCAGAGCTGATTCATGTCAATGTATGGCAAAAACCACTACAATATTGTAAAGTATTAGCCTCCAATTAAAATAAATTAATTCAAAATAAAATGAAGTAAATAAATAAATATAGCTTTCTAGAGTGCTTTCATGATATTATGCAAGTCCCTGTGACACAAAGTTTGTGAGCCTAACAGTAAGACATGTGCTGCCTGGTCTGAGGCAAATTTGAATGTTCACTGTTTTTGAATAATCATTTATTTATAAGACATCTAGGTGTTTGTTCTCAACTATCATTTATTCATATCATAGAATATTTCATGTTCACTATCTTCATTTAATCCTCACAATGACCTTATAATAAAGACATTATTATGAACCTTGTTTACAGAATAGGAAAATGAGGCACAAAAATTAAAAATCACTTACCAAGGTCACATGGCTAGTAAGTGACATAGCTGGAATTAAAGCTCAGATCTGACCAGCCTCCAGGCCAATGCTCTTTGCACTGAACCACCCTGCCTCCTACTGCTCTACACTACCTCAGCATGCAGGTTATGCCTAGACAAAGTTGTGAATTTCAGGAAAATGAAGACTGTTCAATGACAACTCTTACCTTTCACACTGCAGTTTCCTCCCTAGGTTTCCACTTCTTTCCTATCCACTCACAGTGTGTGATGCCACCATGGTGTTGTCTGTCTCCCGTCTTTAAGAACAGTTAATAAAGTAAAACTCTAACCTGAGTGACCAGATTGTTAAAACAGCCTCTGGCACAGAGAGTTGCACCACTGTGAGAGAGAGTCTTACCCCAGGGCATTATTTTTCAGGCAAAAAATGCACCTACGGCCACAAGTGCAAATACTACCATCCGGAGCGGGCCAACCAACCGCAGCGTTCGGTGGCTGATGAGCTCCGCATCAGTGCCAAACTGTCCACAATAAAAACCATGAGTGAAGGCACCCTGGCCAAGTGTGGCACAGGGCTGTCTAGTGCCAAAGGTGATATAACCTCAGAAGTCAAACGCGTGACCCCCAAGCGTCAATCGGATCCCAGCATCCGGTCCGTGGCTGTGGAGCCTGAGGAATGGCTGTCCATGCCCGTAAGCCTGAGGCCAGCTCTGTCCCCTCACTTGTGACTGCTTTAAGTGTCCCCACAATCCCACCCCCCAAAAGCCATGCAGTGGGTGCCCTCAACACCCGTTCAGCCAGCAGCCCAGTGCCAGGATCCTCTCATTTCTCCCACCAGAAGTCCTCATTGGAGCACATGACCAGCATGCAGTACCCACCCATCCTGGTTACCAATAGCCACGGGACCCCTATTAGCTATGCTGAGCAATATCCAAAGTTTGAGCCCTTAGGGGACCACAGCTACTATTCAGTGTTAGGCGACTTCTCCAAACTGAACATCAACAGCATGCATAATCGAGAGTACTACATGGCTGAAGCAGACCGGGGGTTGTATGCCCGGAATCCCAACCTCTGTCCTGACAATCGTATGAGCCATACCAGGAATGACAACTATTCCTCTTACAACAACCTGTACTTGGCTGTAGCTGATACTCATCCTGAAGGCAGTTTGAAGCTGCATCGCTCAGCATCTCAGAACCATCTTCAGCCTTTTCCTCATGGTTACCATGAAGCCTTAACACGAGTGCAGAGCTATGGCCCAGAAGATTCTAAGCAAGCCCCCCACAAGCAATCAGTCTCCCATTTAGTTCTGCATGCCCAGCACCCAACAACTGGAGCACGCTCCAGCTGTCCTGGAGACTATCCCATGCCTCCCAATATCCATCCTGGGGCAACCCCCCAGCCAGGACGTGCCCTGGTGATGACTCGGATGGACAGCATTTCTGATTCTCGCCTATATGAGAACAATCCCATGAGGCAAAGACGTCCTCCTCTGTGTCGGGAACAGCATGCCAGCTGGGACCCACTGCCCTGTGCAACTGACTCCTATGGCTACCACTCCTATCCCTTGAGTAACAGCCTCATGCAACCATGCTATGAGCCAGTCATGGTACGGAGTGTGCCTGAAAAGATGGAGCAGCTTTGGATGAATCCTTGGGTTGGAATGTGCAATGATTCCAGGGAGCAAATGATCCCAGAGCACCAGTATCAACCTACAAGAACCTCTGCAATATTTTCCCTTCAAACATTGTTCTTGCAGTGATGGAGAAGAATCCCCACACAGCAGATGCCCAGCAACTAGCAGCCTTGATTGTTTCTAAGCTTAGGGCTGCACGTTGACATGACATAGGACTTATTTCTTTATATATAAATTTGAATACCAATAATGCACTAATACTATGATAATAGTAACTAATAGTTTTGTGTTACACTTTACAAGTTACAAACTGTTTGTCATTGAAGTGCATAAAAACCCTGTGAGGAAAGTCTTACTAATGTCTTGTTTTCTAGACAAGGAAACTGAAGCTCAGTGAGTTTAAAAGTAACTTGCTGAAGTCACACTGCTAGCAAGTGACCAAGTCAAGACTCACACCCAAGTCCTCTGACTCCAAGTCCTATACCCTTTTGCACTGCACCATGCAGGTAATGGAGGACAAAACCTAGGGGAAAGGCCTAAATGCAAGAGGCCCCAAGGGATTCCATTACCAACTGTTTTCTTAGTCACACATTCTATATTATGAAGTATCAATGACATATCTAATTTAGAGAGCAAGAGTATCAGGATCAATCCATTTAGGATTTTTAATAAGAATATTTAAATCTATTTAAAAGTAAAGACATACTTTATTGCATGGATATCTGACCAATCCTTTTTTTAACTCAGATATAGGGTCACATTGAAGTTTCTAGAGCTATATTTCAAACCTATTGTTAGCAATTATATTGCATGTATGACTGTATGTATTTAGTTTGAGGTGTGTGTGTATGTATATCTCTATATAGCCTTTTGAATAGTGGTGATAAAAAGACAGACTTTGCACAGTTCTTAGTCTATAGCTGTATAGATCACAAATCTGACTTGATGATTTTACATCATATTTCATAGTTTCAACTAGTTTTGAAAGTGAAACTACATCTCAGTATTTGAATATTGCTTTCTTAGGCACCAGAGCAAACGGGCTCTATTTCCTTTGCACTTTTTACTTGTCAACATTTATTGAGAGTTCTTCACTTTAAGTCTCTTCACCTTAGTAAATTAGGGATCAGATTGATGCCTTCTTCTGCAGAAGAGGTGATGGATAGTTCCAAGTTGATACTCTCAAGTTCCAAGCATAGTAGTTGTGTGTGCTAGACAAGCACAGAAGAGTTGGACCAGGACCAAGGGATTTACTACCAGAATTTGCTTCCCTTAATCCCAGGAGAGATTAAATGACAAACAACACAAAAAGCTGCATTCAAGGGGGGTCCAATGGATGCTCTTTGGACTTCTGACCTATGCAGTATTCAATATCACAGGATGAAATGCATTGAAGGACAGTGCACCATCATGTAATCCACTTTCTCCTGCCATCTAACCTTTGGGCAATAAGGTCTATCATTGGTGGAGCAGAACTTCTTTAGGAAACAAAATCAGGGGATTTTCTAAGTGGAAAAAGCTTCCAAAAGGGGATACTACATCTTTGCTAATAGCTGGCTCAGTTACATACTTCAAATGCATGCAGAGGGTGCACTTGACCTTAGGTAATTCTTAAATGGATTACTAAGGAAGGCAGGACTTTTGAGTTAACAGCACTATATGGGCAACTTGTATCTTGCTCAGGGTGGGAACCTTTGTAGCTAAATGCCTCTAGAAGAGGCGTTTATTGTTTTTGTTTTTTTAAACAGCTGCACTAAATAAACCCCTTTTTGAATCCATTGTATATTGCAACATTTTGAACCATGACCAGCTCACTATTTCTTGAGCTGGAACTTGCTAATTTCTATGGTAGTTTTTTTCATGAAAGTTGAGAAGGCCTGGTCTTGGCCTTTTGTTTTTTCATGAGAAGGTGTGACACTGCCTATAAATGTTTCTTACTGTGAAACACTCCGAATGTTGAGACTGTAGTCAGGGTTATTTCTGGTAGTTTGATAACGGCTTGCATGCTGCTTTCTGGCTTTCTGTCTCTATCCTGGTTGATCAAAACTTCCTCTTGGTGTTTCTCTTCAGTTTACCACAGTTCACATTCATCTCCTACTCTTTGATCTTTCTATCTCCAGCGTACTGAGGAGTAAAAGTATTTTCTGCCAGGTAGGTCCATAGAGTGGAGAAGGCAATGGCAATCCACACCAGTACTCTTGCCTGGAAAATCCCATGGATGGAGGAGCCTGGTAGGCTGCAGTTCATAGGGTCGTGAAGAGTAGGAAACGACTGAGCGACTTCATGTTTCACTTTTATGCATTGGAGAAGGAAATGGCAACCCACTCCAGTGTTCTTGCCTGGAGAATCCCAGGGATGGAGGAGCCTGGTGGGCTGCTCTCTATGGGGTTGCACAGAGTCGAACACGACTGAAGCAACTTAGCAGCAGGTCCATAGAGAGTGAAGTGCTTGCTGTTTCACACAAACACCATTTCATACCTTCAACTTCTTGGACCTTCTAAATCTGTCCCGTGTCTAAGTCAGGGTATGTGACAATCTTAGATGACTCTACTGCCTTTGTGCCAGTTAGTTCACCTTCCTACAAAAACCATCAATGGTACCACAGTATCCACTAGCTGCACACTATACAGAGAAGCACAAGATTAATCTTCTTGGATACAGTTCATCTGGAACATGTTTATGTTCAGCAATCAAAAAAAACTGTAAGCTCCTCCCAATACACGAAATATTTTTTAAGGCAGCGTATGTATTTATTTCCTAAAAACAATTGTCTTCTTTTCATAAAATGTGTATGAAACAAAGCAGCTAGGAGCAATGCCTCAAATAACCAGAAATGACCTTCTGTTGATACAAATTGTATCTCTTTTTCTCCTGACTGTATAGAAACAAATGTACAAAACTCATCTTAAACTAGGTTTGGTACTGACTTTTCATTATGATGTTTGTGGCACTGTGTGTCACAAGGGAGTAGCCCAGGATCATGAGGGAGCTTTTATTTACAAAGGGCAGTAGTTTATAGACAAAGACAATTTTTCAAGGCCTCTTGATTACTATGTGCAACAGATATTGTGTATAGTTTCAAGTACTATATGGCATAAGTTTCTCTTTAGCCTATTAAATTTAATATGTCCTTGCAAAAGGATTTTGTGTACAAAATTGTGTTAGTTGTTCATCTGTAAGAATCTATAAATGGAGCTGTACAACTAAGAATGCATAAACTGAGCTTGTTTATATTGAGGTCTGCACACTTGACTGTTCCATTTTGTCTGCAATTATAAACAGCAAATACAAAGAAACATTGAAACCCCTTTGGTATCCTTGATAATGAAATCAACCTTCCATCCTGGGGCTAAGTGTGTGTTCTTCAGGATACTTACCTCCAAGTACTAAGTAGGGGTTACTGCACAGTGTTTTGTGTGGTTTTCAAGAAGTATATTTTGCAAGAGGTGCTTTGTAATTTTAATTCTTTCACTGACTTTCTGAACTCATAGCAAATCTGTGCTTGTTCAGGCCTTAGATTTTGTAGATTTTGTGATTTTTTTTTTCTTTTTGTGATTTTGTTGTTTATTATTTTTATTTCAACCTGAAGAAGTGTGACTCTGGAGTGGCATAGTCAATCCAGAGCACCATTTCTGTAAGATGGCTCAAAGGAAAAGGAGCCTTTTCAAAGGTAACATACAGCCATTGCATGCTCTCTTAAGGTGCAAGAAATGGAAGGGGGGATGACACATGCCTTATGGAAATGGTATACAAAACTTTTCTTCTAAGTAATTAAATGTGGATATATATATATATTATATATATATATATATATATATACACACACACACACACACACTCTCTCTCTCTCTCTCTCTCCTAGTTTCCAGGAGAATACTTCTAAATCCATTTTTTCTATTTTAGAAGAAATTATCTTTATACAGTAATTCAAACACTTACATCCATTAACTCTTGGCACTGGGTTTTCGTCTTGTATAGAAGAGCTCATTTTGAGAGGCGCTCAGTTACTGTTTTATGTATGCTTTAAGTATGGGACTTTGTATAAACACCCTTTTTGAGGGCCAACAATTTCAATACACTTTAACTCTGGGAACCAGGTCTGGAGCTGCACAGGGAAAGTAATGTGAAGTTGTCCAAAGAGGCCTGCTCAGGTGTCCTTCCAACCCTTCTCTACCTTCCCCTACTTGGTTTTTCCTCAGGCTTGACACTGAGGTGTGCATAATCTGCAACTAAAACGGCACTACACTTAGTTCTCATTGGAAATCAAACCAGTATATCTTGGGAACTTGCTTGTCTAAATAAGTTGATGCCAAAAGACTCAGCATATTCCATATCTATCATACTGTAGCTAGCTATATACATAGGCAGATTGACTACTTTTAGTCCTGGTTTGCTATCTTTGAGCTATAGAAGTTTGCTTTAACCATTTGTGGGATTAAATGATACTGTATAATGGCTGTAAGCTTTTATAAAATATATTTGGGTTCTTTGTTTGACCCAAACATAAATGTAAGTCTTAATGACAAAGTGCACAAAGCTAACCAGAGGTGAGAGAAAACATATCCTGTTCCCAGTTTTGTCTGCACCTGAAATGCATGTGCAATGTTTTGCAATATGTTCTTACTAGCATGAATGTGCTGACGACTTCGTGAGGTTTTAATTTGTTTCACTTATAATCATGATGGAAAATGCTGTATCCTTGACAACAATGAACTGTAACTACATTTAATTACTGCATAAACTTTTTGTTTACTAACCACTAATGGCTCTGTCTCTTTACAAATATCACTAACAAAAGCCATACCACACATAAAAATCACTCAGCTCCTAAAGATTTAGATTTCTGTCCTTGGATTTGCATCTTAAGATAAACAATAAGAGGAGGGATCTCCCCAAATGAGTTCATCTGAATTTTGTCACAGTAAACATTTTTATTTAGTCGCTAAGTCATATCCGACTCTTTTGCGACCCCATGGACTGTAGCCTGCCAGGCTCCTCTGTCCATGGGATTCTCCAGGCAACAATACTGGAATGCGGTGCAATTTCCTTCTACAGGGGATCTTCCCGACCCAGGAAGTGAACCTGCGTTTCCTGCATTTGCAAGCAGATTCTTTACCACTGATCCACCGGGGAAGCCCTCACAGTAAATATATGCTCTCTAATTTTTTTATACTAACACATAAGTGCAAATCAATTGGCTTTTCCAACAGGGCTGGGCTGGACCAGGCCTCCAACTGGTGGGTTAGAACTTGGTGGAGGGATAAGGGGTCAGGCTTATTTCTCTGAACGACCCACTGTTTCCCCACTGAATATCCTTAGGTCCACAGAGACATCATCTGCTGAGCCTTAGCCAGAATATCAGAGCTAAAAGCAGCCTAGAGAACCCTATAGTTCATAGAGAAGTCACGTGAGGACTGTGGGGAGTGCTCAGCTGCATGGACTCCATCAAGGTACAGGTATGAGAACTGAGGCACCAAGAACTGAAGAGATTTGATTGAGGCTAAACAGGGCCAAGAGTAGAATCCCAAGCCTCATTGCTCTCAAGCCAGTGAGCCCTTTATCACGGTGGTGTCTGCTCTTCCATGAAACTGGCTTCAGAAATCTCAGGTTTCAGGAGGACTCCAACCAACGACGACCCTTGGTTCTTACTCTCCATAAACCTGGATTAGAAATGGGCTTCAATAGCCTACTTCTCATCTTTAGGTCAGTCTTTGAGGGCTACAGAAGAGCACTTTTTTTTGGGTTATATGAAGATTTGAGTCCTGAGTTCAAGGCTACCAACCCTGGCATGAATCCACAGAAATCACACATACAAAGCTTTAAGAGAAACTTCGTATCTTGATCTTTTTGATCTTTTTAAGCCCATGAGGCAAATATTCTCCTTCAACAAATGAAGAAACTGTGGTATGGTTTGCCTAAGGTTGTTCTCATTAAGTGGTAGAGTGTGTTGTTGTTCAGTTGCTCAGTCATGTCCAACTCTGCAATCCCATGGACTGCAGCACAACTGGTTTCCCTGTACTTCACTATCTCCCAGAGTTTGCTCAAATTCATGTCCATCGTGTCAGTGATGCCATCCAACCATCTCATCCTCTGTCACCACCTTCTCATCCAGCCCTCAATCATTCCTAGCATCGGAGTTTTTTCCAATGAGTTGGCTCTTCACAACAGATGGCCAAAGTATTGGAGCTTCAGCATCAGTCCTTCCAAAGAATATTCAGAGTTGGCAGCAATTCTTCAGTGCTCAGCCTTCTTTATGGTCCAACTGTCACATTTATACATGATTACTTGAAAAACCGTAACTTTGACTACATGGACCTTTGTCAGCAAAGTCATGTCTCTGCTTTTTAATTTGCTGTCTAGGTTCATCACAGCTCTTTTCTTCCAAGGACTGGAACCTATGTTTTTGGGTAGCTTCTTCCTCTACACCAGAGCAACTCAGACCTTAGTGTGCTTCAGAATTATCTGAAGGGCTTGTTAAACCAGATTGCTGGCCACTGTCAACCATTCTGAAGTACATCTGGAGTGAGGTTCAGTAATTTGTATGTCTAACAAGTACTAACACCAAAAAAAGATGTACTTTTCATCATA
This sequence comes from Aepyceros melampus, assembly GCA_006408695.1. Taxonomy (NCBI): domain Eukaryota; kingdom Metazoa; phylum Chordata; class Mammalia; order Artiodactyla; family Bovidae; genus Aepyceros; species Aepyceros melampus. The sequence continues at coordinate 194,008 of SJXQ01007337.1, read as the reverse complement.
GGGGATTTGAATACAAAGTAGGAAGACAAGAGATACCTGGAGTAACAGGAAAGTTTGGCCTTGCAGCACAAAATGAAACAGGGCAAAGGCTAGCAGAGTTTTGTCAAAAGAACACACTGGTCATAGCAAACAACTTCTTCCAACAACACGAGATGACTACATGTGGACATCACCAGATGGCCAATATTGAAATCAGATTGATTCTTTCTTTGCAGCCAAAGATGAAGCTCTATACAGTCAGAAAAAAATGAGACATGGCTCAGATTATGAACTCTTATTGCAAAATTCAGAAATAAACTGAAGAAAGTACAGAAAACCAATAGACCATTCAGGTATGACCTAAATCAAATCCCTTACAATTATACAGTGGAAATGAAAAATAGATTCAAGGGATTAGATCTGATAGAGTGCTTGAAGAACTATGGATGGAGGTTTGTAACATTGTACAGGAGGTAGTGACCAAAACCATCTCAAAGAAAGAGAAATGCAAGAAGGCAAAATGGTTGTCTGAAGAGGACTTACAAATAACTGAGAAAAGAGACTCAAAAGGCAAAGGAGAAAGGGAAAGATAATCCAACTGAATGTAGAGTTCCAAAGAATAGCAAGGAGAGATAAGAAAGCCTTCTTAACAGAACAATGCAAAGAAACAGAGGAAAACAATAAAATGGGAAAGATTAGAGACTTCTTTAAGAAACCTGGAGACATCAAAGAAACATTTCATGCAAAGACGGCACAATAAAGGACAGAAATGGCAAGGACCTAACCGAAGCAGAAGACATTAAGAAGAGGTGGCAAGAATACACATAAGAACTGTACAAAAAAAGATCTTAATGACCTGGATAACCTTGATGGTGTGGTCACTCACCAAGAGCTAGACATCTTGGAGTGTGAAGTCAAGTGGGCCTTAGGAAGCATTACTACAAACAAAGCTAGTGGAAGTGATGGAATTCCAGATGAGCTATTTCAAACCATAAAAGATGATGCTGTTAAAGTGCTGCACTCAGTATGTCAGCAAATGTGGAAAACTCAGCAGTGGCCACAGGACTATAAAAGGTCAGCTTTCATTCCAATCTCAAAGAAGGGCAATGCCAAAGAATGTCCAAACTACTGTACAACTGAGCTCATTTCACATGCTAGTAAGGTAATGCTCAAAATCCTTCAAGCTAGGCTTCAACATTACATGAACTGAGAACTTCCAGATATACAAGCTGCATTTAGAACATGTAGAGCAACCAGAGATCAAATTGCCTACATCTGTTGAATCATAGAAAAAGCAATAGAATTTCAGAAAAACAGTGCTTCATTAACTATACTAAAGCCTTTGACTGTGTGGATGACAACAAACTGTGGACAATTCTTAAAGAGATGGGAATACCAGACCACCTAATCTGTCTCCTGAGAAACCTATATGCAGGTCAAGAAGCAACACTTAGAACTAGACATGGAACAATGGCATCATTCCAAATTGGGAAAGAAGTACATCACGGCTATCTATTGTCACCCTGCTTATTTAACTTCTATGCAGAGTACATCATGCCAAATTTCAGGCTGGATGAATCAATCACAAGCTGGATTCATGACTGCCAGGAGGAATATCAACAACCTCAGATATACAGATACTGCCTTAATGGCAGAAAGTGAGGAAGGAATTAAAGAGACTCTTGATGAATGTGAAAGAGGAGAGTGATAAAACTGGCTTAAAACTCAACATTCAAAAAACGAAGATCATGGCATCTGGTCCCATTACTTCATGGTAAATAGATGAGCAAACTATGGAAGTAGTGACAGACTTTATTTTCTTGGGCTCCAAAATCACTGGGGACAATGAATGCAGCCATTAAGTTAAAAGACACCTGCTCCTTGTCATAAACAGAATTTTAAAAAAGCAGAGACATCAACCTGCTGATAAAGGTCTATATAGTCAAAGCTATGATTTTTCCAGCCATTATACTTGGATACGAGTTGGACCATAAAGAAGGCTGAGCAACAAAGAATTGGTGATTTTGAACTGTGGTATTGGAAAGTCTCTTGAGAGTCCCTGGACAGCAAGATCAAACCAGTCAATCATTAAGGAAATCAAACCTGAATATTCATTGGAAGGACTGATGCTGAAGCTGAAGCTCCAATACTTTGGCTACCTGATGCAAAGAGCCAACTCTTTGAAAAAGACCTTGATATTGGGAAAGATTGAAGACAGAAGGGGCCAAGAGAGGATGAGATGGTTGGATGGCATTACCAACCCAATGGACTTAAGTTTGAGCAAACTCTGGGAGATACGGAAGCCTGGTGTGCAGCAGTCCATGGGGTCGCAGAGTCAACACAACTTAGTAACTAAATAACAATTACCCAGGTGGTACTCATATTACCAGAAACTCAGATCTACACCAAACTGTTAACCTGTGTCCTTGGGCAAATCCCTACCCTTTTTCTCTGAATTAATGTCTCAATGTATTAAATTAGGGGACTAGATTTCCAAACATTTTTTTAGCATCAAAGCCCATTTTGAAAAAATAGAAATTTTATATATGATACCAATACACACACAATAAAAATCCAGGGTGCTTTAGAGAAGCACTGGAGAACCAAGGGTTTGCAGCAGCCATCTTCCCAAAGAGTAGATGCTGAGGCTGTGTCCCAGAATATATATTTGCAAATCCCTTGACAAGATGTGGCCTAGATGCTCCTTGATGGCTCTCTTCTGACATTTTTGCCTGCTAAGACTTAGCATTTCACAGGAGAGGGAAGTGTTGGAGGGAAACTAACCTGTGCAGACTGCTCTGCCCATGCCTGATGGTTGGGTCAACACAGCACAGGAAATCTTAACCTTTGGGGCTGTTGGGCTCATGGGTCCCTTCAATAATCTGATTAAATCTGTGAACTAGCTCTAGAAAAATGATTACATACACACACCCACAAAGATATTCAGGATATCCTCTAGTGAACTCCCTAGTGTCCTAACTCAAGTTTAAAACCTTGAGTTTTAAGTTTAAAACTTTAAAGTCTCTGGCAGGACACTTCCATTCAATTCCTACTTAGCATTTTATAGCATATGCCTTCTCCTCTTCATCATTGTTTGTCTCAGTCATTTACAGAGCAAGCATCTTGGCTGGAATATGGCCTGGTTCTGTCCCTTGTGCAGGTCCAACCTGGCCCCACAGGTGCCCACTCTTTCAGCCAGCTATCACTCTCCTAAGTTGGGGTGGGGGATATTATAGTCAATCTTACCTTCAGCCAACCACCACCCTGGAAATATCACCTAAGAAAAACAAAGAACTCGTGTACACCAGGGCTTTCTTAAGACACTTAACAAAGGCATCAGATTATCATAACTGGTGAATTTGTTCTTTTTCACTGGGCAGAGGGCTCTGAAGGGTGAGAACATAATTTATTCATCCCTGTCTCTTGACAGCTCAGGGCTGACAGGGTAGGCAATTGAGGGTCTGAAGGAATTGTGTGACCACAGAAATGCTCTGGGTCAGTCCCTAGGACATTTCTCTGCTCCAGTGTCTACCACAGGGTAGTCCATTTTATCTTTTTGAAGCAAAAGGAGTAGACAAGTGACAAAGGAAGATTTCTCTTTGGCTTTCAACTGCTATTTGGTGCGCAATGAGAGAAGGCAGGGAAATGGGTCAGAAGCATGCTGGGTAGCAACAGGAAGACCTGGATCTTCCAGCTGTCAGGGAGGTTCTGAGCTGATTCCCCTGATGCTGGCTGGGCTTTATGACCAATGTCTCTTCCGAGGTCTGATGCTTCTAAGTGAACTGGCCCCACATTACATTTGAGTAAAGGGAGTAAAAATGGTTTGAGTCAGAAAAAAGGCTTAAAGGGGGCAGTAGACCTACCTCTGCTGTTATGATCCCACCTTCTCAGGAGCCCCCAAAATAAAGGGAGAAGCACACAACCCCAGATCTCACAAAACAACTGTGGCCTGTTTATTGTTTTTCAAAATGAAAGAAAACAATATATATTCAAAATCCTACTATGATGGAAAGCTGAGCTGATATGGCTGATGCAGGCTATCTCCCAGGTTGTTTTCTGGAGCATTAGGTAGGTACACTGGGGGAGCAAAGGAAGGTAGGCTATTGGCCCATTAACACTTAATGAACACCTATACCAGGGCAGTCATCAGAAGAGCTGTACACCAGTTTTGAGCATATGAAGCTCGTCCTGGCTC
>SJXQ01007337.1:117630-145391 GCA_006408695.1 Aepyceros melampus | reverse complement strand
CTTGATTGAAAAGCTGACAGTCTGAGTTTTGGAGACTCTGCCTTCTCATCTCTAACAAGGGTTGTGTCTTATCTTGCCAAGGATGCAATAAACCTAAATGAGGTGAGAAACAAAACATTTCTTAGAAGTGTTGTAACATTGTAACAAAACAAATGGATTCAGAGTCAACCAGTCTGGGTTTTGATACTATATGTACCAATCTGTAACATTTTGACCTTGAGCTACTTCTCTTACTCAGCCTCAGAGACTTCATTTATAGTATTATTGAGATAATAATATCCACTAGACCAGGGTTTCTCAACCTCAGCACCGTTAACATTTTGCCCAAAATAATTTATTGTTTGTCATGTTTGACTCTTTATGACCCCATGAACTATACAGTCCATGAAATTCTCTAGGCCAGAATACTGGAGGGGGAGTCTTTCCCTTCTCCAGGGGATCTTCCCAGTCTTTGCCTTCTCCAGGGGATCTTCCTAACCCAGGGATTGAACCCAGGTCTCCCACATTGCAGGCAGATTCTTTACCAACTGAGCCACAAGGGAAGTCCAAGAATGCTGAAGTGGGTAGCCTATCCCTTCTCCAGTGGATTTTCCAGACCCAGGAATAGAACCAGGGTCTCCCGCATTGCAGGCAAATTCTTTACCAATGGAGATATCAGGGAATCCTTTTTAATTTATTGTTGGAATTGTGCGTTGTGGAGTGTTTAGCAGCATCCCTGGCCTTCACCCACTAGACGCCAGTTTGCATTCTTCTCCTCTCAGGTTGTGACAACATGAAATGCCAGAAGACATGCCAAATATCCCCTGTGGGTAAAATCACCTTAGTTAAGAAGCACTGTCCTAGAACACAGTTATTAGGAGGAATGGGCATTAGAAGCACATTGGAATTTGTTCAATCTATGTATTCTTTTTTACAAAATTTTAGGATTTTGATTAGAAAAATACAGAAGTAGATAGGTTTATGAGTCAAACAAATGGAAATGTTAGATGGTTAGACTGTACTTTCCTTTGGAGTGTTGAGAAGAGAGGATTGGAAATAGGGTGACCAACTATTGCAGACAACCAGAACTCAGGGAGGTTCCTACAATGTGAGACTTTCAGTGCTAAAACCAGAGAGGTCTTGGGCAAATCAGATTGTCACTCTACTTTAAAAAGTCACCACCAGTATATACTATGCCAGGCATTGTGTTGGGTGCTTTACACATGTTGCTCAATCCTGGCAAACAGACCTGTGACAAATATGTTGATTCAAAACAAATAGACTGCCAGTTATTTCTCCAGCAAAAAAGAGTTTATTCCAGATCAGCAAAGAATTGCAACTTGGGATCTACAGCCGTTGTGAGCCACATGTAAGTCTACAGCAAAAAAAAAAAAAAAAAAAAAAAATGGTGAGAACTCTTTTATAGAGGTAGAAAGGTTATTTAGGGGGCTGTAGTAAACAACAGTCCATCTTTTTTTCATTGGCTAGGTTGTGACTGGCGCTCATTGGCTGAATTCTTTCTGGGCAGGGAGAGAGAGTCTTCTTCCTGTTGGGCTCTGCTATGTAATAAGGTGTGAGAACTCCCTCTTCTGTTCTCCTGACTCCATTTACTTGAGGTTTCTGTTTATCATAGTTTTTGTAAAAGTAATATCTTTATTTCCTTGGATAGGTAACCAAGACTCAGTACAGTAGGATGGGCTAGATACAGGCATTTGGGCAAATGAGGTGAAATGGTTTCAGGCCTTCCAAAAACCCAGTGGGATGATCCAGACTCCTTTCTACCTCACTCTGGGGTCTATTATCTCTGAGTGCTTGGCCCAAGATGCAGTCAGGAACTTGATACTGAGAGCATGGACATATGATTCTGAACATATCAAGCCCAAAGCCTTCAGCATGAAGTGGACTTGAACAAACCTCCTCAGAACATACTCTTCATCAGGAAAATCATCTCCAAAGGCAAAGAGATCCTAATAAGGAATTGGGGGCTGGAGGTAGGGAGAGGCATCTGTAAGATTGTCTTGACTTCTCTTGAAACATTATCCATGAGTAGGAGGAGGTGGGGTAAGAGAGGTGAATGGGGTAACAGGGGAAAAGAGATAGCAAATCCACTGTGCCATTCTGGGATTTACATCTCCTCAGTGCACCATCATTTCCCAGGAATCCTCAACACTCTACTCAAACTTCTACTGAAATAAAATTCTTCCCTTGGAAAAATCTGCTTAATGGTCTCACATCATAAGCTCTTGCCAGGCCTTTTGGAAGAAAGCTTTCTTTTCTGGGATGAGGAATTTTCTTTTGGGAAGTTTGGGGCTTTCTCTGTTGATTGTTGGAAAGTATTCTGTCTGTCTCTTCTACTCTCCTTGCCTGCATTTTGATGTCCTAAAGAGCTATCCTCACTCTAGCACCTTGAAAACAGACTTGCATTTGCCTCTAGTACCCACAGTAGAATCTAAGCTGCTCAATTCTTTCCATGAATATCTTTGATCAAAGGTCAGGATTTATTAGCACTGCTTTTTTTTGTTGTTGTTGTTGCTGTTGTTTTGTTCTTTGGCCACACTACATGGCTTGTGGGATCTTGATAGTTTATGGTGAATGATGTCAGATTTGTGATCTATATAGAAGGTCCCTGGTCTAGGGACCAGGGACCAGGCTTGATCACTCAAGAGCTTTTTTATAGCAGAGTTTTACTAAAGTATGAAAAGGGACAGAGAAAGCTTCTTACATAGACATCAGAAGGGGAATGAAGAGTGCCCCACTCACTAGTCTTTAGCAAGGGAATTATATACTTTTTAAATTAGCTATTACAATAAATCAAAAGAATGTCTCAAGGTTGTAAAACTTTTATCAGAACCACTCCAAGTTTACATTTTAGGATAATAAGATTAGAACTTAACAATAGAAAGATCCTATCAAAGCCTTTGACTGTGTGGATCACAATAAACTGTGGAAAATTCTTCAAGAGATGGGAATACCAGACTGCCTGAGCTCCCTCTTGAGAAATCTGTATGCAGGTCAGGAAGCAACAGTTAGAACTGGACATGGAACAACAGACTGGTTCCAAATAGGAAAAAGAGTACGTCAGGGCTGTATATTGTCACCCTGCTTATTGAACTTATATGCAGAGTACATCATGAGAAGTGCTGGGCTGGGTGAAGCACAAGCTGGAATCAAGATTGCTGGGAGAAATATCAATCACCTCAGATATGCAGATGACACCACCCTTATGGCAGAAAGTGAAGAACTAAAAAGGTTCTTGATGAAAGTGAAAGAGGAGAGAGAAAAAGTTGGCTTAAAGCTCAAATTCAGAAAATGAAGATCATGGCATCTGGTCCCATCACTTCATGGCAAATAGATAGGGAAACAGTAGAAATAGTGTCAGACTTTATTTTTTGGGGCTCCAAAATCACTGCAGATGGTGACTTTATCCATGAAATTAAAAGACGCTTACTCCTTGGAAGAAAAGTTATAATCAACCTAGATAGTATATTCAAAAGCAGAGACATTNGTGAAAGAGGAGAGTGAAAAAGTTGGCTTAAAGCTCAACATTCAGAAAACGAAGATTATGGCATCCAGTCCCATCACTTCATGGCAAATAGACAGGGAAATAGTGGAAACAGTGACAGATTTTACTTTCTTGGGCTCCAAAATCCCTGAAGATGATGACTGCAGCCATGAAATTATAAGACACTTGCTCCTTGGAAGAACAGCTATGACCAAACTAGATAGCATATTAAAAAGCAGAGACATTACTTTGTCAACAAAGGCCTGTCTAGTCAAAGCTATGTTTTTTCCAGTAGTCATGTATGAATGTGAGAGTTGGACTGTAAAGAAAGCTGAGCACAGAAGAATTGATGCTTTGAACTGTGGCTTTTGGAAAAGACTCTTGAGAGTCCCTTGGACTGCAAGGAGATCCAACCAATCAATCCTAAAGGAAATCAGTACTGAATATTTTTTGGAAGGACTGATGCTAAAGCTGAAACTCCAATACTTTGGCCACTTGATGCGAAGAACTGACTTCTTGGAAAAGACCCTGATGCTTGGAAAGATTGATGGCGGGAGGAGAAGGGGACAACAGAGGATGAGATGGTTGGATGGCATCACTGACTCGATGGTCATGAGTCTGAGTAAACTCCGGGAGTTGGTCATGGACAGGGAGGCCTGGCGTGCTGCTGTCCATGGGGTCGCAAAGAGTTGGATACGACTGAGGACTGAACTGAGACGATCCTGTTGTAAAATATTTATTTAAGCTATGTTTGAAGGATAAATTTTAAGGGAAAAAGTGGAGTTAGTGGGAACCAATCCACAGGTTACAAAAAAAGATTAAAGATTGGACAGCTAGCCATCAGTGTGAGCCTTACTAATCTGTATTTTCCCCCCAATTACACTGATAGCTTTGAAATAAACATAAGATGTAGATTTTCCCATATTTTAAATTTTTCCCTTCAGAGAGGATTCCTGTGTTAGAATGACTGAATAAGAAATGCAAACTTTTTTCTTAAATATGGTCTGTACCAGGACTGCTCCCAACAGCCAAAAGATGGACACAACAGAACTATCCATCATCAGATGAATGTGTGAACAAATCATGCTGTAAGCCATATATACAGTGGGGTAGTATTTAGCCATACAAAGGAATGAAATACTGATACATGCAACAAGGTGATGAACCTTCAAAACATCATGCTAATTAAAGAAGCAAGACACTAAAAGATAACATATTTGATGATTTTATTTACATGAAATGTCCAGAATAGGTAAATCCTCAGGCTGGTGATTGCCAAAGGATGATGGAGGGGAGGCATATGGAGTGTTGGCTTAAAGAGTCTAGGGTTTTCTTTTGGGAAGATGAAAGTGTTTTGGAACTCAGTATATGTGATAGTTGCCCAACATCATGAAGGCACTAAATACCACATAATTATACACTTAAAGGTGCTAAATTTTGTTTTATGAGATTTTCATCTCAATAATATGGAGTGTTGGCTTAAAGAGTCTAGGGTTTTCTTTTGGGAAGATGAAAGTGTTTTGGAACTCAGTATATGTGATAGGTGCCCAACATGGTGAATGCACTAAATACCACAGAATTATACACTTAAAGGTGCTAAATTTTGTTTTATTAGACTTTCATCTCAATAAACTTAAAAAAAAATCCATCGGAACATTTTGTAACTTTGAGAAATGTGATTTGCAGTGTTTTCAATAGTGCTTTCTGAAAGGGTGGTAGAGAGTTTCTCTTGGTGCCAGCAAGATGCAAGAGCCCCAGTTTCAGCCTGTGTGCCTGTCTGCATGTGTGCAAAAGGCATTTCAGTTAAAAATTCCCATTTCCTTGATTGTTTCTGAGTTACATTTTCTCTTATAGAAATTGTCTCTTTTTGTCCTGTACTTATTTACTGAGGTCCTATGTTTCTGTTGTCGTTTTGTATGTATCTTGTGAAATAAACATATCATTCCCTTTAAAAAAAAAAAAAAAAAAAGAACTGGACATGGAACAACAGACTGGTTCCAAATAGGAAAAAGAGTATGTCAAGGCTGTATATTGTCAATCTGCTTATTTAACTTATATGTTTAACATCATGAGAAATGCTGGGCTGGATGAAGAACAAGATGGAATCAAGATTGCTGGGAGAAATATCAATAACCTCAGATATGCAGATGACACCACCCTTACGGAAGAAAGTGAAGAACTAAAGAGACTCTTGATGAAAGTGAAAGAGGAGAGTGAAAAAGTTGGCTTAAAGCTCAACATTCAGAAAACTAAGATCATGGCATCTGATCCCATCACTTCATGGCAAATAGATGCGGAAACAGTGGACACAGTGTCAGACTTTATTTTTTGGGGCTCCAAAATCACTGCAGATGGTGATTTCAGCCCTGAAATTAAAAGACACTTATTCCTTGGAAGGAAAGTTATGACAAACCTAGACAGCATATTGAAAATCAGAGACATTACTTTGTCAACAAAGGCCTGTCTAGTCAAGGCTATGGTTTTTCATTGGCCATGTATGGATGTGAGAGTTGGACTATAAAGAAAACTGAGTGCTGCAAAGACAGAAATATAGACCAATGGAACAAAATAGGAAGCCCAGAGATAAATCCATGCACCTATGGAAAACTTATCTTTGATAAAGGAGGCAAGAATATAAAATGGAAAAAAAAAGTCTCTTTAACAAGTGGTGCTGGGATAACTCGTCAACCACTTGTAAAAGAATGAAGCTAGAACACTCTCTAACACCACACACAAAAATAAACTCAAAATGGATTAAAGATCTAAATGTAAGACCAGAAACTATAAATCTCCTAAAGGAGAACATAGGCAAAACACTCTCCAACATAAATCACAGCAGCATCCTCTGTGACCCACCCCCCAGAATATTGAAAATAAAAACAAAAATAAACAAATTGGACCTAATTAAAATTAAAATCTTCTGCACAATAAAGGAAACTATAAGCAAAGTGAAAAAACAGACCTCAGAATGGGAGAAAATAATAGCAAACGAAGCAACTGACAAAGAATTAATCTCAAAAATATACAAGCAACTCCTGCAGCTCAATTCCAGAAAAATAAACAACTCAATCAAAAAATGGGATAAAGAACTAAACAGACATTTCTTCAAAGAAGACATACGAATGGCTAACAAACACATGAAAAGATGCTTAACATCACTCATTATCAGAGAAATGCAACTCAGAACCACAATGAGGTGCCATTTCAAGCCAGTTAGAATGGCTGCTATCCAAAAGTCTACAAGCAATAAATGCTGAAGAGGGTGTGGAGATAAGGGAACCCTCTTACACTGTTGGTGGGAATGCAAACTAGTAGAGCCACTATGGAGAACAGTGTGGAGATTCCTTAAAAAACTGGAAATAGAACTGCCATACAACCCAGCAATCCCACTGCTGGGCATACACACCAAGGAAACCAGAGTTGAAAGAGACATGTGCACCCTGATGTTCACTGCAGCACTGTTTATAATAGCCAGGACATGGAAACAACCCAGATGTCCATCAGCAGAGAATGGATAAGAACGCTGTGGTACATATACATAATGGAGTATTACTCAGCCATTAGAAAGAATACCTTTGAGTCAGTTCTAATGAGGTGGATGAAACTGGAGCCGATTATACAGAGTGAAGTAAGCCAGAAAGAGAAACACCAATACAATATACTAATGCATATATATGGTATTTAGAAAGATGGTAACGATAACCCTGTATGTGAGACAGCAAAAGAGACACAGATGTATAGAACAGTCTTTTGGACTCTGTGGGAGAGGGCGATGGTGGGATGATTTGGGAGGAAGGCATTGAAACATGTATATTATCATATGCGAAATGAATTGCCAGTCCAGGTTTGATGCATGATACAGGATGCTCAGGGCTGGAGCACTGGGATGACCCAGAGGGATGGTACAGGGAAGGAGGTGGGAGGGAGGTTCAAGATGGGGAACATGTGTACATCCATGGTGGATTCATATTGATCTATGGAAAACCAATAAAATATTGTAAAGTAATTAGCCTCCAATTAAAATAAATAAATTTATATTAAAAAATTTTTTAAATGTGACTACCATATTAAAAAAAAGAAAGAAAGAAAAAAAGAAAACTGAGTGCTGAGGAATTTATGCTTTTGAAGTGTGGTGTTGGAGAAGACTCTTGAGAGTCCCTTGGACTGCAAGGAGATCCAACCAGCCCATCCTAAAGGAGATCATTCCTGGGTGTTCATTTGTAGGACTGATGTTGAAGCCGAAACTCCAATACTTTGGCCACTTGCTGTGAAGAGTTGATTCATTTGAAAAGACCCTGATGCTGGGAAAGATTGAGGGCAGGAGGAAAAGGGGACGACAGAGGATGAGATGGTTGGATAGCATCACCACCTCAATGGACATGGGGTTGGTGAACTCCAGGAGTTGGTGATGGACAGGGAGGCCTGGCGTTCATGGGATCACAAAGAGTCGAACACGACTGAGCGATCAAACTGAACTGAACTGATAAATGCTTTCAGTGTTCTTCAGGGTAAATGAGACCTCAACAAATTGGTCCAGATCCAAACACATACATGTTCTGTATTTTAGCTCAGCGTTTTGTTTATTTGTTTTTTTTTTTTTTTAAAGAAAATGCCACACATCAAAAAGTGTTTACTTTGTTGGACAAACCAAATGGGTTCTCAAAAAAAATGACCAGTGTTTATGAAAAGTTATTATTCAGTAGCTCTGAAACAAACCACCGGATGCTTATGACCAAGTGGGAAATCAAACTATATCTCGTGTTTACACTCAACACAAGTTTCATAAGCACTGACCTGTGTGCAAACTGATGCAGTGATTCTGTATGTAACAGAAATGTCGGCTCTTTTTGATACCCCCTTTTTGTTCTGTTTTGTAAAAGTGATCACCTTCAGAAAATAAATTGTCACTGTTGAGTTAAAAAAAAAAGTCTACAAACAGTAAATGCTGGAGAGGGTGCACTGCTTGTGGGGGAGGGGGGAGGAATTCAAACTGGTACAGCCATTATGGAGAACAGTGTGGAGATTCCTTAAAAAAACTGGGAATAGAACACCATATGACACAGCAAACCCACTGCTGGGCATATACCTCAAGGAAACCAGAAGTGAAAGAGACCTATGTATCCCAATGTTCACTGAAGCACTATTTACAATAGCTAGAACATGGAAGCAACCTAGATGTCCAATGACAGATGAATGGATAAAGAAGTTGTAGTACATATACACAATGGAATATTACTCAACTATAAAAAGGAATGCATTTGAGTTAGTTCTAATGAGATGGATGAACCTCAAGCCTATTATACAGAGCGAAGTAAGTCAGAAAGAGAAAGACAAATACTGTATATTAACACATAAATGATATCGATGATCCTACATGAAGGGCAGCAAAGGAGACACAGATTTAAAGAACAGACTTTTGGACTCAGTGGGAGAAGGTGACGGTGGGATGATTTGAGAGAGTAACATTGAAACAAATGCATTACCATATGTAAAATAGATGACCAGTGCAAGTTCGATGCATGAAGCAGGACACTCAAAGCCAGTGCTCTGGACAACCTAGAGGGATACAGTGGAAAGGGATATGGGAGGGGGTTCAGGAGGACGGGGGACACATGTATACCTATGGCTGATTCATGTTGATGTATGGCAAAAACTATCACAGTATTGTAAAGTAATTATCCTCCAATTAAAATAGATAAATTAATTAAAAAAATAAAAAGATGTCCAGCCTCTCTTGGGCTCCAGGCTCATGTTTAATATCTCCATTTGGATGTCTTGGTGGTAAACCAAAGACAACTGAACCAGAACTGCTTCCTTCCACTTCAAAGCCTGCTCCTATCAAAGAAGATGGCATCACTACATACTCATGTGACAAGTCAGAAACAAGTTATTTTGGTCTCCTCTTTCTCTATCATTTCTCATTATCCAGTCTATTAGCAAGTCTTGTTATAGTCAGAATGTATCTCTAATATATCTACCTCTCTCCTCATTTACTTCCAACTGTCGGACCTTAGTCCCAGTCACCTCTCACCTGGACAGCTGCCCTAGAATCCTAACATGTCTCCTTGTTTCCATCCTTGCCCCCTACTTCCACTTCAAAGCCTGCTCCTATCAAAGAAGATGGCATCACTACATACTCATGTGACAAGTCAGAAACAAGTTATTTTGGTCTCCTCTTTCTCTATCATTTCTCATTATCCAGTCTATTAGCAAGTCTTGTTATAGTCAGAATGTATCTCTAATATATCTACCTCTCTCCTCATTTACTTCCAACTGTCGGACCTTAGTCCCAGTCACCTCTCACCTGGACAGCTGCCCTAGAATCCTAACATGTCTCCTTGTTTCCATCCTTGCCCCCTACAACTCATTCTCCACAAGGAACCCAGAAGAATATTTGTAAAACATAGATTATGCCTTTACCCTGCTCAAAAGCCTCCAGTGTTTTCCTATCACATGAGGACCACAAGACAAATTTTTTACCATGGTCCACAGTTTAGTTCAGTTCAGTTGCTCAGTCGTGTCCAACTCTTCGCGATCCCATGAATCGCAGCACGCCAGGCCTCCCTGTCCATCACCAACTCCCGGAGTTCACCCAGACTCATGCCCATCGAGTCAGTGATGCCATCCAGCCATCTCATCCTCTGTCGTCCCCTTCTCCTCCTGCCCCCAATCCCTCCCAGCATCAGAGTCTTTTCCAATGAGTCAACTCTTCGCATGAGGTGGCCAAAGTACTGGAGTTTCAGCTTTAGCATCATTCCTTCCAAAGAAATCCCAGGACTGATCTCCTTCAGAATGGACTGGTTGGATCTCCTTGCAGTCCAAGGGACTCTCAAGAGTCTTCTCCAACACCACAGTTCAAAAGCATCAATTCTTCAGCGCTCAGCCTTCTTCACAGTCCAACTCTCACATCCATACATGACCACAGGAAAAACCATAGCCTTGACTAGACAGATCTTAATTGGCAAAGTAATGTCTCTGCTTTTGAATATACTATCTAGGTTGGTCATAACTTTTCTTCCAAGGAGTAAACCCCTACATAATCTGTCCACTTCCAGGCTCTCCAATCCTACTTCCTGTTACTCATTCCCTTTCTTACCACAATCCAGCCATGCTGACCATTTTCTGATCTCTGAGTGATCCAAGCTCATTGCCACATTCTCCTCTTTACATGTCATCTGATTCACTCCTTCTTCAGGTTCAGATGGTACTGGCCCTGGGAGACTCCCTCTAACCTTCCAGGCTTGGAAATTCCTTTTGTGTATCATTGTCACAGAATCCTCCCTTATTCTTTCACAGTATTTATCCCAGATTCAATTATTGTTGTGATTGCTTGGTGGCTCAGGTGGTAAAGAATCCGCCTGCAATGCGGAAGACCTGAGTTCGATCCCTGGGCTGGAAAGATCCCCTGGAGGAGGACATGGCAATCCACTCCAGTATTTCTGCCTGGAGAATCCCCATGGACAGAGGAACCTAGCAGGCTACAGTCTATGAGGTTGCAAAGAGTTTGATGTGACTGAGTGACTAAGCACATATCAATTTAATGATTAGATTGCAAACTCTGTAAGGACAGATACTGTCTGTCTTAGAACTCTGTCCCACATGCCTAACATAGTACTTGGAATATACTATTCATTCATTTTCTCATTCACTCAAGAAATACATTTATCAAGCCCTTATTATTTCCAGGCCCTGCTCTAGAAGGTTGGAGAACAAAACAGACATAAAGCTTCTGCTCTCATGAAGCTTGCATTACAGAGGGACACACAAGAAGTGGCAGGTATTATATTTGGTATTTATTGGATCTGTGATCCTGAGCCAGAATAGAAACTATAAACTATATTCAACAAATATCTTCTGATCAGGGACTTTTGCATCCTTTCATTTAATCCTCAAAACACTCCTATGAAAGAGATACCATCATGAATCCCATTTCTAGAACACAATAACTGAAGTCAGAATGAGTTAGCAACACATCTTAGGTCAAATAACTAGTAAGGAGTCAAGTGCAGGCAATTTGGCCACAAGGCCTGCTAGCTTAATTGCCACAATGTAGCAGACTACTTTTGACATGTCAGTTCTGGGCCTAAAATGATATGCAAGAACCCCCCCAGGGTTGATGACCCAGAAAGAGACTTTGAGAAAATGTAGGCACACAGAAAATTTCCAGTCTAGACCAAGCTTGATATGGCTCTTTTTGCATTCTCCACCTCTCAGAGTGATGGAGTAGACCTCACAATTGGTTTCTATTGGGCAGATGGGGGAAATAGAGAGAGAGTCAGGGAAAGAGTCACCCAAAGGCATATTGACTGAGAAGAAAGACTCTGGTATTCTTTTATTTAAGGCCCATGGAATAGGACACTGAGGGTTAACTCCAGGAAAGGAAAAGGCAGTAATAATTATAGAACAATGACTTATTGTCACTTTAAAGCCTCAACTCCTAGGGAAGACCTCACTTCCATACCTTTATATGAGCACTGATCTCCAATTCCTTCTGACCTTGGGCCAAGTATCTAGAAAATAAGAGCCAGAGGAAATGGTTCAGTGGTTCATCTTCTACTAATATAAAGGCAGATGCAAGGAAAGCACTCCAACACTGAAAGTGGGGGTAAGATGCAAGAATAGGTAGAAGGGGGTATAACCCTACCAGACAGGTCTTCCCTGAGGTCTAGGACAGAGCTTTGTCTGCATACCCACCTTCTGCTAAGGATTCCCAATCCAGTGTAAGGGAGACAAACAAAGGAAATAAGGGAGGAGTTGGTAGCCCCTGGGTGTAACCTGGTCAGGGACTATCAGTACAAGCTTATGAGTGGGGTCTGTTTGTGGGTAAAATGAAGACAACTTGGCATGGAGATAGACCAGGTCTGGGAAGGGAGGAGATTCAGAGGGTGGTGTGGCAGAGTGAGTGAAGAATCTCTGTCTAGTTTTATTGCCAGAACACAGAGTGATTGTCTATTTCTGAGAGACATGTTCATATTTGGGTGGGTTGGAAGGAGGCAGGACTTATCATTTCCATGGCCTATGCAAGCATATATATATGTGTAAAGTGCCAGGGAAAGAGCAGTTGTGCCAGTGTCTTTGCAAAGTCTGTCTGTATGGATTGCATGTAGGTTTCTGTGTGGTATTCAACAAACATTAGGTATAGACAGTATGTCTGAGAGAGAAAGCAAGGGAAATCCAGAAAGACATCTACTTCTATTTCATTGACTATGCTAAAGACTTTGTAAGTATCACAACAAACTAACAACTCTTAAAGAGATAGATATACCAGTTCACCTTACCTATCTCCTGAGAAACCTGTATGCAGATCAAGAAGCAACAGTTAGAATCAGACATGGAACAATGGACTGCTTCAAAATTGGGAAATGACTACGTCATGGCCGTATATTGTCATCCCGCTTATTATATGCAGAGTACATCATGAAAACTGTTAGGCTGTATGAATCAGAAGCTGATATCAAGATTGCCAAGAGGAATATCAACAACCTCGGATATACAAATGATACCACTCTAATGGCAAAAAGCAAAGAGGAACTAAAGAGCCCCTTGATGAAAGTGAAAGAGGAGAGTAAAAGAAGCTGGCTTAAAACTCATCATTCAAAATACTAAGATCATGGCATCTGGTCCCATCACTTCATGGCAAATAGAAAGGGAAGAAATGGAAACAATGACAGACTATTTTCTTGGACTCCAAAATCACTGCAGACAGTGACTGCAGCCATGAAATTAAAGACACTTGCTCCTTGGAAGAAAAACTGTGACAAAACTAGACAGTGTATTAAAAAGCAGAGACATCACTTTGCTAACAAAGGTCCATATAGTCAAAGCTATGGCTTTTCCAGTAATCATGTATGGATGTGAGAGTTGGACCATAAAGAAACCTGAGCACTGAAAAATTGATGCTTTTGAATTGTGATGCTGGAGAAGACTCTTGAGAGTCCCCTGGACTGCAAGAGGATCAAACCAGTCAATCCTAAAGGAAATCAACCATGAATATTCACTGGAAGGACCCTAAAGCTGGGAAAGATTGAGAACAGGAGGAGTGTTTTACAGAAAATTTTCAATTTTATCTCAGGTTGTAGTGAAGCGAAAGTCAATCAGTCATGTCTGACTATTTGTGACCCTGTGGACTATACAATCCATGGAATTCTCCAGGCCACAATACTGGAGTGGGTAGCCTATCCCAGAATACTGGAGTGGGTAGCCTATCCCTTCTCTAGCAGATCTTCCTGACCCAGGAATCGAACCCAGGTCTCCCGCATTGCAGGCGGATTCTTTACCAGCTGAGCTAACAGGGAAGCCCCTCAGGTAGAAAGTAAGCCACTCATTATATGCAAATAAATAATGCCAATATTAGGGAATTATCTAGTTTTACTTTCAATATACTAACATTAAAAGAAAAGAGAAATAGAAATAACAAAGCCTACCTCACCAAAATGGGTTTTGACTAACATCCAGACTTAAACAGTGCTGGGAAGTCCCTTGACACAGCACATCTGGAGTTCCAATTGGGAAAAAGCCCCAGGCAAGGCATCTGCTCTGTGGGTGAGACTTCAAAATTTTCAGTTTTTGTTCTGCTTATAATTATAACCCCAGGACATAAATTGATATGTCATCAGTCTGTGAGCAAGTTGCAACTCTGGATTCACATTAATGTTGCTTGTTTTGTCTTGTAAAATTTGGAATGTTGTTAAGCCCAGGGCATGGTGTACCAGACCCCTTTGAGGAGCTCAACAGTCTCAAAATTTGTCCTTATCTTATCTATGGTATTCCAAGTCTTGCACTCACAGCAGGCAGTCAGGGCACTCACAGTCAGGACCATGTCCAGGCAGGTTAGAAGTAAGGTCAGAGACCTGCTCTGTTTTGTTTCCTAAGCCTAAATAAGATTATCTATTTAATTTATCTAACAAGGAGAGAGGGACACCAGAGTATGAAATGGTTAGATGGCATCATCGACTCAATGGATATGTGTTTGGGCAAGCTGCGGGAGATAGTGAAGGACAGGGAAGCCTGGCGTACTTCAGTCCATGAGGTCACAAAGAGTTGGACATGACTTAGCAACTGAAAAACAACAATGCAAAAGAAACGTGGGTGAAGTGAGCAGTGTGTGCTGTGGATTGTAGAGGTACATTGAAAAGTAAGGTGTTGGAGAGTGCAAGGTGCACTGGCTGTGTGGATAATACATGAACTGTGGAATGGTTTAGGTGCATCAGGCCCCTCAGTGACCTTAGCCAGGTCTTTTTCAACCTCAGCTTCTCTACTGAAAAATGTGGATAACCCCCACCCTTACACAGGGTTGTATGAAAAGTCAGTGAGTTAATCCATAGGACATGTCCAGCATATAATACATGCTCAAAAAATGGTTATTACCATTATTCTGGTTGCAAAGTGAAGTGGCTAACATCTGGGTCAGAGCAGGGGCTCTTTAAATATTTGTCAAATTGAGGAATGAGTGACTTTGGTTTGGTTTTGCTTGTTTGACACCAAGCACTCAGTTGATAACTAAATTGGATCTTGAATTGGACTATTATTTTGTCTATGTTCAGAGCCCTGGAGCTGGAGCCCTGGACTTTCAAAGTCCATGATGGGTGAGATGAGGAATTTAGGTGATGACTGAAGTCAATCAGCCAAGCCTTGACAACAAAATAGGGAAAGAGACAGTGCCAGGAGCTTCCCAGGCACTTAAGTAATTGACTCAAAGAGGTGAAGGCAGTGAGGTGCCAAGAGTCAAGGGAATATTGTGAAGGGTAAGAAAAATCTAAGTTCTCCAGGTCGGCCTGAGTTCTGTTATTCCAAGGCAGCTCTTGAGTTTGAGGCTCAGTTCCTTCCAGCACAAGGTAAAATTGGCTACCTAAAAAGCAGAGGGGCAAAACTGCTTGCAGAGTAGCTACTCATTGTCATGAACTTGACCATATGCCAAGCATCATTCTACAACCTAGGTCTCTACAGTCTGGCCCAAGGCAGAAGCTCATGAAGTGGTCATGGAGAACAGAAACCACATAGTGCCAGAGTCATAACAGTGTTGGGCTATAAATTAGGTTTTCTGACTCCTTATTGTTTATATATCACCTTTTTTTTTTCCCCTCACTGTTCTTCACACTGTTTCCCCAGGACCTAAAATAGTACCTGGCATGGAGGAGGTAAAACAAATGGTTACACTAGATTGTAGCAGTAAGAGTAGTACTTGTAGGTGTTATTTTTCACTTCCCCCTCTTTTTTGGACATATTTTACTGTGATAAAATGTGTATAATATAACACTTGCCAATTTAACCATTTTGAACTGTGCACTTCAATGACATTATTATATTCAATGTTGTACAATCATTCAGTTCAGTTCAGTCGCTCAGTCGTGTCTGACTCTTTGTGACCCCATGAATCTCAGCATGCCAGGCCTCTCTGTCCATCACCAACTCTCGGAGTTCACTCAAACCAGTGTCCATCGAGTCAGTGATGCCATCCAGCCATCTCATCCTCTGTTGTCCCCTTCTCCTCCTGCCCCCATCCCTCCAAGCATCAGAGTCTTTTCCAAGTCAACTCTTCGCATGAGGTGGCCAAAGTATTGGAGTTTCAGCCTCAGCGGCAGTCCTTTCAATGAACACCCAGGACTGATTTCCTTTAGAATGGACTCGTTGGATCTCCTTGCAGTCCAAGGGACTCTCAAGAGGCTTCACCAACACCGCACTTCAAAAGCATCTATTCCTCGGTGCTCAGCTTTCTTCACAGTCCAACTCTCTCATCCATACATGACTACTGGAGAAACCATAGCCTTGACTAGATGGACCTTTGTTGGCAGAGAATGTCTCTGTTTTTCAATATGCTATCTAGGTTGGTCATAACTTTCCTTCCAAGGAGTAAGTGTCTTAATTTCATGGTTGCAGTCACCATCTGCAGTGATTTTGGAGCCCAAAAAAATAAAGTCTGACACTGTTTCCACTGTTTCTCCATCTATTTCCCATAAAGTGATGGGACCAGATGCCATGATCTTCGTTTTCTGAATGTTGAGCTTTAAGCCAACTTTTTCACTCTCCACTTTCACTTTCATCAAGAGGCTCTTTAGTTCCTCTTCACTTTCTGCCATAAGGGTGATGCCATCAGCATATCTGAGGTTATTGATATTTCTCCTGGCAATCTTGATTCCAGCTTGTGCTTCTTCCACCCTTACCATCTATCTATTAATATTTCTGAAACTTTTCTATTATCCCAAATAGAAAATGTAACCATTAATTAATAATTCTTTACTCTCCTCCCACTTCTAGCCCTTGGTAGCCCACAATCTACTTTCTGTTTGTGAATTTTCCTATTCTGGATATTTCATGTATGTGGAAGCATACAATCGATACTTGTCCTTTAGTTTCTATTTTTTTTTTTCACTCAGCATATTTTCAAGGTTCATCCATGTATCATTGGCTTGTATCAAAGTTCATACCTTTTGACTGAATAAGATTATATTGTATGCATGTACCCACTTTATTCATCTATTCATTCGTTCATGATTAATTGGGTTGTTTCCACTTTTGGCTATTGTGGATAATACAACAATTAATATTATCATACAAATGTCTATTTGAGTCTGTTTTCAATTCTTTTGGGTATATACATAGGAGTAGAATTGCTACTGTTGTTATTCAGTGTGTTAGTCATGTCTGATATTTTGCAATCCCATGGACTGCTGTATGCCAGGCTTCCTTGTCCTTCACTATCTCCCAGAGTTTGCTCAGACTCATGTCCATTGAGTTGATGATGCCATCCAAGTATCTCATTCTCTTTCACCCCCTTCTCCTCCTGCCTTCAATCTTTCCCAACATCATTCTTCCACATCACAGAAATCTAACCAAAATGATAAAATGAATCACAGTTTTGTGTAATTTAATGAATCTATGAGCCATCCTATGTAGGGCTACCCAAGACAGATGGGCCACAGTGGAGAGTTCTGACAAAATGTGGTCCACTGGAGAAGGAAATAGCAAACCACTTCAGCATTCTTGTCTTGAAAGCCCCATGAACAGTATGAAAAGAATTGCTTGGTCATATGTAATCCAATGTTTAGCTTTTAGAGGAACTAACAAATTGTTTTCTGCAGTGGCTGCACTATTTAACATTCCCACAGCAATATAGGAGGGTCCAAATTTCTCCACAATTTTCCAACCCTCAATTTCCATTCTTTTTTTTAAAGCTTTCGGTATTTATTTATTTACTTTAAATTATGGTGAAATACATAAAGCAATGTTGTTCAGTAGTGTTAAATGCATTCACATTGTTGTGCAGACAATCTACCGAACTCTTCATCTTGCAAAACTGAAACTCGATATCCATTAACAATAATTTCTTATTTTCACCTTCCTCCAGTCCCTGGAAATCACCATTCTACTTTCTGTCTCAGTGAATTTGATTATTCTAGATACCTCATATATATGGAATCATGCACTACTTCTCTTTTTGTGACTGGTTTATTTCATTTACTGTAGTGTCCTCAAGTTTCATCCATGTTATAGCACATATCAGAATTTCCTTCTTTTTATAAAGCTGAATAATATTCTACTGTGTGCACATTATGCATTTTTAAATGTTTGTCTATAGTTTACTTATTTTATTTTCTAAATTGAGGTATAGTTGAACTATAATATTATATTAGTTTCTGATGAAGGGCATAGTGATTCAAAATTTTTTATACATTATACTCCATTTATAGTAATAAAAATATTGGCTGTATTCTTTGTGCTTTACAATATATCCTTGTAGTTTATTTTATGCATAGTAATTTGTACCTCTTAAGCCTCTACTTTTATCTTGCTCCTTCCCCTTACCATCTCCCCACTGGTAACCAGTAGTTTGCACTCTAATTTGTAAGTCTATCTCTTTTGGGTTGCATTCACTAGTTATATTTTTATTTGTTTATTTTTACCATAGGAACTTTATTTTAATTTTAAAAAATTTTTATTTGGAATAAGCATTGATTTTCATTGTATTAGTTTCAAGTGTACAGCAGAGAATCAGTTTATATATATATAATATATATATATACACACACACATATATACATTCATTTTTAAATTCTTTTCTTGTATAGACCATTGCAGAGTATTGAGTAGTGTTCCTTGTACTACACAGTAGGTTCTTATTAGTTATCCATTTTATATAGAGTAGTGTGCATATGTCAACCCCAGCTTCCCAATTTATCCCTCACCTGCTTGCCCCCTGGTAACTATGTTTGTTTTCTACATCTGTCACTCTATTTCTGTTCTGTATATAAGTTCATTTGTACCCTTTTCTAGATTCCATATATAAGTGGTATCATATGATATTTGTCTTTGTCTGATGTATTTCACTCAGTATGAGAATCTCTAGGTTCATTGTGTCACTATGAATGGCATTATTTCCTTCTTTTTCTGGCAGAGTAATATTCTATTATATAATGCATATATTATGCATTATAATGTGTATATATATATGTGTGTGTGTGTATATATATATATATAATGTATATTATGTATACACCACATCTTTATCCATTCATCTATTGATGGACACTTGGGTTGCTGCTTCCATATCCTGGTTATTGTAAATAAAGTTGCAATATCTTTTCAAATTATGGTTTTCTTTAGATACATGCTTAGGAACAGGATTGCAAGATCATATGTTAGTTCTATTTTTAGTTTTTAAAAGAACCTCCACAATGGCTATACCAATATACATTCCCACCAACAGTGCAGAAAAGTGCCTTTTTCTCCACACCTTCCCCAGCATTTATAGTTTGTATATTTTTTAGATGATGGCCATTTTGACCAGTATGAGGTTATACCTCATCATAGATTTGATTTACTTTCCTCCAGTAATGAAAACTGTTGAGCATATTTTCATGTGTTTTTAGTCATCTATATGTTCTCTTTGGAGAAATGTATATTTAGATCTTCCACCCACTTTTTAAATTGTGTTGTGTGATTTATTTTATATTGAGATGCATGAGCTGTTTGTATATTTTGGAGATTTCTCTTATTGATTGCTTCATTTGGAAATATTTTCTCCCATTCTAAATGTTGGACATAAGTTTGAGCAAACTTCAGGAGATAGTGAAAGACAGGGAAGTCTGATGCACTACAGTCCATAAAGTCACAAAGAGTTGGACATGACTTAGTGGCTGAAGAATAGTCACTGAATAACAATCTGTCTGTGGGAGAAAATATTTGCAAACAAAATGACTCATAAGAGATTATTATGCAAAATATACAAACAGGTCATACAGAGCAATATCACAAAAAAAAAAAAAACAATCCAGTCAAAAAATGGGTAGAAGATGTAAATAGACATTTCTCCAAAGATGACATACAGATGGCCAAAAAGCATATGAAAAGATGCTCAATATCACTAACTATTAGTAAATGCAAGTTAAAATTACAAAGAGGTATCACCTCCCAGCAGCCAAAGTGATCAATATCAAAATGTCTACAAAATATAAATGCTGGAGAAGATGTTGAGGAAAAATCCTTCTACACTCTTGGTGGAAATATAAATTGGTACAGCCACTATGGAGGACAGTATGAAGGTTCCTTAAAAAACTAAAAATAGAGCTAACATATGATCCTGCAATCCCACTCTTAGGCATATATCTGGAGAAAACCATAATTTGAAAAGATACAGGCTCTCCAATGTTGATAGCACCACTATTTGCATGCAGTACCTTAGACATGGAAACAGCCTATGTGTCCACCAACAGAGGAATGGATAAACAAGATGTGGTACATGTATATGTATATATAATGAAATATTACTCAGCCATAAAAAAGGAGGAAATAAGGCTATTTACAATGAATTGAACAAGATCGAGAAAAACAAATATCATAAGATATTGCTTATATGTGAAATCTTTTAAAAATTGTAAAAACGAATTATATACAAAATAGAAATAGACTCAGAGATATAGAAAAGAAATATGGTTACCAAAAGGGATCATGGGAGGGATACATTGCGAATTCGGGATTAAAATGTACATA
The DNA here is from genome assembly GCA_006408695.1 of Aepyceros melampus. Lineage (NCBI taxonomy): Eukaryota > Metazoa > Chordata > Mammalia > Artiodactyla > Bovidae > Aepyceros > Aepyceros melampus. Next base: position 124,924 of record SJXQ01007337.1, on the reverse strand, counting down.
GTAATATATATATAATAGATAACCAGTAAGAACCTATTGTATAGCACAGGGAAATACACTCAATATTTTAAAATAAGCTGCCACAGAAGACAATGTAAGAAGGAATATTTTACACACACACACACACACACATATATATGTTTGAGTAACCTTTCAGTACACCAAAAACTAATACATTATAAAGCAACTATATTTTAATAAAGATTTAAAAAACTGTTCTGGTCTTATGCTCATCTCTTTCTTTCTTTCTTTTTTTTTTTTAGTGAATGAGGCAATTTATTAACCCAGAAGCATTTGTTCTAATGTTTCCTGTTTGCATCTGAGGTGTTTTTTTTTTTCTTTTTTGACATCAAGTTGTATCAGCTATAAATTTATTTTGTATATCGGTTTCTTGTTGGTCATATTATTTGCATATATTTTCTCCCATTCAATGAGCTGTCTTTTCACTTTGTCATTGATTTCCTTTGCTATGCAAAAGCTTTTAAGTTTAATTCGGTTCCATTTGTTTATTTTGTTTTTGACTTATTTGCCTTAAGAGATAGATTCAAATAATATTGCTACAATTTTTGTCAAAGAATGTTCTGTCCATGTTTTCTTCTAGGAGTTTTATGGTTTCTGGTCTTACACTTAAGTCTTCAATTAATTTTGCATTTCAGTGATTTTTTAAATGTTTTAATATTCTCTATTTCATTTATTTCTCCTCTGATCTTTATGATTGCTTTNTGTCTCTTCGATGTTTTTCTTGTTTCTTGAGATAGGATTGTATTGTTATAAATTTCCTTCTTAGAACTGCTTTTTGTGCTTCCCATACGTTTCGAGTTGTCATGCTTCCATTGTCATTTGTTTCAAGAATTTTTGTTTTATTTCCCTTTGATTTCATCAATAACCTGTTGTTTATTTAGAAACATGTTGTTTAATCTCCATGTGTTTGTATTACAATTTTTTTGGTTGTAATTGATTTCTAGTCTATAGCTTTCTAGTCAGAGAAGATGCTGGGTATGATTTCAATTTTCTTAAATTTACTGAGGTTGGATTTGTGACCTGAAGGTCAGACAAAGGTCTGTCTAGTCAAGGCTATGGTTTTTCCAGTGGTCATGTATGGATGTGAGAGTTGGACTATAAAGAAAGCTGAGTGCTGAAGAATTGATACTTTTGAACTGTGGTGTTGGAGAGGACTCTTGAGAGTCCCTTGGGCTTCAGGGAGATCCAACCAGTCCATCCTAAAGGAGATCAGTCCTGAGTGTTCATTGGAAGGTCTGATATTGAAGCTGAAACTCCAATACTTTGGCCACCTGATGCGAACAGCTAACTCATTTGAAAAAACCCTGATGCTGGGAAAGATTGAGGGCAGGAGGAGAAGGGGATGACAGAGGATGAGATGGTTGGATGGCATTACCGACTCAATGGACCTGGGTTCAGTTGGACTCCGGGTTTTGGTGAGAGACAGGGAGGCCTGGCATGCTGCGGTTCATGGGGTTGCAAAGAGTCGGACACGACTGAGTGACTGAACTGAATTGAACTGATTTGTGACCCAAGATGTGGTCTATCCTAAAGAATGCTGCATGTGCACTTGAAAGGAAGGTATAGTGTTCTGCATTTGGATGAAATGTCCTGAAGATATCAATGAGATTCATCTCATCTAATGTATCATTTAAGACTTGTGTTTCCTTATTAGTTTTCTGTTTTGATGATCTGTCCATTAGTGTGAGTGGGGTCTCCTTAAAGTCTCCTACTATGATTGTGTTACTGTCAATTTGCCCTTTTATGTCTGTTAGTGTTTGTGTTATGTATTGAGGTGCTCCTACGTTGGGTGTATAGATATTTACAATTGTTATGTCTTTGTCTTGGATCGATCCCTTGATTATTATGTAGTGTTCTTCCTTATCTCTTGTAATCTTTTTTATTTTAAGGTCCATTTTATCTGATATGAGGATTGCTACTCCAACTTTCTTTTATTTCTCATTTGCATGGAATATATATTTTCCATCCTTCCCTTTCAGTCTATATGTGTCTTGAGGTCTGAAGTGGATTTCTTGTAGAGAGCATATATATGGGTCTTGTTTTTATATCCATTCAAGCAGTCTGTGTCTTTTGGTTGGAGCATTTAATCCATTTACATTTAAAGATTTAAAGTAATTATTGATATATATATTCCTATTGCCATTTTCTTACTTGTTTGGGGTTGATTTTGTAGATCTTTTTCTTTCTCTTGTATTTCTTGACTATATAAGTCCCTTTAACATTTGTTGTAAAGCTGGCTTGGTGGTACTGAATTCTCTTTACTTTTGCTTGTCTGGAAAGCTTTTTATTTCTCTATCAATTTTGAAATGAGATCCTTGCCAGGTAAAGTAATCTTGGTTGTAGATTTTTCCTTTTCAGTGCTGTAAATAAATCCTGCCATTCCCTTCTGGCCTGCAGAGTTTCTGTTGAAAGATCAGCTATTAAGCATATGGGGTTTCCCTTGTCTGTTTCTTGTTGCTTTTCCTTTGCTGCTTTTAATATTATTTCTTTGTGTTTAGTTTTTGTTAGTTTGATTAGTATGTGTCTTGGCATGTTTCTCCTTGAGTTTATCCTATATGGGACTCTTTGTGCCTCTCGGACTTGACTGACTATTTCCTTTTCATGTTGAGGAAATTTTCAACTATAATCTCTTCAAAAATATTCTCATATCCTTTCTTTTCTCTTCTTCTAAGGGACCTCTGTAATTTGAATGTTGTTGTGTTTGATATTGTCCCAGAAGTCTCTGAGACTATCCTCAGTTCTTTTCATTCTTTTTACTTTATTCTTCTCTTCAGCAGTCATTTCCAGCATTTTGTCTACCAGCTCACTGATTTGTTCTTCTGCTTCAGATAGTCTGCTATTGATTCCTTCTAGAGTGTTTTCAGTTTCAGTAATTGTCTTGTTTATCTCTGTATCTCTGTTCTTTAGTTGTTCTAGGTCTTAATTGATTCTTGCATTTTTTCCATTTTGTTTTCAAAGTTTTTGATCATCTTTGCTGTCATTATTCTTAATCTTTTTCAGGTAATTTGCTTATTTGCTCTTCATTTATTTGGACTTCTATATTTCTAGTTTGTTCCTTCATTTGTTTAGTATTTCTCTGCATTTTCAAGTTTTTTTTTTAACTTATTGTGTTTGAGATCTCTTTTTCCCAGGCTTCAAGGTTGAATTCTTTTCCCTTTTGGTTTCTGCCCTCCTAAGTATGGTCCAGTGGTTTGTATAAGCTTTGCATAGGGTGAGATTTGTGCCAAGTTTTTTGTTTGTTTGTGTGTGTGTGTTTTTCATCTGATGAGCAAGGCTAAGTGAGGTGTGGTAATCCTGTCTGCTGATGACTGGGTTTGTATTTTTGTTTTGTTTGTTGCTTAGAAGAGGCATAGTGCATAGGTTGCTACTGGTGGTCAGGTGATGTCAGGTCTTGTTCAAGAGATTTCCTTTGTGTGATTTCTCACTATTTGATACCCCCTAGGGTTAGTTCTCTGGTAATCTAAGGTCTTGGAGTCAGTGCTCCCACTCCAAAAGCTCAGGGCTTGATCTCTGGAAAATTAAAAATACTGTTCTTGAAACCCTTCTAAGCTGGTTGAATGGAATAAAAAAGGAAGAGTCCATGTGACACAGTCTGTATATGAAGGATTGTCTTTTTTTTTTTTTTTTTAACTGTGCTGGGTCCTTTTTGCTGCATGGGCTTTTCTCTCATTGCAGCAAGTGGAGGGTACTCTCCTTGCAGTGTGTGGGCTTCTCCTTTTGGTGGCCTTTCTTTTTGTGGAGAATGAACTCTCCAGTGTGCAGGCTTCAGTAATTGTGGCTCCCAGGTTCTAGAGCATAGGCTCAACAGTTGTGGGGCACAGGCTTAGTTGCTTCATGGCAGGTTGGATCTTCTTGGACCAGGGATCAAACTTGTGTTTTTGCAGGCTGCAGTGCAATGGGTGTGTCATGTGCATGTGCTGGGGGAAGATTCCCTATTCTTGGCTGGGTAAATTCCCCCTTTTGAAGCCTTTCCTTTCTGCCCTAAAAGAAGTAGTCTCAATGTGAAAGAAAACGTGTATATCTTTGAATTTTCTGTAGTTGGAATTTGTCAAGTTTCTTGATTTGTAAACATGTCTTTCATTAGATTTGGGAAGTTTTTGATCACTATTTCTTCCAATATTCTTTCTTCTCCTTTGTTTCTCATTTCTCCCTCTAAGATTCCCATAGTGTGTGTGTTGGTCGCTTGATTTACTTCAGGTCTTTTGGTTCTGTTCACTTTTCATTATCATTTTTTTTCTTTCCACTTTATAAATTTCAATTGGCCTACCTTTAATTCACTGACTCTTATATCTCCCTGCTTAAATATGCTTCTGAATCCCTCAGTTGAATTTTTTTTCAGTTTCTCTGCTTTTTAACTCCTGAATTTCTATTTAGTTCTTGTTAATAATTTCTTTTTTATTTATGTCCAAAACATTTTGATTACATTTTCTTCCTGATTCTCTTTAGCTTTTTCTCCATGTTTTCCTTTAGCATTTGATATATTTAATATAGTTGTGTTGAAGTCCTTGTCTAGTAAGTCTCATATCTTAACTTCATTTCTGTTCATCAATTTTATTCTTCTGAATAGGCCATACTTTCCCATTGCTTTGTATATCCTGTGATTTTGTTGTTGTTAAAAACTGAACGTTTGATTGTTATAATAAGTTAACTCTAGCAATCTTTCTCAGGGTTTGCTGTGTTGTTGCAGCCTTTGTTGGAAAGCTGGAGTAATCCATTATTCAGTGAGTACTCAAAGCTATTTTTAAAAAGATTGTATTCCTTTTCATGAATGGTCTCTGTGGTCTTTATTCCTTTAGCTCTTGTTTGACTAGTGTTTTGACAGAGATTCCATTGAATGGTAAGAGCTAAAAACAAAACTAAATGCAAATAATAAAAGCAAAGCACCCTCAGGATTCTCCTGGTGGTCCAGTGGTTAAGAATCCACCTTACAATGCAGGAGATACTGGTTCAAACCTTAGTCCAAGGAGATCCTACATGCCTCGGTAAACTAAGCCTGTGTGCCACAACTATTGAAGCCTATGTGCCTATAGCCTGTCTCTGCAGGGATCAATGTCACCACAATGAGAAGCCCATGCTTGCTGCAACTAAAGAAAGCCCACGAGCAACAACAAAGAGCCAGCACAGCCAATAAATTAAAAAAAAAAGAATCTGCCTTACAATGCAGGAGACACGAGTTCAATCACTGGTCAGGGAACTAAAATTCCACATGCCACAAAGAAACTAAGCTTGCAAGCCACAAATACTGAGCCTGTGCATGGCACAACTACAGAGTCCATATGCCACACCAAAAGTTCCCACATGACACATGGAAGATCCTGTGTGCTGCAACTAAGACCTCATGCAGCTAAATAAATATTTTTAAAAAGAAGAAGAAAAAAGAAAAGCAGCCTATTTCAAAACAAAACAAAACCCTAAACACCTCTTGCAGTCCTTACAGATTGCTTTTGTTCTGGGGCAATCTAACATTTAGTCAGGTTTATGCTAAGCCTGTGGTGAAACTTAGTGTAATCTGAATTCTAAGTTAGGCAAAATAGTGACAAGTTCCTTGCATTAGTCCTTCAAGTGGACCTCAGAAAACTTAGAACAGACACATATAATACTTTGCAAATAAGGTCTTTTCTGCTCCCTCTAGAACCAGGAACCAAAATCCCGCAGTGGGAGCATGAGCTTTTACCACTCTAAGACTGCTACCAGTGCTTGGCGGCATAGAGTAATATGCGCTCCTCTCCCCCTTTCCCTCTCTTCCCCTCTCGCCCTCCACCTCCCCTTCCCTTACTGAGACTCACTGCCTCCACTACTGCTGTGCCACAGCTGCAGCTGGAGCCAGCAAACAGCCATGGCTGAAAACCTCAGCTTGGAGAACCACCTCATCAAGAGCTTTAAGAATAAGGGCCATGATGTGGAGACAATGTGAAGATACAGAAATCAAATGACTGCAAAAGAACAAAAGAGATGAACAAGTACTGAAAAAAAGAAATGTTCCCCAGAAGAAAATTTAGAAGATTCAGATGTTGGTGCTGATTTTAAAGCACACAATATAATACTAGAAGCTATAATCAGAATGCCAGAAGTAATAAATACCCAGTGGCCCAGTTGAGTGCTGTACAAGTTGCAAGAAAACTTTTATCCAGTGACAGAAATCCACCAGATGATGACCTAATAAAACCTTGGATGTTACCAATTCTAGTGAAGTGTCTAGAAAGGGATCATAATCCTTCATTACAGTTTGAAGCTGTATAAATGTTAACTAATATAGCATCAGGAACTTCTGCACAGACTCAACTATCATACAATTTAATGCTGTACCTCTTTTTCTAAGACTTCTTTCAGCCACATCAGAATGTTTGTGAGCAAGCAGTATGGGCTTTGGGAAATATTGTAGGTGATGATCCTCAGAGTAGAGATTATGTCATGTTCACTGAGAGTTGTCAAAACGCTTCTGTCCTTCATCAGTCCCTCCATTCTTATTGCCTTCTTCTGTTTTTTTGTTTGTTTGTTTTTGTTTTGTTTTGTTTTTTTAGTCTGGGGTCTGATGCTCGTGATCAGCACACAGTTAAGTTCGGCCAGGATGGGGTTTTATTTTTATTATAATTTTTTTAATTTTAATTGGAGGCTAATTACTTTACAATATTGTTTCAGTTTTGCCATACATCAACATGAATCTGCCATGAGTGTACAAGTGTTCCCAATCCTGAACCCCCGCCCACCTCCCTCCCCATACCATCTCTCTGGGTCATCCCAGTGCACCAGCCACAAGCATCCTGTATCCTGCATCGAACCTGGACTGGAGATTGGTTTCTTATATGATATTATAAATGTTTTAGTACCATTCTCCCAAATCATCCCACCGTCTCCCTCTCCCACAGAGTCCAAGACTGTTCTATACATCTGATACGTCTCTTTTGCTCTCTCGCATTCAGGGTTATCATTACCATCTTCCTAAATTCCATATATATGCATTAGTACACTGTATTGATGTTTTTCTTTCTGGCTTACTTCACTCTGTATAATCGGCTCCAGTTTCATCCACCTCATTAGAACTGATTCAAAGGTATTCTTTTTAATGGCTGAGTAATACTCTACTGTGTATATGTACCACAGTTTTCTTTTTATTTATTTATTTATTTATTTATTTATTTATTTTACTTTATTTTACTTTACAATACTGTATTGGTTTTGCTATACATTGACATGAATCCACCACGAGTGTACATGAGTTCCCAATCCTGAACCCCCCTCCCACTTCCCACCCCATATCATCTCTCTGGATCAT
>SJXQ01007337.1:78848-114901 GCA_006408695.1 Aepyceros melampus | reverse complement strand
AAAGTTATGACCAACCTAGATAGCATATTCAAGAGCAGAGACATTACTTTGCCGACTAAGGTCTGTCTAGTCAAGGCCATGATTTTTCCAGTGGTCATGTATGGATGTGAGAGTTGGACTGTGAAGAAAGCTGAGGGCTGAAGAATTGATGCTTTTGAACTGTGGTGTTGGAGAAGACTCTTGAGAGTCCCTTGGACTGCAAGGAGATACAACCAGTCCATTCTGAAGGAGATCAGCCCTGGGGTTTCTTTGGAGGGAATGATGCTGAAGCTGAAACTCCAGTACTTTGGCCACTTCATGCGAAGAGTTGACTCACTGGAAAAGACTCTGATGCTGGGAGGGAATGGGGGCAGGAGGAGAAGGGGACGACAGAGGATGAGATGGCTGGATAGCATCACTGACTTGATGGACGTGAGTCTGAGTGAACTCCATGAGTTGGTGGTGGACAGGGAAGCCTGGCGTGCTGCGATTCATGGGGTCACAAAGAGTTGGACATGACTGAGCGACTAAACTGAACTGAACTGATCTGACTTGTGATGCTCCTATGTTGTGTGCATATATATGTATAATTATATCTTCTTTTTGGATTGATCTTTTGATCATTATGTAGTGTCCTTCTTTGCCTCTTTTCACAGCCTTTGTTTAAAAATCTATTTTATTTGATATGAGTGTTGCTACTCCTGCTTTCTTTTGGTCTCTATTTGCATGGAATATCTGTTTCAAGCCCTTCACTTTCAGTCCGTATGTGTCCCTTGTTCTGAGGTTGGCTCTTGTAGACAACATATATAGGGGTCTTGTTTTTGTATCCATTCAGCCAGTCTTTGTCTTTTGGTTGAGGCAGTCAACCCATTTACGTTTAAGGTAATTATTATTTTTTTAAATATAAATTTATTTATTTTAAATGGAAGTTAATTACTTTACAAAATTGTATATATTTTTTTTTTATGAGTATGATCCTGTTGCCATTTACTTTATTGTTTTGGGTTCGAGTTTATCCACCCTTTTTGTGTTTCCTGTCTAGAGAATATCCTTTAGCATTTGTTGGAGAGCTGGTTTGGTGCTGCTGAATTTTCTCAGCTTTTGCTTGTCTGCAAAGCTGTTGATTTCTCCTTCATATTTGAATGAGATCTTTGCTGGGTACAGTAATCTGGGCTGTAGGTTATTTTCGTTCATCACTTTAAGTATGTCTTACCATTCTCTCCTGGCCTGAAGAGTTTCTATTGAAAGATCAGCTGTTATCCTTATGGGAATCCCCTTTTGTGTTAATTTTTTTTCCCTTGCTGCTTTTACTATTTGTTCTGTTTGTCTTTGTTAATTGATTAATATGTGTCTTGGGGTGTTTCACCTTGGATTTATCCTGTTTGAGACTTTCTGGGTTTCTTGGACTTGAGTGATTATTTCCTTCCCCATTTTAGGGAAGTTTTCAACTATTATCTCCTCAAGTATTTTTTCATGGTCTTTCTGTCATCTTCTTCTGGGACTCCTATGATTCGAATGTTGGAGTGTTTAATATTGTCCTGGAGGTCTCTGAGATTGTCCTCATTTCTTTTAATTTGTTTTTCTTCTTTCCTCTCTGATTCATTAATTTCTACCTTTCTATCTTCTACTTCACAGATCCTATCTTCTGCCTCTGTTTTCTACTATTTGTTCCCTCTGGAGTGTTTTTGATCTCATTTATTGCATTATTCATTATATATTAACTCTTTATTATTTCTTCTAGGTCCTTGTTAAACCTTTCTTGCATCTTCTCAATCCTTGTCTCCAGGCTATTTATCTGTGATTCCATTTTGATTTCAAGATTTTGGATGATTTTCACTATCATTATTCAGAATTCTTTATCAGGTAGATTCCCTATCTCTTTCTCTTTTGTTGGTTTGGTGGGCATTGATCCTGTTCCTTTACCTGCTGGGTATACCTCTGTCTCTTCATCTTGTTTATATTGCTGAGTTTGGGGTGACCTTTCTGTACTCTGGCAGTTTGTGGAGTTTTCTTTATTGCGGAGTTTCCTCGCTGTGGGTGGTTGTACAGGTGGCTTGTCAAGGTTTCTTGGTTAGGGAAGCTTGTGTCGGTGTTCTGGTGGGTGGAGCTGGATTTCTTCTCTCTGGGGTGCAATGAAGTGCCCAGTAATGAGTTATGAGATGTCGATGGTTTTGGAGTAACTTTGGGCAGCCTGTATATTGAAGCTCAGGGCTGTGTTTCCTGTGTTTCTGGAGAATTTGCCTGGTATGTCTTGCTCTGGAACTTATTGGCCCTTGGGTGGTGCTTGGTTTCAGTGCAGGTATGGAGACGTTTGATGAGCTCCTGTCGATTAATGTTCCCTGGAGTCAGAATTCCCTGGTGTTCTCAGGATTTGGACTTAAGCCTTCTGCTTCTGGTTTTCAGTCTTAATTTTACAGTAGTCTCAAGACTTCTCCTTCTATACAGCACAGGTGATAAAACATCTAGGCTGAAGATGAAAAGTTTCTCCACAGTGAGGGACACCCAGAGAGGTTCACAGAGTTACATGGAGGAGAAGAGGGAGGAGGGAGTTAGAAGTGACCCAAATGAGATGAGATGGAATCAAAAGAGGAGAGAGCAAGTTAGCCAGTAATCACTTCTTTATGTGTGCTCCACAGTCTGGACCACTGATAGATGTTCACGGAGTTATACAGAGAAGAGAAGAGGGAGGAAGGTGACAGAGGTGGCCAGGAGGATAAAAGCAGGGAATGAAAAGGAGAGAGACAGATCCAGCCAGTAATCAGTTCCCTAAGTGTTCCCCACCATCTGGAACACACAGAGATTCATAGAGTTGGGTAGAGAAGAGAAGAGGGAGGGATGAGACAGAGGCGATATGCTGGAGAAAAAGGAGATTCCAAAGGGGAAGAGAGCAGTCAAGCCAGTAATCTCATTCTCAAGTAAAAATGGGTACTGAAGATTGGGTTTTTAAAGGTATAAAATTGATAACATATGCCAAAATGTAAAGATTAAAAATCTAGAGTAGAAGTTGGATTTTCAAAAATACAATATTAAAGAAAAGAAGAAGAAAAAAATTCTCAAATATTATTAATATATATATGAAGTTTGCTGAAAAAATAGGGTGTTTTTTTTTAAGTAATAGGAGGTTATAAAAATGAAAATTAAAGGAGCAATAGAGGATCTAATTTTTTTTTAAGAAAAAAAGAATGATCATAAAAATAGTAAAAATATATCTAGGACTTTCTCTGGTGGTGTTGTGGGCAGTGTGGGGTCAGTTCATTTTCGGATAGTTCCTTCGTCCGGCTTATATTTCTCAAGATCTATAGGTCTGTTCTTATGTAGTCAGTAGTAACTACAGGGTTTTCATCTATTGCACCTGTCACTTCCCAGGCGGTCCCTGTTTTAGCTTCTTCTGTTTGCTGGTCTCTTCAGTGTCTGATTTCCTCCCTGACACAAGGAGGGCAGTGGTGGGCACTTTTTTTAGGCTCACTTGTTCAGTCACATTGTGGGGAGGGAGGGATGTTGCAAACAAATAACACTGGCATGTGCTTGCAGTGTCTCAGACACACTGGGCCTGCCCCCGCTCATGGCGCATGTGCTCTCCCTGCTCACACAGCTCAGGCTCTAGGTTGCTCCACCGGGAACCATCTGAGGCTGGCCCTGGGCTGCATGCACCTCCCAGATCTAAGCCACTCAGGTTCAGGCACTTGGGTAGTCCTCAGAGGTGCAGACTCGGTTGGGCTTGCGTTTTGGGCCCTTCCCACGTCCGAGCAGCTCAGGTGATGGGGTGTTTGGTGAGCATGGTCACTGTGACTTATCACCTCCCCCATCCCTGCCACTCATTTTTCTGGGTGTACAACCAGCATACCTTCTCAGGCGGATGTTGACTGTCCAGAACCCCAGGAAGTCTTAGTTAGCAAAGAACCCTGCTTGCAGTTTGGTAGATAATGTCTCTCTGGGGCTGCAATTGCCCCCTCCTGGCTCTGGCTGCCTGTCACCAGAGGGGGATGGTCTGCAGCTGGCTAGTTCTGTTCAGTCCTTTGTTCTGTGTGTGGGCCTGGCGGTGTCTTAGGTTAGGGCTTTTTGCATCCCATAGTCTGGTTTGCTAGCCCAAGTTAGTTTGCTCTGATTGCCCTTGGGGCATTCAGGCCTGGTCCTTACTAAGAAATGCAGCCTGTGCGTCCCTGCCCAGTCCCCACTTGCTAGTGGTGGATGGAGGCGTCTGCACTGCTTCTCCACTGGAGGAGTTACCATTGGACTCCTAATCTGTGAGTATTAATTATTTTTTTTTTTATTTTTCCTCCCTGTTATTTTGCCCTCTGTGCTTCCAAGGCTCGTCACAGACTCGGCAGTGAGTGTGTTTCCTGGTGTTTGGAAACTTCTCTCTTTTTAAGACTCCCTTTCTGGGACAGAGCTTGTCCCTACCTCTTTTGTCTTCTTTTTTGTCTTTTATATTTTTTCCTACCTGCTTTTCTGGGTGCCTGATGTCCTCTTCCAGCATTCAGAAGTTGTTTTGTGGAATTTACTCAGTGTTTAATGAATTTGTGGGGGAGAAAGTGGTCTCCCCATCCTATTCCTCTGTCATCTTCTTTTGGAATGTCTCATGGATTATTTTCAGTCTCTGCAGAAATAAGGACCAACTCCATCACCTATGGAGACAGTCTGGAGATTTTGCCAGCATTGCGTGTCTTAATATATCATATGGACATAAACACTCTTGTGAATACTGTTTGGGTGTTGTCACATCTGATAGATGGAGTTAAAGAGCTGATACAGATGGTTATTGATTCAAGGGCTGTGGCATTTCTTGTGCTCCTTCTGAGCCATCAGGAAATGAAAGTTCAAACAGTAGCACTCAGGGCAGTTGGCAACATAGTGACAGGTGCCAACGAGCAGACCCAGGTTGTTCTCAACTGCAATGTCCTGTCACACTTCCAAATCTCTTATTACATCCAAAGGAGAAGATAAATAAGGAAGCAGTGTGATTCCTTTCCAACATTACAGCAGGCAACCAGCAACAAATTCAAGCTGTAATAGATGCTGGATTAATCCTATGATTGTTTATCAGCTTGCTAAGAGGGACTTTGGAACACAAAAGGGAGCTTTGGGGGCAATTAGCAACTTAATAATAAGTGGTAAAAAAATATCAAGTTGAGTACTTTGTACAGCACAATACGACCTTTCTCTAATTTACTTTCAGTGAAAGATTCTCAAGTTGTTAGGTAGTTTTAGACGGTCTATAATGGCTAGTGATGAAGCAAGTATGATAGCTGAAGTAATAAATAATGCAGTGGTTTGGAGAAGTTTTACAGCAATATAAAAATGAAGACATATTTAGCATTTGAAATCATAGATCAGTATTTCTCTGGCAACGATATTGATGAAAATCCTAGCCTCATTGCGAAGCAAACACAAGGAGTTACAACTTTGATCCAACACCAACCTTTAAATAAAAGAATTTATTTTTGAGTTCAACTGAGTGAAGCATGTTTCCCACAATCAATATGAAGCATCACCAGATGGCTACCAAGCGACAAGAACAACAACTAGAAAAGGTTCCGAAACATACATACCCCCTTGTTTTGATGCTTCTAAAGCAAGCCATGTCTCAATCACTCTGCAAATGCCAAAAGTCATTAATCAAATGGACTATAAAGGCATACGATTGCTTAAACTGTTTTAGAATTCTCCTTTAACAACCTCAACTACCCTATTTTCCCTGTTCGCTGGTGCCACATGCTGACAAATGCAGTAACCAGTTTAAAATATTCTGAGATGGTGGCTTTGCTATTCCAGAAAATATCAACAAGAGATTGTAAAAAAGCCTTCCTCTGTAATCAATTCAAAGAAACAGAGGAATAAAATACAAAGGGAAAGACTAGAGATCTCTTCAAGAAAATTAGAGATACCAAGGAAACTTTTCATGTAAAAATGGGCACAATAAAGGACAGAAATAGTATGGGCCTAACAGAAGCAGAAGATATTAAGAAGAGGTGGCAAAGATACACAGAAGAACTATACAAAAAAGAACTTTATGACCCAGATAACCACGACGGTATGATCACTCACCTAGAGCCAGACATCCTGGAATATGAAGTCAAGTGGGCCTTAGGAAACATCACTATGAACAAAACTAGTGGAGGTGATGAAATTCCAGTTGAGCTATTTCAAATCCTGGAAGATGCTGCTGTGAAAGTGCTGCACTCAATATGCCAGCAAATTTTGAAACCTCAGCAGTGGCCACAGGACTGGAAAAGGTCAGTTTTCATACCAATCCCAAAGAAAGGCAATGTCAAAGAAGGCTCAAACTACCACACAATTGCACTCATCTCACAAACTATTAAAGTAATGCTCAAAATTTTCCAAGCCAGGCTTCAAAATTATGCGAACCATGAACTTCCAGATCTTCAACCTGGATTTAGAAAAGGCAGAGGAACCAGAGGTCAAATTGCCAACATCCTTGGAACATTGAAAAAGCGAGAGTTCTAGAAAAACATCTATTTCTGCTTTATTGACTGTGCCAAAGCTTTTGACTGTGTGGATCACAATAAACTGTGGAAAATTCTTCAAGAGATGGGAATATCAGACCACCTGATCTGCCTCTTGAGAAATCTGCATGCAGGTCAGGAAGCAGCAGTTAGAACTGGGCATGGAACAACAGACTGGCTCCAAATCAGGAAAGGAGTACATCAAGACTGTATATTGTCACCCTGCTTATTTAACTTATATGCAGAGTACAGCATGAGAAATGCTGGGCTGGAAGAAGCACTAGCTGGAATCAAGATTGCTAGGAGAAATATCAATAACCTGAGATGTGCAGATGGCACCACCCTTATGGCAGAAAGTGAAGAAGAACTAAAGAGCCTCTTAATTAAAGTGAAAGATGAGAGTGGAAAAAGTTGGCTTAAAACTCAACATTTAGAAAACTAAAATCATGACATCTGACCACATCACTTCATGGCAAATAGAAGGGGAAACAATGGAAACAGTGACAGACTATTTTTTGGGGCTCCAAAATCATTGCAGATGGTGACTGCAGTTATGGCATTGAAACATGTATAATATCATATAAGAAACGAATCACCAGTCTAGGTTCAATGCAGGATACAGGATGCTTGGGGCTGGTGCACTGGGATGACCCAGAGGGATGGTATAGGGAGGGAGGTGGGAGGGGGGTTCAGAATTGGGAACACATGTACACCCGTGGCAGATTCATGTTGAAGTATGGCAAAACCAATACAATATTTTAAAGTTAAAAAATAAATAAATAAAAGATGTTTGTGCCTTGGAAGACAAATTATGACCAACATTTATAGCATATTTAAAAGCAGAGACATTACTTTGCCAACAAAGTTTCATATAGTCAAAGCTTTGGTTTTTCCAGTGGTCATGTATGGATGTGAGAGTTGGATTATAAAGAAAGCTAAGCACTGAAGAATTTATGCTTTTGAATTGTGGTGTTGGAGAAGACTCTTGTGAGTCCTTGGACTGCAAGGAGATCCAACCAGTCCAGCCTAAAGGAAATCAGTCCTGAATGTTTATTGGAAGGACTGATGCTGAAGCTGAAACTCCAATACTTTGGCCACCTGATGCAAATAACTGACTCATTGGAAAAGGCCCTGATGTTGGGAATGATTGAAGGCAGGAGGAGAAGGGGATGACAGAAGATGAGATGGTTGGATAGCATCACTGACTCCATGGACATGAGCTTGAGTAAGCTCTGGAATTTGGTGAGGGACAGAGAAGCCTGGTGTACTGCAGTCCAAAGAGTTTGACATGACTGAGTGACTGAACTGAAGTGAGGTGGTGGCATGTCAGCTCCCCACTTGATAGTCCTTTGGGAAATTGTGTCCTGTGGATCAAGATGCTTTTGTATGACACATACACACGTTGGAAGAATTTAAAGAGGTGCAGTCTGATCTGAAGTCCATCATTGTCCTCCATAAACATATTTTCATATTCTTTAAGTGGAATAATAGATTTTAAAGTACAAATAACATGATTTTCATTGGTCGAACTGACACAAAAAAGAAACTTAAGAAAACTTATTTATTGATTAAACTGATAAGTTTAAGAAGCCCTACTTCATCTACCAGTAATTGATGCTTTTATTATCTGCCTCACAAGCTAGGGCTTCGGAGAAGGCAATGGCTACCCACTCCAGTACTCTTGCCTGGAAAATCTCATGGGTGGAGGAGCCTGGTGGGCTGCAGTCCATGGGGTCGCAAAGAGTCGGATACGACTGAGCGACTTTCCCTTTTCCCTTTCATGCATTGGAGAAGGAAATGGCAACCCACTCCAGTGTTCTTGCCTGGAGAATCCCAGGGACGGGGGATCCTGATGGGCTGCCGTCTATGGGGTCACACAGAGTCGGACAGGACTGAAGTGACTTAGCAGCAGCAGCAGCAGCAGCAAGCTAGGCCTTGAGGAATAACTTTCGCTATGGATGGTAATGTTTTTGCTGTTATACCTAATTTTTGAGACCAGTAAGCCCTATTTGACCATCGCTTCACCCTGTGTGTGTTTATTGTTTTGAAGTAATCAAATGTTGTGCATGTTACTTGAGCTGCAACCTGTTACAGACTTGAATTTCTGTTTAAGTTAAAAGCAAGAGTCCTTGCATATAAAGGAAAAAAAAAAAACAAAACACAAAGCTCAAAGAAAGAAAATAGCTGCCACAATACCCAGGAAGGGGTGGGGCAAAGGCATGCAAATGCACCACAAACTCTCCTATTTGCAGTTGTCTTTTTCTTGATTTAGTGTCCACTTGAAATATTTGACTGATTTTCAGAGCTCTGACAAAGTTGGCTCTGACAGTTTCTGCTTATTTTTTGATGTTTCTGTGGAGAAATGAGAGCTTGGAATTGTCTACTCTGTTGTTTTGTTATATGATCTATAATTTTTTAAACAACAGCTTTATTGAGATATATTCAAGTACTATCAACTTTACCTTTTAAAATGTACAATTCAGTGGGCTTTAGTGTATCACAGAGTTTTGCAATCATTATCATTAATTGCAAATATTTTCACCACCATAAAAAGTGACTTTATTAGTCCCTTTCCATTCCACCCCTCCTCCAGCTCTAGGCAACGACTAGTCCAATTTCTGTCTCTATGGATTTGTCTTTTCTGAATATTTCATGTAAATAGAACCATGCATTATGTGGTCTTTTGTTACTGACTTCTTTCACTTAGTATAATTTTTACATGGCTCATCCATGCCATAATATGTATCAGTACTCTACTCCTTTTAAAAAAGAGTTAACTCTTAATTTTGAGATAGTGGTAGATTCACATGCAGTTATAAGAAATAAGACAGGGGTATCCTCTGCAGTATTTTCCTAGTTACCTACAACTATAGTTCAATATCACAACCAGGATGTTGACATTGATACAGTTAAAGTACAGAATATTTTCATTACTACAAGGACCCTTCATGTTTTCCTGTTATATTATAGCCACACTCACCACTCTCTTAATTCCACTCCATTCTTAATCTCTTGTAGCCTCTTATCTGTTTTCCATAATATAATTTTGTCTTTTCAGGAATATTAAGTGAATATAATTTTACAGTTGTAGCTTTGGAGACTGACTTTTTTCACTCAGCATAATTCTTCTGTTGTTGAGGTTCATACATTGGTGTTGTGTGTCTTAATAGTCCATTCCCTTTTTATTGCTGAGTTGTATTCCATGTTATGGATACACTATAGTTTGTTCAACCATTCACCCAGTGAAGGACATTTGGTTGGTTTCCAGTTTGGGGCTACTATGAATAAAGCCATTATGAACTTTCACACAGGTTTTTGTGTAAACAGAAATTTTCACTTATCTAGATAAATGCCCAGGTGTAATTGCTGGGTCACATGGTAGTTGCATTTTTAATTGCATAAGGAACACGTGTATACCTGTGGCAGATTCATGTTGATGTATGGCAAAACCAATACAATATTGTAAAGTAATTAACCTCCAAATAAAATAAATGAATTTATTTTTAAAAAAGTGTGCCAAACTTTCAGAGTTATGCCATTTTGAATTCATACCAGCAATATATGAGTGATTCAGTTTCTTCATCATTATCAGCATTTGGTGCTGTCACTTTTTTACTTTAGACATTTTTGTGGGTTTTTAGTGATATCTCATTATATAACCTGAGCTTTTTCATAGTGTTCACCTCAGTGGAGTTCATGTGAGAGTTCATGTGTGTAAAGTGTATAGCATAGTTAAGTAATGCCACCTATAGTTATCACAAAAATGTTAATGATATCGTCCCCATCCTCAAAATAGTCATTATCTTATGGGAGAAAAAGACATGGGAACACATAATGTCAAACAATATCAATTCAGATGACATTAAATGGAGGTGGCATTAATCAGAAATTATGAGATTCCAGACTGGGGATAAAAGATGATTAAGGAAGATTTCCTAGGAAAGGTGATTTTTAGCTAAATTCTGAAGAACAAGTTAGTTTGGCTAAGCAAAGGGAGAGGTGGCATGGATGCATTTCTGATAGATAGTACATATGGAGTATGGTGGTCAGAAGTTTAATAGGCTATGATATATGAGACTGCAATGAAGAAAAGTCATAGATGAGGCTGGGGGAAAGCAGTGAGGGATCAAGCAGGGACTTACTACAAAATGGAGTTTAGAATTAATCTCATAGGTACTGGGGAGCCACGAAATCCCAAGGAGTGACATTTGGCCAGATTGGAGACTTTTACGGTACCCTTCGTCTCCTAAGGCTTCTTGCTCAGATTCTTGTTGTCAAGAAGCTGGCTAATTTCTGGGTCTCTGACGGGCTGGCCATGCTCCCTTTTCAATGGTTTCTTACCAAAAGCTCCCTACATATTAGACATATTTATAATTCCTCCCCAACCCATCACCAAACAAAGCCCAAACATGGCCATAAACACATCATTAATCACATCTCAGTTCTTATTAAGACAATAAATATAGGTTTCCATTTTTAACCCCCTGCTCCAGTTTCCCACTTTCCCCCAGGCTTCTTTCAGGATTTCTTGTTTTCTCCTCCCATTTCTGCCCTAGCAAAATTCAGAAAATCTGTGTTGCCTCATCTGTACCAGGAAGTGTGTTTTCTTTAATGGTCTGGCATTCCCCAAAACTATTTGTAATAATTGGAACTCTTCTCACACTCGTAGATTCTTTATTTTCTTTTAATTTATTTTTTAAAATTTATTGACTGTTCTGGGTCTTCATTGCTGCACACAGGCTTTTACTAGTTGCGGTGAGCAGAGGCTGCTCACAGGCTTCTCCTTGTGGGGGCTTCACTTGTTGTAGAGTATGGGCTCTAGGGCACGCAGGCTTCAGTAGTTGTGGTAGATGGGCTTAGCTGCCTCACAGCATGTGGGATCTTCTAAGACCAGGGATCAAATCCAGGCTTTGGCAGACAGATTCTTAACCACTGTTGCTGAAGCTGAAGCATCAGTACTTCTAAACGTGAAGAGCCGACTCAATGAAAAAGATGGTGATGCTGGGAAAGATTGAAGGCAAAAGGAGAAGGGGGACGACAGAAGATGAGATAAGTTTAGATAGCATTGCCAACTCAATGGACTAAATTTGAACAAACTCTGGAGACAGTGGAGGACAGAGCAGCCTGGTGTACTGAAGTCTATGGAGTCACAAAGAGTCAGACACAACTTAGCGACTGAGCAACAACAGTGTTGACCACTGAACCACCCGACTATTAGAAACACTTGTAGTTTCTAATGGTTTATTCTCTTGTCAACGTCATGAGTACTCTGGCAAGATGGATATTAGCTCTATTTTATTAAAAAGGATGCTGAATTTCAGAAGGATAAAGTCACATACTGAAGCTCACACTGTTTTTAGGGCAAAGTTGGGCCTTAAGCCTATGTGGTCCAATGCCTTACTAGTAGATTAGACACCCGTTCTTCACTTTCTTGGCCAAATCTCTTTTCTCTCCCTACTGGTCCTTGCAACCCCCAAAGGACAGGCTTTGGCTTGAAAGTTTCTACTTCTTGTCCAAGGACTCTGACAAAATGATTAAAAATGGGCAGGCAGAGAGGCATCCAAACAGGTCCAGAAGGAAAGCATGTCATTTCATCACTGTACACTAGCCCCTAGATCCATGGTGGCACATCAAGGGAAAACCTTTAAAGGCCTCAAAAGTTGAACACATTCTGGTCCTCTTGCTAATATGTAGTTCAAAATAAAAACAATAAGGTGTTGAAATCACTGTACAGAAGTTCATTAATGTCTGGAGTGTTTTTAAATATCAAGTAGGAAAGTGCTCTCATTTTAGAGGTCATTTTTTTTTTTTTTTTTTTTTGTGCACTGGCTTTGAGGTTAACTATTTATTGGCCCATCTGCACTACATGGTAGGTATGAGTTCCTGATGAAAGTAGTGTGCAAATATGAGGCCTGTTTGGGTTGACTGCCAGGCTTGCCTTGGTCCTTCTGTCAGGGAGGACCTTCTTCCTCTGGGAGGCCCTGTCAGTTCCCACGCTGAAGAACTGGATGGTTGGCTTGATGCAAGAGTTTAGGACAGGTCCAGGGACTGAAGTTCACTCTTTTCTCTGGCTCCCATTCTTTTTTTCTCTGCCTGTTTCTGACATATATATCCCTTTCCCTCTTTCTCTTTGCCTTTTCCTTGTCCTCCCTATTTATTTATATCTCTGAGTCTTTCTCCTTCTTTGCCCTAGTCTCTCAGACTCTTTATCCTTTTCTTTTATCCTTTCTGTCTCCTTCCTTGTCATTCTGTCTTTCTCTATTTTCCTCATATCCCAATCTTTCTTCCTTTGCTTTTTGATTTCTGTGTATGTGTGTCTTGGTCTCATCATCTCCATTTTTCTCTTGTTTTCTTTCCCATCCCAGAGCCCACAGGGAGTTTTAAAGAGGATAAGTTGCTATATCTTGGGCTTTCTCTCTAGAGGATTTAGGGATGGAGACTTAGGGCTAAATTTGAACTTCTCAGGTGTGGATTGGGCCCTCCAGGGAGATAACTAAAACAGGAGGGAAAACTGGCTTATTCAGTAATAGAATGGAGGCTGGGGTGGGAACTTGGCAAAGACTGAGTTCCAATGTTCAGTCAGTGTCCTGGTCCTGTGACTGAGGCCTTGAAGCTATTTTTGGAAGCTTCCAAAATCTCCCAGAAGACTCCTACCCTTTCCAATCAGCCTGGGCTGTCAGAGGATTCATTGATGATAAAAGAACTGACGCCTACCTTCTGTCTTTTCCTGAGCTCTGACTAGCCCTGAGAAAACAATGATATCACTGCCCCAGAGTGGGGTGTCATGGAGAGAGAGGGGAGTAATGGCAACTCATGATGAGATAGCCAGGGAGCACAATGGAGGTGATACAGCACCTCAAACCCCAAGATGCCAAAGTATTCCATCTTTAAGGTATCCTAGAGATCAGCTTGTCTTGCTCCCTCAATATGTATACATTGGGAAGACTGGAAGTGGCACTATTAATATTTCTCTTAAAAGAAGGGAGAAAAAAGAAATCTCTTAAATCCATTTCTGTCACCTCTGCCCTAGCTTACTATATTTGTCATAGATTGTTGCAATAGCCTAGTTTTTCTGCTTCTAGGCTCTCTCTGAGCAATCTAGCCTCCTTATTTGCCAAACAAGCTTTCATAATTTGGAGTTGAGGTGGAATTGCAAGAGTGTGTCACATCCGCTTAAAGCCTTCACCAGCTCCCCAGTACCTATTGGATAAAATTCAAAATTCCTTAGCTAGATATATAAGCCTAACCCTGTTTATTAGCCCCCACTTATCTTTCTAAATTATCCTCTTACTTGTTATGCTTCCCTTTGGAATGTTCAAACTTCCTGCCACTTTCCATATTCTCCTAACCTGACATTCTCTCTTTCCCCTCTCCCAACATCCACCTCTTCCCCCAAAAAAGTTATCACATTTCTACAGGTAGAAATTAAAATAGCTTATTGAATACCTACTTTCTGTCAGGCACTGTGCTGGGTGCTGGGAGTGTACAGTGAATGAAACCAGAGCAGGAGGACACAGGTGGCAAATAGGTAATGAACATAAAGAACACATGGTAGTCCTCTCATTTTATGGATGAGGAAACTAGGTCTCCAAGACAGAATATGATTTGGCCACAACACACAGCTAGTGCTGAGATCCCAAATGCAAATTTGATCCCAAATACTTTTAACTTTGGAACTATTTCCACTATTTCTACTACCTACCTACCTGATCCTGCTGCCTTCAAATCATTTCCTTCACCTACCTATCTTAGCTCTCAAAATTATTACCCCATTAGAAAAATACTCTTGTGCAGTAGCATTTGCTTCTAAGAATCCCCTATTAACGTGTCAAGACATCATACCTAGAAGCCTCAGAACACTGTACTTTTCAATTTATGAGCTTCAATGTAGCAGTCACCTAGCAGGAAAGAGAGGAAAGTGGGTGCCAGATGCTGAATTCTGATGGAAGGCAGAAGAAAGGTATAGTAGTCAGAATGGGGGCTTAAATGTATTATAAGAAAATATAGATTAAAATTGTTATAACTGACAGGATAAAACAGAAATAATAAAACAAATATTGATAAGGTTGACAATAGAAAAAATTTGCATTGTGAAAAATTAAAGTCAAAAGACAAAGGAAAAACTGCTGACATATTTGTAAGATATTTACATATAAGGGGGTGATACCCTTAAACTATAAAGGAATTTTCTAAATCAATAATAAAAAGAGAACACCTCAGGGGAAATTGAACAAAGGAAATGAATCAATTTATAAAAGAAGAAACATAAATGACTAACTTAACATTAAAAGATGCTCAACCTCACTAGTAATTATATAAATGGAAATAAAGATGAAGGGAATGTTTTTGTCTAGCATATTGGCAAAGATTAAATTAACATATATCCAGTCTTGGTAAGTATGTGAGGATAAAAGTACTCTCATGCACTGCTCATGAAATGAAAGCTAGAACAATCTTTGAAGATTATTTGGTGACCTGTATCAAAATTTTAAAGTTGCTTACCTTTTGATTCACTAAGGAATAAATGTGGACTAGACTGCAGAGGTATATGCATAAGGTTATTCATTACAATGTTGTTTGATAACACAAAATGAAAAACAACCCAAGTGCCCTTTGATAGAAGAATGCACAAATAAACATTGGTACATCATGCAAAGAAACACTATGCAACAACTTAAAAATGGTGAAATAGATTTATATTAGTTGACATAAAAAGATGCCCATGAAATACTTTTGAGTGAAAAAAAAATATAAATTAGCATATAAAGAGTGTAAATTATGGTTGATGTGTGTACACCTCTCTCTCTCTCTCTCTCTCTCTCTCTCTAGCTTTGTGGTTGTTATTTTTCAGTCGTGTCCAACTCTTTGTGACCCCATGGTCCGCAGCATGCCAAGCTTCTGTCCTTCACCATCTCCCAGAGTTTGCTCAAATCCATGTCCATTGAGTTAGTGATGCCATCCAACCATCATGTCCTCCGTTGTCACCTTCTCCTCCTGCCTCCAATCTTTCCCAGTATCAGGGCCTTTTCTAATGAGTCAGCTCTTCCCATCAGGTGGCCAAAGTATTGGAGTTTCAGCTTCAGCATCAGTCCTTCCAATGCATATTCAGGGTCGATTTCCTTTAAGATTGACTGGTTGGATCTCCTTGCAGTCCTAGGGACTCTCAAAAGCTTCTCTAACACCACAGTTCAAAAGCATCAATTCTTCAGCATTCAGCCTTCTTTATGGTCCAACTCTCACATCCATACATGACTACTGGAAAAACCATAGCTTTGACTAAACAGACTTTTGTCTATTTCCTTTGTCACAGACACATGAGCTTTCTGACCATTGTACAAGGCACTACAAATTTATTTATTAAGAGAAATATTATTTTTAGAAGAAATTCATCTGTACATTGGGCAGAGTCCTCTAGGGTCCAGCTTCAGGCATGGTATGTTAACAGGCATACAGACAAATGGTAAATTAGAGTCTATCCAGAGGGACATAAGTAGGTTAGAAGGGACACAACTCTGGGAAATTAGGTGAAGGTGCTGGAAACAGAGAGAATAAAAATTCCAGGGAAACTGATTCTGGTTTAAATAAAAGAAACTCTTAAAATGCCCTAGTTCTCTTGTGATTGAGCAGGATGTCTAGCTAGGGATGGGAAGTGAGCTTCTCACCACTGGAGGTATGTAAGAAGAGGGTTAGGGAGTCAAATGGTTTCCAAGTCATTTCTCTTAGGGTTTTTGAGAATCTCAAACCTGACAAATATTGTGGACCTGAACTGAGACTGATGGGAAAGGCAAGGGTGGGAGTCCCTGAGAATTAAGCCTAATGGGATTTTCAGTGAGTTAGAGCAAAGATCATAATCAGCCTGGCTTCCCACCCCCTGATCCTTGGAGAGACCTCCCCTTACCTCTCCAAGCCTCTTCTCCCCACCAGCCCCCCTTTTTTTCTACAGCATCTGACCAGTAGGAATTGCAAGGCTTCCCAGAAGGAGACTGGAACTCCTACAGCTCTTCTCTCCTTGGGGTCAATTCAGTTCAGTTCAGTCGCTCAGTCGTGTCTGACTCTTTGCGACTACTCCATGGACTGCAGTACACCAAGCTTCCCTGTCCATCACCAATTCCTGGAGCTTACTCACACTCGTGTCCATCGAGACCTTGGGGTCAGAGAGTTTAATTGGCTCCCTTGTTAGGCTGAATAGGTAGCTGTTACCTAGGTGGTGTGAAGCCAAGGGCACTAGGCAGATCCTCTTGTTTTAAGAGACCTCCCCAATGTCTGAGTTTTCACCATTAGTGCTTCGTACTTTGAATCTTGAATGCTTTCCAAAATTCCTTTGCAAAAATGTCAGTAATTCCAGGAAGGGGATCACCTTAAGCTGCCAGGAAAACAGGAGGAGGGGAAGAGCTTCTGCATTCTGCAGAGAGCCTCTTCTGAGTGTCTAGAGAAGTTTTGTACACTGGGAAGCTAAGCAAAGCAGAAGAGTGGAAGAAGACTTTGAAGAGGAAATTTTTCTATCCATGGGCCCAATCTACTATGTGGTTAAAGTTTAGAAGAGCTAGACTCAGTAGCTCCTAGGCCTGGCTGCACATTAGAATCACCCAGAGAACTTTAAAAAATACTGATGCCCAGATTTCACTCAAGCACAGAAGATTCTGACTTAATTGGTCTATGGTGGGTGCAAGCACATTTATTTTTTGCAAATCTTTCCAAGTGATTCTAATAAGCAGCCAGGACTGTGAACCAAGTTAAGAAGAGCCCTGTCAGATATAATCTAGTGTGGGAGAGAACAAATAGGGTTAGATCTGCCTCCTGGTTCTCAGTAGCATGAAACCATGGGGAAGGGAAAGTACTAGCTCTCTGCTCCCCAGCTATACTTCTTGCCTCAAGGGTGATTAGAGGCAGGTGGGCTAGTTACTTGTATAGGTGACCAAACTTTCTGGTTTTCCTGGGAATTTTTTTGTTTTAAAACTGAAAGTCCGACATCCCCAGCAAATTTGAAAAGTTGGTCACCCTACACGGGCTGAATGAAAGTATTTAAACCTTAAGTCACTTATTTGAACACAGACTTACAACCATTACTTTCTGTCCCTCAGTTTTCTTTTCTATGAAACAGGGCTAGCCTTTGAATGCTTATACTGACTCTCTCACTGGCTGTTTTAAAATGAATTAGCATTAGTGAAAGGGCCCAAATGATCTGTAAAGCACTCCACACACTACTGGATGGAAGTTATAAATAATAAGCACTACCTGCCAGGTTGTAAAGGTCATAAGATTCTTGCCAGTTAAATCTGTTATGTACATTGTGGTGATGGGCTGGTTCTCATTTATCCTTTTCTTCTCCCTCATGTGTTTCTTTACCTCTTCCTTCAACATTTAAAAAAGTCTAGAATATCAGAGGTGGAAAGTACTTCAGACACCTTTCAGTCCTATCCCACCATTAAACAGTTGGAGAGAGAGAGACCTAGGAGGTAAAATGACTGATCCAAGATTATCGTCCAAAGCTAGAGCTGGGATTCAAACTCAGAACACCATGATGCCCAGTCCCTTTGATCCAGAGTTATGTGACATTGCCCAACAACTTCCCAGACCCCCCTAAGTCCATATGTCCTTTTTGAGGGCACTGTGTTTAATTTTTGCCACAAACACTGAGTATAAAGAGAAAAAGAAGCTCAAGGGACTATGGGAATTCAAGACAGGGGAACCCTATCAGATAAGATGAACTGAGATTAGAAGAGAAGTAATAGTTCTTCAGGGAAACAGAGGTGTAGGGGGTGAGGGAAGCCAGAAGGGAAAGGGCATTTTAGGCAGTGGGAAAAGCAGACCCAATGGCCCAGAGGAATCAAAATTGTCCAGTGGTTGGTATGACTAGAAAGCATGGTAATCAGTAGCTAGACAGATAAGACTGATCATATATACCCTGCTAAGGGGTTTTAACTTTAGCTGTAGATGTCAGAACACCACTCTTCAGTTTTAAACTTGGGTCAGGTATTTAACTCTCTTTAAACAATTGTAACTCCAGGATGAATAGAGAGGGATTAATAAAAACAATGTGAGAGTTAGCATTATCCTCAATCTCAGAACAAAACACTCACTTTCCTGGCCCAAGTTGCTGAGTAATGGAATGACACCTAACCCTTACTCACCCCTGGAATACTGGGCTGGGAGGAGGCCCAGCTCCTGCGTGGAGGTTCAGCCTCTCATCCCCACCCTCCCCTGTCTGGGCTGAGTTTGGGCTGAGTTTAGGCTGACCAGGTAGACTCTGGGCCCAGGCTGGCTGGTCTTTAGGCTTTCCCTCAGAGAGTATGTTTTCCAGGTTGCTCTGGGACAAGGGGACTAGGGGCCTTGGGCCCCTTTACCCCTAGCAGTTCTGCCCCCTGGAAATAAATACATCACCCAAGATCTCTGCTCTGATTGTTTCAGTCTGTATTTGTGGAGTGTTCCCTATCTGTATTCTGGGCTTTATGTTATGACCTCTTCAATTCAGTTCACTATAGCACAAGGTTCTTTCTTTCTCCTCCATAGAGTTTCCCTGAAGCATGTTCATTCACTGACAGTCTAATGAGGAAGGCAGACAAAAGTAATTATAGAGCAGTGGTAGAGTTGGGTGTCCAAAGCATAGTTGTAGCACAGGGAAAGAAGGGAATTTCTGTGGTGGAGGAGGCAGCTGTCCAGGGAAAAATGACATTTGGCTTGAAATGTAAAGGTTGATAGGGATTGGTCAGGGAGAAAAGGATTATAAAAGTGAGGGAGCAATAGGCTTAAAGGAATAGAGCTTCGAACTTACCTGGGGATGATTAGGTGTGGTTCCAGCATAGAGGAAATGCATGATGGTGCTGGAGAGAGCAGAGAATGCAGGAAGAACTGTTGAGATAAGATTGCTCAGCTGCCTCCTAGGCCTTTTCACCTGATGGTTCATGGGTACCTCAAACTCACTGTGTCCAAAATCTTCATCTTTTGCCCCATAAACTGGTCCTCTTCTAAAATTTCTAATCAATGAGTCCTAGTAATTTTACCTCTTCAATCTCTCTGTAACTTATCCTCTTCTCTCTGTTTCTAATACCACCACAAATGCTGAGTACAAAGTTCAAGGAAGTATGGGAGTTCAAGACAGAGGAACACTATCAGGTAAGATGAACTGAGGCTAGAAGGAAAGTAACAGCTCTTCAGGTAAACAAAGGTATAGGGAGTGAGGGAAATCAGCAAGGAAAGGGCATTTTAGGCAGTGGGCAAAGCATACCAAAAGCAGACCTAGTTCAGTACTGAAGAATTATATAACTTTTCCCTTTCTAGAAAGAAAATTATGTGACTGATCATGTCTTTCTTTTAATATGTACCACAAGAATCTTGTAGTTGTTAAGTTGCTAATTCTTTGTGACTCCATGGACTGTAGCCCACCAGGCTCCCCTGTCCGTGGGAAATTTTCCAGGCAAGAATACTGGACCAGGTTGTCATTTCTTTCTCCAAGGGATCTTCCGGACTAGTATAACATAGTAGTTATGCTACTCGGATACTAGCTTGGATGCTCAGAGCCAAATTCTCAGCTCAACAGTGTCAGCCCTAGTGGCTTCCATACCTGTCCTCTCTTCTTACTAATTTATCCTTCTCTCAGGATCAACAGTTAGTTAATTCCATAATTTTGTCTTTCTGATTCTAATATCTATCATCATGATTTTAGAATTGCATTTATTTATTTATCATTTTTTTTTTGTGGTAAGTTACCTCAGATCATTTACGGAATATTGAGAGCTGGAAGAATTGACAGATGACCCACAGGAGATAAAATATGCCAGATCCTCATTATTTTCACCTCCACTATTACAATGGCTTCCAAACTGAGTTCTATATCTTACAGCTCTATCTCATCCCCTCCAGTTTGTCTTCTTCTGGCCTGCAACACTATTCTTTCTAAAAACAAACCCTGATCAAGACATCCACTTGCTTTAAAATCAACAGCAGTTCCTCATTGCCCCGAGGATAACATTAAAAACCCTTAATATGAATTGCAAGCCACTTTGCAAACTTACCACATCTCATTTATTGTACTTATTGAATACCGGTTATACTATGTGCTAAATACTGTGCTGGGCACTGGCATTCAATAGTGATCAAAAATAATGTACTGTTCCATATGGTCCTGGCACAAAAACAGAAATACAGACCAATGGAACAAGATAGAAAGTCCAGAGATAAACCCATGCACCTATGGGCACCTTATTTTTGACAAAGGAGGCAAGAATATACAATGGAGAAAAGACACTCTTTCAAATAAGTGGTGTTGGGAAACCTGGACAGTACATGTATCAGAACACTTCCTAATGCTATATAAACTCAAAATGGATTAAAGACCTAAATGTAAGACCAAAAACTATAAGAATCAGTGGAAAAGATAGGCAGAACACTTTGTGATATAAATTGCAGTGATTCTCTATGACCTACCTCCTAGAGTAATGGAAATAAAAACAAAAATAAACAAATCGGACCTAATTAAACCTAAAAGCTTTTCACAGCAAAGAAAACCATAAACAAGATTAAGACAGCCCTCAGAATGAGAGACAATAATTGCAAATGAAGCAACTGACAGAGGATCGATCTTCAAAATATGCAAGTAGCTCATGTAGCTCAATACCATAAAAACAACCCAATCAAAAAATGGGCAGAAGCCCTAACAAGACATTTCTCCAAAGAAGATACCGATAAACACATGGGAAAAAAATGCTCAACATTGCTCGTTATTAGAGAAATACAAATCAAAACTACAGTGAGGTATCACCTCACAACAGTCAGAATGGCCATCTTCAAAAAATCTACAAACAATAAATGCTGGAAAGGATGTGAGAAAAGAGAACTGTCTTGCACAGCTGGTAAGAGTGTAAATTGATACAGCCAGTATCAAGAACAGTATGGAGATTTCTTCTAAAAAAAAACTAGGAATAAAACTACCATAAGTGTGTGTGTGTGTGTGTGTGTGTGTGTGTTAGTCACTCAGTCATACCCAACTCTCTGCGACCCCCTGGACTGTAGCACACCAGACTCCTCTGTCCATGGAATTCTCCAGACAAGAATACTGGAGTGGGTAGCCATTCCTTTCTCCAGGGGATCTTCCCAACTAAGGGATCAAATCCCGGTCTCCTGCATTGCAGGCAGATTCTTTACTGTCTGAGCCACCAGGCAAGCCCAAAACTACCATATGACCGAGCAATTCCACTACTGGGCATATACCCTGAGAAAATCACAATTCTAAAAGACACATGTATCCCAATGTCCATTGCAGTACTATATATAATAACCGAGACATGGAAGCAACCTAGATGTCCTCAGCAGGTGAATGGATAAAGTTGTGGTACATGTATACAATGGAATATTACTCAGCCATAAAAAGGAACAAATCTGAGTCAGCTCTAGTGAGGTGGATGAACCTAGAGCTTATTATACAGAGCAAAGTAAGTCAGAAAAAAAATTGTATATTAACAATATACAATAGACTTGTGGACACAGTGGGGGGAGAGGGTGGGACTAATTGAGACAATAGCATTGAAACACATACATCACCATATGTAAAACAGATTGCTAGTGGGAAGTTTCTGAACAACACAGCTCA
The DNA here is from genome assembly GCA_006408695.1 of Aepyceros melampus. Lineage (NCBI taxonomy): Eukaryota > Metazoa > Chordata > Mammalia > Artiodactyla > Bovidae > Aepyceros > Aepyceros melampus. Next base: position 92,872 of record SJXQ01007337.1, on the reverse strand, counting down.
ACTCCAATCTCTGTGACAACCTAGAAGAGTGGGATGGAGTTGGGGGTGGGAGGGAGTTTCAAACGGAAGGGAATATATATATATATATATATATATGCACATACTTCTGGCTGATTCATGTTGTTGTATGGCAGAAACCACCACAACATTGTAAAGCACTTATCCTCCAGTTAAAAGTAATAAAAAATATGTACTGTTCCTGCCCTCATAGAACTTACAGTCTGTTTTGGGAGACAGACATAAACCAGCTCAAAACTCAAATGAATGTATGCTTACAAACTGTGGTTAATTCTCTGGAAGAAGGTGGCTAGTTCTCTGAGGATATATGGCAGGGGTCCTAAATTTTAGAAACTTTCACAAGAAGTAGTATTTGATCTAAAAGAAGAAATATGTTGGTGTTAACTAGGTGAATTGTATGTGTGTGTTTGGAGGGGAGTATGTAGCCCCTGCAGAATAAATAGTATGCAAAGATCTTTGTAGGGGATGGATTGGAGGAAATGTGATACATTTTAGAAACAGAAAGAAAGCTAATGTAACTGGAGAGTAAATAGCAACAGAAAAAGTAGTTTGAGAGGTTATAGTGGTAGACACCGAGAAGGCAATGGCAACCCACTCCAGTACTCTTGCCTGGAAAATCCCATGGATGGAGGAGCCTGGTAGGCTGCAGTCCATGGGGTCGCGAAGAGTTGGACAGGACTGAGCAACTTCACTTTTGCTTTTCACTTTCCTGCATTGGAGAGGAAATGGCAACCCGCTCCAGTGTTCTTGCCTGGAGAATCCCAGGGACGGGGAAGCCTGGTGGGCTGCCATCTATGGGATCACACAGAGTTGGACACGACTGAAGTGACTTAGCAGCAGCAGCAGTGGTAGACATGAGCCAGACCAAAAGGACTTTTATTTTATTTTTTTAAATAATTAATTTTTATTTTTTAGTTTGTTTTGCTTTACAATACTGTATTCGCTTTGCTACACATCGACTTGGGAGTTCATGTACACTCGTGGCTGATTCATGTCGATGTGTAGCAAAAGGACTTTTAAAAGTCATGACAAAGATGCTGTTCTTCACCATAAGAACTAAGGTAAGAAGACACTGAAGGTTTTTAAACTACAGAAGATAGGATCAGATTTGCATACTGAAAAGATTCCCCTGACTGCTTTGTGGAGAATAGATTGGAGGAGAGCCAGAAAGGATGTGGGAGATCAGTCAAGAACCTGCTGAATTTGTCCATTTGACTCAAGTGGGACCAGGGTAGTAATAGTGGAGACAGGGAGAAGTGAGCAGATTTGAGATTTATTTATGAGGCCCATTGATAGAAGTTGGTAATGGGCTGAAATGGTAGGGGTAAAGAAGAAAGAGATGTTAAAAATAACTCGGGTTTATAGAGGAGGACAGATCTGAGAGGGAAGATCAGAAGGGATCCACCTTTTAGAAATGTATTAGAGGAATGTGTGAGCTGGAGTCTCTGCCACATGACCCAGTGCTCCAGCCTTATCAATCTGCTTGCAGATCTCTAAATTTTTGTGCTCTCTCTTGCTTTCTTGACTTTATAGATCCTGTTCCTTCTGTCTGATGCACCACTTTAATTACTTCCTCATCTTCATCCCCACTTTCCAGGAGGGAGGAGTGGCTGGAAGAATGTCTCTAAGGTGTGAATGTGCAGGATGGGTGTGCGTATGTGTGTGAATATAGAATAACCAAATGAGTGCAGTACTTAAAAGTATGTGCCCTATGTCAGAGCATCAGGGTTTGTATCTTGTCACTTCAGGTGTCAATGACATTGGGCAAGTTACTTAAATCTCTTCAGTTTCCTTGCCTATAATTCAAAGATAATAAAACATGATTTGTAGTTGTTGTGATGATTAAATGAGATATTAATGCATATCTAGCACATAGCAAGGCATCTGATAAATAATAAGCAATTAAGATTGATCATATTTATTGTTGTTGGGTGTCTGTGTGTGTGTGGTGGGGGGTTGGGGTGAGCATGGGCATGGGCAAAGAAAATACCAGCCTGATATAAAAATACAGCTGCATTTAAAGGAAGAGATGAGCTTGGAAATGCAAGGTACAGGGCCTCGCTATAGACAGGGAGAAGGTGCCAATAATCACACTCTTCATAAGTCACCAAGTGAGTACTCACACCTAGGCCAGGATCCCAAATTCTATGACCTTTCTACTCAATCTAATACTTTCTTTCACTAGAAGGAAAATGGGGGGAAAAAAGTAGTTGCTAAAAGTCAGGGTATACATTTCAGCAGGGAGATGGTGGAATTTTCAGGATGTGGTCTAAGGGAAGAAATAAGACAGGTGCAGCATATAGGATATATATGCAGAATATAGCATATTGGTGCAGCAGCATGTAAAGGAATGGTGGAAGTAGGTAGTAGTTAAAAAAAATAAAGTTATTATTGTGTATAATGTCTGGTGAGCTGGATTCTAGTTTCAGCTCATACTCACTGGTTGTGTGGTTTTGTGCAAGGCTCATATCTTCTGAGCCTTTTCACAATAGGGCTGAGAATCTCTTGTCAAAACAAGGAGTAGATGAGATAATAAGATTGGCATGTGGGAAAACAGACCATCACCACCACTATCCACAAATAGCAATAAGCAACATTGCTAAACACTGAACATGGCACAGAGCAGGTGCTCCAGAAGAGGTTATTGAAAGAAAATCAATATCTGTATATATGAAACTATGAAAAAGAACATCTGTATATTCATGTGTGGATAGACGGGTGGCTAATATACAGGACTCCTTTTCTGAGAACTAAAAGATGTAAGGTTTCCAGGCTTCTAGCTTCTTTCTCCTACCAAACACTGACTGGGAAGTTATTGGCCTCTTTTTGGTTCAGTCCTTTGGATGGAATGCCACCCCACACTGAGGGCCATTAGAGAAGGGAGGGGTGTAAAGCATAAGGCATGCTCATGCTCCATTCATTTATCCAAACCAACCAATATTAATTGAGATCCTACTCTGTACCGGGCACTATACTGCATGTTGGGGCTATGATAGTAAACAGAACCTAGTTTCTGTCCTCATCAAAATTATGGTCTAATGGGAAGTGTAAGAGTTTTCTATGGCTACTATAACAAATTAGTACAAAATTAATTACTTAAAACAACACTAGTTTATTCTCTTGCAGTTCTGGAGGTCAGGAATGGTATGGGGAGGGAGGAGGGAGCGGGGTTCAGGATGGGGAACACGTGTATACCTGTGGTGGATTCATGTTGATGTATGGCAAAACCAATACAATATTGTGAAGTAATTAACCTCCAATTAAAATAAATAAATTTATATTAAAAAATAAAATAAAATGGGTCAGCAAGACTACATTCCTCTTGAGACTCTGGAGGAGAATCCATTTCCTTGTCTTCTCCAATTTCTTGAGATTGCCTGCATTCCTTGAGTTATGATCCCTTCCTCTGTCTTCAAAGCCAGTAATGGCAGGTTGAATCCTTATCAAATCATTCATGACGTCCTCTCACGCCTTCCTCTTCCACTCTTCTGTTTACAAGGACCCTTGTGATGACACTGGGCTCACTTGAATAATCTAGGGTAATCTCCTCATCTCAGTGTCAGCTGATTAGCAACTTTAATTCTGTCTGCAACCTTAATTCCTCTTTCTCATAAAATATAACATATTCACGAGTTTCCCAGGCCCTGCTAGTGATAAAGAACCCACCTGCCAATGCAGGAGATGTAAGAGACACAGGTTCAATCCCTGGGTTGGGAAGATTTCCTGGAGGTGAGCATGGCAACCCACTCCAGTATTCTTGCCTGGAGAATCCTATGAATAGAAGAGCTGGTGTGATATGGTCCATTGGGTAGCAAAGAGTCAGACATGACTGAAGCAACTTAGCACAAACATAAAATATTCACAGGTGGTTAGGATGTAGACATCTTTGGGGGGGCATTATTCTGTTATTCTTCCTACTGCAGGGAGAGGTAGACATTTAACAAATAAATATATAGATAAAATATATTATTGAAGACTATAATCAGTGCTGAGGAAATAAATCTCTGAGATTGAGAATAAAGGATTTTGGGGCAGATGAGGGCAGAGGTCATTCTATTTTAGAAATAATGGACAAAATAAATAAATTTATTTAAGCTGAGACCTAAAGTAAAGGAAGGAGCTAGCTATGAGCTAGAGGAAGAGTGTTCCAGGAAGAGTTTACCAGACAGAAGGAACAGCGTGTGCAAAGACCCCAAAGTGGAAAAAGTATGACACTGAATGATAAGTGGAAGTAGCCCAAGTCTGGCCTTTTCTAGAGAGTGGGAGAGCTCAAGTAGGAGCAGAGAACCTCACAGAAGTAAATCAAATAAAAGCAATGAGGTGAAGGGATTTCATTACCTCCATCTCCATTCTCCATGTGGTCTATGAGGTAAGAGTCACAGGGATGAGAAGCAGACGCCCTAGTCCAGCAGGCCACCCCATGAGCCCTGCTGATTCAACTCCGTTGAAGGTGGGGACAATGAGAATGTGGAGCATCCAAGGGCCAATGTACTTGCAGCTCAAGGATGGATCCAGACAAAGGCCTTTGCCCGGGAAGCCAGGATGATCTCATCTCTATGGCAAGCATTATCAATCAGAAGGCCTAGAGCTGGGCAAGCTTCTGGGAGACCAAGAAAGAATCCAGGTCATAATCTTTGACTTCAGGAGTTTTGGCTGGAGATCTGGAATTCATATCCTGGGAAGAATAAGACCTACTCAGTTTCCAGATCAGCTGCTAGACAAGACAGCCCATATTTTTCCTGGGTTTCAGATACTGACCTGAGCCATAGTAGGTACTTTGTCCAGGTTTACTGTCTGCAGAGAGACTCTAAGCCTGCTTCTGTACCTTTATTCCCCTCCCCAAGAACCACTCAGCTTCTATTTCCAGGAGATGTCCCCAAAGCAACAGAACTGTAGGATCTTTTCTCTTTTTTACTGACTCATTTGATCCTTATTGCTCTTGAGTTTGGAGATCCAAAAGAAAGAACACTGGCCTGGGAGTCAGAAGAGCTAGATTTTTCCTTGAACAAGTTCACTCACTTCTCTTGGACTTTATGTTCTCACATATAAAATGCAGACATGTAGCCTAGATGATGTTAAAGGTGTGATATTTCAGGATTCTGATTTGCTTTCATCCTTTCACAAGGATGTGAGAGAGGTGGCATTAGGCAGTGATGAAGGACCAAGCCAGTTCTAAGATTCAGTGTTTCTATGAGCTAAACACAGGGCTTTCTCACTTCTCCCAAGTACTCTGAAACTCAGAATAATTGACTAGAGGTCTTGGGACATCTGGCAGCATATTTGAGGCTTTGCAGATCTGAGGAAAGTAGAGCTGACCTTTCAAGCTCCTAATCCCAAAACCTTGGAGAGGAGAGGCTGAAATGGTTGGTGAGTGGTATGTGTGTGAGGGGAAGTGGAGAATAGCTCCTCCTTTTCCCCTGAGGCATTACACCCACCAGCAGCACATCCTCTGGTGCCACTTGAGGCGGGGCGGTGTCCAGGAGCATATGACATGTCTGGTTCTGAGAGCATGTCCAACCCAGTGGAAGGCAGGCCCTGCATTTTCTTCACTGAGAAATATCTGCATAAGGGCTCTCACTGCATGTATACACATGGCTGGGTTGAACATAAGCAAAGTGTCTTGTGGGGAGGAGTTGAAAGAAGGGGAAGCATTCTCAAAATATAGTTAGGGATGTTTGAGACTTGCATTTCTCAGATAAAAGAAGGTTAGAATGTTTTCTGGTCTGAGACTATGGATTAAGGAATAAGAAAAAGTGAATCTACATGTCACTGACTTGGAAATACACATCAGGAAATACACACACATACATGCAAATAGACATATAAACAGAAAGTATGGGAACATATAGACAATACATATATGACCAAACAGAGGCACATCTGGGCCCAGGAAAACCCTGGAACCTACATCTCTACCCCAAAGACACATAGCTATGATAATCCTTTTTCCACATGCAAGCACCTTATGGTTTGCAAAAACACTTCTCATATTCAACATTGTATATCTTCTTGATGACAATCCTGGAAGGTATCAATTGCTATTATCTAAGTTTTTACAGATGAGGAAACTGATGCTTGAGGTTAATCAATTAATTTACCTAAATTTATCAAACTAGTAAATGGCAAAACAGGCTAAAACCAGGTCTTCTAACTTCAGATTCAGTGCTCTTTTATACTATCTCATGCTGCATTCCAAGTGGCACTTTCTTTCTCTTTTCTATATACATACAAAAAAATCATGCTGCTATGTTGCTGTACATGTGCATATCTCTACATGCTGCAGGTATGCATTCACATTTTCTGAATGAATAAAATGAATGGATGAATAATAATGTCAAATGGCTTAATGCATATATAAATGCATAAAGCCACCAGCAGAAGGTGTTGAGCAGCACTGTTACAGAGGCCTCAGTCAGTAATGAGGGGAAGGGTCTGTTCAAATCCCTGAGCCATCCTTTCCTCTGTTCCTCTTTCATTCAACTATGGGCTCATTTTTCAGAGCAAAGAAGCTTTCCATAATGGGCCAGTGACTTCAATTGGCCCGGGGAGATGAAAATTTTGATTCCCATAGCTCAACACTTACAATGTGGGGACTAGTGGAAAGAACACATTAGTTCTATGATAGATTTCTTCTCTGTCTCTCCCACCAGGCAATGAGCTCTGTGAGAGTGGGGACTTCTTCCATATTTTCATGGCTATATCCCTGAGGCTTTGTACAGTGCCTTGTGAATAGTAAGTGCATGCACACACACATACACGTTTAATGAATGAATTTTTAAAAATGAATTAGATGAATAATAAAATCAAATGACTTAATTTCAAGTCCTTATTTGTAATGTGATCATGGTCAAGGCTGTAACTACTTTGAATTTCAGTTACCTTATCTATCAAATAAGGATTGATATCTACTTTGTCTACCTAAGTCTACCTAAGTTATTTTTAGGCATGAATAAAATAATGATTTGAAAATAACCCCATTTTCACTTGAGATTTGTGTGTGTGTGTGTGTGTGTGTTCTGTGCTGTGCTTAGTTGCTCAGTCGTGTCTGACTCTTTTTACAACCCCATTTACTGTAGCCCACCAGGGTCCTCTGTCCATGGGGATTCTCTAGGCTAGAACACTGGAGTGGGTTGTCATGTCCTCCTCCAGGGGATCTTCCCAACCCAGGGATCGAACCCAGGTGTCCCGCATCACAGGTGGATTCTTTACCATCTGAACCACCTTAACATACTGGTTTCATAGATTTTCAGAGTATATGAATCTCCTCTTTAAACTTGCAGAGTGTGAGGTCATCCAACCTTTGCTCACACATTCCCAAATATGACTTCAGTACTCACTGAGTGACTCTCAACAGTTTTAGATAGACATAACCATAAGAACCTTCTTCATTGCATCACATCATAGCTTTCTCCAAGTTCTGCCCTTTGGGGCCATAAGGGGCCCATCTGTTCCTTATTTCTTAAGGTGGGCATTTAGCAGTCCAAAGACATAGATAACATCCTCCTGAATCTTCCCAAGTTCCATCAACCCCACATCTTCCAACTATTCTTCATGTGTCCTGGTCCCAGCTCCCTCCCCAGCTAGCTCACATGGATATACATAACCCAGTGTGTGTGTGTGTCTCCCCCTTAAACAGGGGTGCATGGAAGGATACTCTCCTCAGATGGGTTCTGGCCAGGGAAGCAAAAGGCAGGACTGTTCCTTTCCCCCCAAACATTAGCCTTATGAGTTTGAATTAAGTCTCCTGGTAACTACTGCTCACTGCTAACATTCATGTAGCTTTTTTTTTTTAATTTAAATTTATTTATTTTAATTGGAGGCTAATTACTTTACAGTATTGTATTGGTTTTGCCCCATCCTGAACCCCCTTCCCACTCCTTCCCTGTACCATTCCTCTGGGTCATCCCAGTGCACCAGCCCCAAGCATCCTGTATTGAACCTGGACTGGTAATTAGTTTCTTATATGATATTATACATGTTTCAGTGTCTTTCTCCCAAGTCATCCCACCCTCTCCCTCTCCCACAGAGTCCAAAAGACTGTTCTATACATCTGTGTCTCTTTTGCTGTCTCGCATACAGGGTTATCATTACCATCTTTCTAAATTCCATATATATGTGTTAGTATACTGTATTGGTGTTTTTCTTTCTGGCTTACTTCACTCTGTATAATAGGCTCCAGTTTCATCCACCTCATTAGAACTGAATCAAATTTATTCTTTTTAATGGCTGAGTAATAAGCAATTGTGTATATGAACCACAGCTTTCTTATCCATTCATCTGCTGATGGGCATCTAGGTTGCTTCCATGTCCTGGCTATTATAAACGGTGCTGCGATGAACATTGTGGTACACGGGTCTCTTTCAATTCTGGTTTCCTTGGTGTGTATGCCCAGCAGTGGGATTGCTGGGTCATAAGGCAGTTCTATCTGCAGTTTTAGTAAAACCTCAGAGGTCTTTTTAGTCACACTGCTGCTAAGTCACATCTTTACCATCTTTTCCTCATGAGGTTGATTATTTGGACCCAAGCACAACAAACTGTGGAAAATTCTTAAAGAGATGGGAATACCAGACCACCTGACCTGCCTCCTGAGAAATCTATATGCAGGTCAAGTAGCAACAGTTAGAATTGGACATGGAACAACAGACTGGCTCCAAATCGGGAAAGGAGTACATCAAGGCTGTATATTGTCACCCTGCTTATTTAACTTATATGCAGAGTACATCATGAGAAATACTGGGCTGGATTAAGCACAAGCTGGAATCATGATTGCCAAGAGAAATATCAATAAACTCAGATAGGCAGATGACACCATCTGCAAATGAAGAACTAAAGAGCCTGTTGATGAAAGTGAAAGAGGAGAGTGAAAAAGTTGGCTTAAAACTCAGCATTCAGAAAATAAGATCATGGCATCTGGTCCCATCACTTCATGGCAAATGGGTGGGGAAACAGTGGAAACAGTGTCAGACTTTATTTTGGGGGGCTCCAAAATCACTGCAGATGGTGATTGCAGCCATGAAATTAAAAGATGCTTGCTCCTTGGAAGAAAAGTTATGACTAACCTAAACAGCTTATTAAAAAGCAGAGAAATTACTTTGCCAACAAAGGTCCATCTAGTCAAAGCTTTGGTTTTTCCAGTAGTCATGTATGGTTGTGAGAGTTGGACTATAAAGAAAGCTGAGTGCCGAAGAAATGATGCTTCTGAACTGTGGTGTTGGAGAAGACTCTTGAGAGTCCCTTGGACAGCAAGGAGATCCAACCAGTCCATCTTAAAGGAAATCAATCCTGAATATTCATTGGAAGGACTGATGCTGAAGCTGAAACTCCAGTACTTTGGCTACCTGTTGTGAAGAACGGACTCATTTGAAAAGACACTGATGCTGGGAAAGATTGAAGATGGGAGGAGAAGGGGATGACAGAGGATGAGATGGTTGGATGGCATGACTGACTCAATGGACATGAGTTTGGGTAAACGATGGGAGTTGGTGATGGACAGGGAGGCCTGGTGTGCGGCAGTCCATGGGGTCACAAAGAATTGGACATGACTGAGGGACTGAACTGGCAACTTTTACAGGGCTTCCCTGGTGGCTCAGATGGTAAAAGAATCTGCCTGCAATGCAGAGGACCCAGGTTCAATCCCTGGGTCATTAATATCCCCTGGAGAAGGGAATGGCTACCTACTCCAGTATTCTTGCCTGGAAAATCCCATGAACAGAGGAGCCTGGCAGGCTGCAGTCCATGGGGTTGCATAGAGTCAGACAAGACTGAGTGACTAACACACACACACAACCTTTATATCTGTTATCCTTTTAATCTTTACCATCAGTCGGGCTTGTCATAAACTTTTTGCATCCTGACTATCCAACCTATCCAAATTTTCTCCCAGATTTTTGTGTTCCTTCTCTTCTTCCTCCTCCTACTATCTTTCTTTCTTTTCTGCCATTTAATTCAGGCTCATTGAGAAAATCAAATAATATAGAAAAAGTGAAAGTCACTCAGTCATGTCCAACTCTTTGTGACCCCATGGACTGTAGCCTGCCAGGCTCTTCATGTTTCCTGCATTGCGGGTAGATTCTTTACCATTTGAGCCACCCAGGAAAGCCCAAGAATACTGTAGTGGGTATCCCATCCCTTCTCCAGGGGATCTTCCTGCCCCAGAAATTGAACTGGGGTCTCCTGAATTGCAGGCAGATTCTTTACCAGTTGAGCTACAAGGGAATTCCTAATATAGAAATATATACAAGAAGAAGTAAAAATTCTCCTTTTACTTTCCACTCTAATCCCAGTTCCTGTTCCAGAAGTAGCAACCATTATAAGTTTGCTATACATCTTTCCCCTTTTCTAGGAACTTACAAATATAAAGTTATTTGTTGTTGTTGTTGTTCAGTTGCTGTTGTGTCAAACTCTTTGTGACCCCATGGACTGCAGCCTGCCAGGCTTCCCTGTCCTTCACCATCTCCCAGAGTTTGATCAAACTCATGTCCATTGAGTTGGTGATGTCATCCAACCATCTCATTCTGTCATGCCCTCCTCCTCCTGCCTTCAATCTTTCTCAGCATCAGGGTCTTTTCCAATGAGTCAGCTCTTTGCATCAGGTAGTCAAAGTATTGGAGCTTCAGCATTAGTCCTTCCAATGAATATTTAGGACTGGTTTCCTTTAGGATGGACTGGTTGGATCTCCTTGCTGTCCAAGGGACTCTCAAGAGTCTTCTCCAACACCACAGTTCAAAAGTATCAATTTTTCGGCACTCAGCCTTGCTTATGATCCAGCTCTCACATCCATATATGACTATTGGAAAAACAATAGCTTTGACTATATGGACCTTTGTCAGTAAAGTAATGTCTCTGCTTTTTAATAGGCTATCTAGGTTTGTCATAGCTTTTCTTCCAAGGAGCAGGTGTCTTTTTAATTTCATGACTGCAGTCCCCATCTGCAGTGATTTGGATTCCAAGAAACAGTCTGTCACTGTTTCCATTGTTTCCCCATCTATTTGAAATGAAGTGATAGGACCAGGCGCCATGATCTTAGTGTTTTTGAATGTTGAGTTTTAAGTCAGCTTTTTCACTCTCCCCTTTCACTTTCATCAAGAGGCTCTTTAGTTCCTCTTCACTTTCTGCCATAAGGGTGGTATTATCTGCCTATCTGAGGTTATTGATTTTCTCTCAGCAATCTTGATTCCAGCTTGTGCTTCATTCAGCCTGGCATTTTGCATGATGTACTCTGCATATAAGTTAAATAAGCAGGGTGACATATCTAGAAACATACAGCTATTTAATTCATAAATAGTATCATATTATTCATATCTTTCTGTGATTTCAGAGTAAATAATAATAATAAAACCTCCTCTTTTCAGAGTAGTTCCTGCTTTTAAATGCTGAATAACATCTTGTTGTACAGATGTACCATGTATATAATCAGTCCCATAGTGATGGCTTATTATAGCATTACAGTAAATGTCCTTATAGATTCCTCTTTGTGAACAATAGTGTTTCCCTAAGATAGAGTGGTAGTAAAGCATGCACACCTCCTCCACACACACAGAGCTGTGAATGAGTGGAAAAGGAGTAACAAGATAGGAATAGGAGGCTCTGTTCATTGGTCTTATCTCCTAACAGGAGAACTTGAGGCAATGTAAGGGGAAACTTAGGCCTTTAGAGAATCTGAGTTGACAGGCTTGTATGGCTGGAAATAGAATAGCAGATCTCTCTCTTTAGCTGAGCAATCTATCCTGAGCTTCAAAGATATCCTGGAAGTATGCTGTGCTCCTTCCTCATGGAACATAAAGTGTGATCCCTTTCTGGGGACAACTATAGCCAAGCCTCGAATGGAGGAAAAAAAGAGAAAAAGCAGCAGCTGACAAGACAAAGCAGGGTGTGTGATCGAGGCCAGATAAGCACTGCAGACTCAGGCACTACAAGAGCTAGGGGGAGGCAGAGAGCACAAGGTGGGCAGGAAAGATCAAGGAGGGCTTTGTGCAGAGACAAGAGCAAGCACACAGGGTTATGTGTATGCAGTGAGACTAGCCTGGCCTGAGGAGTAGAGCTTTGCTAAGGAGCTGTGGGAGCAAGAGAAGCCTGCAAAGGTTAGGGTGTGTGTATGTTGGGTGGAGGGGGTCATCGGATGTTTCTGAGCACAGATGAAGCCTGCTTTTCTGAAGATCGCCAGGGTGACCATGTGGAGGATAGCCTGGTACTGTAGCCTGAAGTCAGGGAGACCAGGGAGTCAGTGAGGACTCACACAGGGTACTGGCAGTGGAGATGGGGAGAGAGAAGCTGTGAAGAACAGACAGACAAACAGCAGGGCTTAGTGACCAGATGGTAGGGGGCAGGCAGAGGAAAGTTAAAGATGATGACATCGTGTACACAAAGGACAGTGCTAACAGAAAAACCACCAACAGATACAGAGCCATTGGGAAGGAGAGCTCCTGGGGAGGAAGAGGGTGAATATCCCTTGCAGAGCCTCACAGAGAACCAGGCACCTAGCAGACACCTGATCACTGCTGGAGGCATGGGAAGGATGCACAGATGGATAATTTCCTTCTAAGTGTATCGAGTTTGAATTGCAGGTTGTTCATGGAAGGAAGGGCCATGTGCTCAGTGGGCTATTTTCTCTCTGGGGCCTATAGGCAGACCAGCCACATAAGTGTGGTTGCTAGTCACTGGCTGCTGGGGACAGGGCTGAGAGCTAGTGACTCCACTGGGAGACTGGGAAACCCTCTCTGCAGGGCTAATTTCATATTCTAAGATGGCACTGGCTCAAATTAAATTGATATTGGCTGGCTGGTGAGGAGAAAGCTCTTAAAAAGTTTCCAGCCTTACTACTAAAAAGCAGAGCCAGAGAGAAACTTTTTTCCCTCTCATTGTTGTCCATTAGTATGATTAATAATAAATATTCAACCCAAACTCTAGTTTTTCTTTCCAAGAAGTAGGTAGAAGATGGTTAAAAGCAAGATTTCTCTACTGCTCAGTTTCTACTCTCAGCCATATATAGCAAGAAGACTTCTTCCCTTTGGGGAGACAAGAGTATACTTTTCTGTTATTTTCTTGTTTGTGTAAAGGGCACAGCTAGCCTAATGCTTCGGCTGCTGATCCAAGGGAATTAAGAGAGAGAGAAGGACTTGGAGTGTGTAGCCTCAAGCTTATGTTTGTCCTCATCTCTCTGATACATATCTCTTCTATGAATGAAGGAGAAGAACAACTCAGAGGCTCAATTAATTCCTTAACTAAGCATCAGCCAAGAGCAATAGTGCAGAGTTAAGGTGAAGAAATAAAATTTAGATGTAAAGAAGGACTTTCTAACAGTTATGAAAATGAAAAGCAGCTTTCTGAGTGATGGGAAACTTTCAACTGTTTACCATCCAATGGACTGGGTGGAGGAGGGGGAGGGCTTTTTTAATCAAAGTACCCCTGGCATTCAAGACTGCTCCCTACTTACTCTCTGATATTGCCTCTCCTGCACTATTGTGTCCTCTGAAAGAGGAATGCAATTTAGAATGCAGGAGCTTGTTTACTGCAGTGAGCTTATATCTTGAGTGGGAGGTGATTACAAGTTCAATCTCATTTCTCATTTCTCTCTTGAGCTTGACATAGGCTTTCACATAAATCACATAAATTATGCAGTTCCTGCTTGCCGTTTCTTAACTCTCACATCCAGAGTTGCTGCAGCTCTGGAACAGTCCCAGCCCCCTAGGAATTCTGAGCCTTTCCACTAGACTCCATGTATGGACCTAGAGCTCAGGTCAAATTTCTCCTTTTGTATCTCCTACTCCTGATTCAGACACCTCCACCCTAGCTTCATTGGATTCCACTTTCAGAATGTCCCTGTAATGCCTCTCATCTAGTTTTACTGCTTGAAAAAATGGCCTGTTCCTCCTTGAACTTTGAATTTAGCTCTTCTAAAAACCCAGGTGTCTTCATACCTCTTACTTCCCTTACCCAGTCAACATATGAGGGGATGTTTAGCCCGTATTTTCACGTCTTCTCTCTACAAACACTGGAACAAACCTCAT
>SJXQ01007337.1:50468-75713 GCA_006408695.1 Aepyceros melampus | reverse complement strand
TGGGCGCAGGGTAGAGAATTCTCATCCGGAGGAAAACAGTTACCTCAGACCAGGAATTGGCGCTTTTATGGGGCCAGGCTGCCTCAAACCAGGATGGGCCATGGGAACCGAGAAGCAAGTAGGAAGGTGGGAGCTGCTCAGGGCGGATCCCGCACCCCCACTCACCTTTCCCACAGCCTCCCCAGGAAGCTTCAGCTGTTTCCCACTAGAAGAGGAGAGTTGTGGACGGACTCATCGAGGCCGCTTACTCTTGCCCAGGAGCGCTAACACTTCACTAGACACCAGTCTGAAAGGAGGGAAGAAAACTGAGAAGAAGACTGGTTTTTTCCTTCTCTTCACTCGCCAAATCCCTGCCTTTCCCATTACTCACTGGTTATTTCCTCCTGTCTACTCCAGACTGTTCTGTGAGGTGTGGACTCTTCTGTGGGGCCACACCTTTCTAGAGTGGTGGTAGCTTCTAGGATCTGGTCTCCACCCCACTGTTTTGAGAAGAGAAGACGCCTCCTGGGAGTGGGGCCTAGGGGGGCCGGATGCCCAGGAGGGAGGGGGGAGGGATGTGCCTGAATAATGAGCCCTGCTTGCTTTTGTGCAAGTCATGCCAAATGGCTGCCGAGGCCCTTCCCTTGCTCTGGAAGGCTGGGTGACCACCCTGGCTTGAATCTCTTAGGCCAAGCAGCTTGTTGCACTGGCTTAGGCTATGCAGTTTTGCCGGACCCTTCTTCTGAGGACAGCCTGAACCTTGAGATAGTGACTAGAAGTGGTGGGGAGGACTGAGGGTCCCTGAAAGAAATGGGTGGGGGACAGCACTTTGGGTGTGTGCTGAGCTTTGGTTGCCACGTTGCTGTGTTCCAACCTCACTGCCAAGTGATTCTTTGCTTTCCAGAACCCTGTCCTTCAGAAACAGCAAGTTTTCAACAAGTGTATACTCCCACCATCTTCATCTTTTCATTGCTCATGGTTTTATGACATGGGGCTTTTCCACACACTCCCCACCCCCATCCTACATACACACAAAGTGAGAGGAATGGGTTTGAAAAAAGAGGGAGTGGGGGAACAGTCTCTGCCTTACAGAGGATTATAAAAATCCTTCCAGGACCTCTCTCTTTGGTTTTATCTCTGTGGTTGACTCCTTGGCTCTTCTTCAGGTGTGTCTTTGCCTAGAGGGGTCCTATAGGTGTGTGGATCTCTGGGAATTGACTATGCTCTGCAACACATGTGGCATCTCTCATCCTCAGTTCTGAAATATCTCTTATTTAACAACTTTAATGGGCCTGGAAATGATTTCAAAGTTTTCTAAACCACCATATCTCAGTGAAAAGTGGCAAAGAAGACAGCATGGTGATCTTCTTCCTGTTGTGGACAGAGATTGGAGTATGAGCTGTTGGAGGTCAGGCCTAGGGTAGTGAAAGTATTTTTATGCAGACTGACTGAATCATGCTGGAAGGAGAGGGCTAAATTTTGATAGACTGGAAGCTTTGGAGAATTTCCCATGCTTTTTGCTTCAAAGAAAGGTTAACTTAGGAGAAAAAACTGTATTATGCCTGTTAAGACCATGGAATCTTAACCAGGAGAAAAAACTGTATTATGCCTGTTAAGACCATGGAATCTTAACCAGAAAGGGATCTCACACACTATCTAGTAGATCTCTCTCTCTCTCTCTCTCTCTCTCTCTCTCTCTCTCTCAACTAATGAGGATATTTAGGCCTAACAGGAAAGGGCCTACCACCTAAGGGCACATGATGACAGAATCAAGATTGGGGTCCATGCTTCTTGATGCTCATCCCATTGACCCTCTATTCTCACTCACTGAAGTATTATTGAAGTTGAGCCCCTTCTCTTGCTCAAAGCAAATTGACCTTTATTTTCATAACTCTCTGGTCCTTAGATAAAAGGAAGTGGATGATTTGGGCAGAGTAACTAATGTTGGTATTTGTGTGGTCTGGTGAGAGTTCCAGGTGTCACAAGGTGCCTCCTGTTACTTTTCTCATTCCTTATCCCACTGTTGAGGTATCCAGGGGCATACTTCTAGTTCACTGCATACCAGTAGTAACTTTAATAAAGGGAGAAAATTCCTTATTTTCCATTCCTTCTTCACTAGTGTGTGTGTGTATGTGTGTGTGTGTGTGTGTGTGTGTGTGTGCATACTCAGTCACTAAGTCATGTCCGACTCTTTGCACCCCATGGACTGTAGCCTGCGAGCCTCCTCTGTCCATGGAATTTTTCAAGCAGGAATACTGGAATAGGTTGCCATTTCCTCCTCTAGGGGATATTCCCAACCCAGAGATCTCCCATATCTCCTCCATCTCCCTCATTGGCAGGAAGATTTTTTTACCACTGAGCCATCTGGGAAGCCTACTTCACTAGTGTGCATTAGATTACTTCTGGAGCATGACAGATAAGGAAGATAGTGGAAAAATCAATTCATTCATTCATATGAACCAATGTCTACAGTCTGTCCAGGCTTGGTTTCACTTTTACAGCCCATTTTCTCCCTTAGTTACCTCAGTTCAGTTCAGTTCAGTCGCTCAGTCATGTCCGACTCTTTGCAACCTCATGAATCGCAGCACGCCAGGCCTCCCTGTCCATCACCAACTCCCGGAGTTCACTCAGACTCACGCCCATCGAGTCAGTGATGCCATCCAGCCATCTCATCCTCTGTCATCCCCTTCTCCTCCTGCCCCCAATCCCTCCCAGCATCAGAGTCTTTTCCAATGAGTCAACTCTTCGCATGAGGTGCCCAAAGTACTGGAGTTTCAGCTTTAGCATCATTCCTTCCAAAGAAATCCCAGGGCTGATCTTCAGAATGGACTGGTTGTATCTTAGTTACCTAGCTCTCTTTAAATCTGTTAAAACATGCCTTTCTTCATCCCTGCCCCCAACCAACTCTTGTATTCTGTGCCTCTACTTGCCAGTTTCCTGAGTCTACTTTAAGTAGCCAGAATACAGGAGCTTATTAACTGCCATCTATACTTTGATGATGATAAGACAGTTGTTAAAAAAAAAAAAGTTTTCTCCCCTCTCTACCTTCTTTAAATTTTTCTTAGATCACAAAGTCTTTGGGACTCTTATTCCCTAAAAAGTGATTGTTTTGAATTTTCAAGGTGTTCCTGAGTTTTTGGTTTATTCTCATGGCAAAATTGAGACCCACAAATAGGACGGATTGACCTAGAATGATGCAGTAAGTCCGTAGAGAGGTTAAGATTTAAATCTGTGACTTAGTTACAGGATCATTCTTGGTAAAACCTCTTCTGTTTGTTGAGTTTTTAGCTCTAGCTCAACAGGTCAAGGGAAAGGTGATCAAATGGTCATTGATGGGACCATCCATGTGAGCAGATGTAAAGAACCCCAGCTTCTTAAAGTATTTGAAGGCTTCAGGTTCTGCATTCAGCTAAACTTTAACAGGGACATGGGGACTGTTTATTCTCGTGCCATTCCTAGCATTGCTTGAGCCACTCGAGTGGCACTAAAGTGGTACTTGGTGAATAGAAGGCAGAATATCAGTCTTTTAACCCTTGAATCAGCCCTGCCTGTAGACTTCAAGGGTGGACAAGGGATCAGGAATGGAGGTTGTGTGAGAGACTGACTCTTTGGATCCTGCATCTATCTGTCCACTTCTTTGGTTCTCCAGTTCACTTAGCCCTCTGTGAAAGTTTAGATGGTACAGCAGAAACCATCTTGGATATTTCCTTTAGGCTTTTTCTTGAATAGCTCTCTGGGCAGAGATGGGCTAGTGGGGCAGGAGAGCCTTTGTGTGACCCTCAAAGGTACCAGCTAATCTGTATTCTATCATCTTAGGCTTGGGGAAGGAAAGGCTGCTCTGTGAATAGGTGACAGAGATAGTATGGATCACAGGTCTACTAACTCTTCATTATTACCTAGCTGCCTGTAACAGTAGCTTGTTTTAAGGGTGTTCTCTCTTTTCTCTTTTTTTCTCCTCTCAGGAGATTGCTGTACTGAATGATAGAGCTGGAAGGGATATTTAGAGGTCATTTGTTCTATTTCTCTGACTCCAATTCCAATTCTCTCTGGATAGAATCAGTTGACAGCTAGATTTACTCTGAAATTATTCCAACAGTGTTACCTGGCAAAGTATATCTAGGTCCCTTTGTGTCTTCTGGGAGTCCCCCTCACTGGAATTTCAAGACTTAAGGTCCTTAGAAAGGAGAATATCTGGCTACCCACACTACTCGGATTGGGTCTTTCCTGCTTAAGCTGGTGACAATTGGCATCATTACAGATTGGGAGCAGTCTGTTTCTGATATTTCAAAGATAGAACTGAGTTTGTCATGTGTATCTTTCCCAACTCAGGATATTTTCTCCCTGCTACCTCATTCTATTCTTCTGCCTCCAAAGAAAAAACGGTATAAATGTAGTTTCTTTTGGTGCAGTCTGTTGGTCAAGTGAAAGAGGTAGTCTTATTATGATTGACTGGTTTTGCTGTTCATCCTTCGTCCTATTTCATACTTGATAGAGCTGAAAAAGTTTTCAGTTCCAGGTTCTGATGTGTGTTATAGGAGCAGTCACTTGGAGGGTTAGCTTGGGACTGCGTTAATTTGGAAGGTAAGTGTTGGGAAATGGCAGGTCACACTGACTTGATAGATTTCCTTCTTTTTCCATGTAAGAAGGACATCTTCCCTGACCTTAGGTAAGTGATCCAAATGAAGTGGGCTTTTATGCAAGTTCTTTCTTCAGGCCCTCAGTCTCTCCAACTTGTCATAAGAGAACCGTACTAGTACTAGATATATTCTAGGGATGCTAAAGCTGAAACTCCAATATTTGGCCACCTCATGCGAAGAGTTGACTCATTGGAAAAGACCCTGATGCTGAGAGGGATTGGGGGCAAGAGGAGAAGGGGACGACAGAGGATGAGATGGCTGGACGGCATTACCGACTCGATGGACATAAGTTTGAGTGAACTCTGGGAGTTGGTGATGGACAGGGAGGCCTGGCGTGCTGTGATTCATGGGGTCGCAAAGAGTCGGACACAACTGAGCGACTGAACTGAACTGAACTGAGGGACTCTTCTAGTACTGATGTTCTTTTATAAGTTGATAAATTTCTTTGGATATTGTCATTTATTATAGAGAAATATTTATCATAAATTGAGTAATCCCTCAGTTTGATCTTATTTTCTTTTTGTAAGTACATCTGTCCATGGAATTCTCCAGGCAAGAACACTGGAGTGGGTAGCCATTCCCTTCTCCAGGGGATCTTATTGATCCAGGGATTGAACCCAGGTCTCCTACATTGCAGACAGATTCTTTACCACCTGAACCACTAAGGAAGCCCCTACTGATGTTCTTGAAAGCCTTGATGGTACAGCCCTCAAGCCTCCCATTTTTGTGTCTTCTTCCTTCAGACATTCTTTCCTTAAAATTTGAGTGCCTTCTTTGTACCAGGAAGTGTGCTAGGCTATGCTGAGAATACAGTTGAAGAGCAGTTGCTAAAAGGTATCTTCTTGTCCCCCTACACCTCTGGAGTGTTGTTTCTTCCTGGGTACTGGGTTCAGAATAGAGAGCTTCTAGCATTGGAGTTGGTTTGTCTCATTAGTAGCTCTGACATAAACACTAGCATGAGTGTTCTGGGCCATTTCTTCTTGATTCTATGGAGGGGAAAGGGCTATATCTATGTAGGGAACAAGAAAGAAACCAACTGAGAGTATATTGTAAAGATTGAGGTTGACTGAGGAGCCTCAAACACTGAAAACTTGATGGATTTCCCCTCTTTTCTTCTCACTGCCTATCCAAAGCATAGCTCCTCCTTGCCTCTCTCCCACCCTGCCCCCACACCCCCAGTTCTGCTGAGAGGCTAGGAAGCTACTGAGTTATGTTTCAAGTTTACTTTAACCTCAAGTGTGGTAGTTAGATATTCTGGTAGACAGTGAGGAGGTGGTGGGCATAAACCAACCTCATAAGGTATCTACCACCAGTGCACTGAGGGCTGGCTATTGTGGGGTGCAGCATTTCAAATATATCTGTACTTAGGATGACCCAGAACTTCCTTAGCCTTAAGTTGTTTCCCTTTTAGCTGATTGTTCTGAGTGGTCTGGGTTTCTCACAGAAGTGTTTGGAATCACAGAGTAAATGAGCTGGCCTTGAAACTTTTTAGTTTAAGTTTAGATTATATTTTAGAGGGTACCAAAGCCCAAGAAAGAGAAGTGATTTGAATGAATTGGTAATAGGGCTGTGGATTAAATTCAACTTGTCTGACCTCAGATAGGGGGGAAATATTGAATGTCTGCCTTTTAAATGGAACTCACTGCAAGATACCCAGCATTTTCTTCTTTTGTGCTACGGGTGACTAGAGACTAGACTGTAGGGTTAAAATGGTCCTGAGAGCAAGTCCTTCTGTGTATGTAGTGCTTATCTCAAAGGTTACTTTGTATGGAGATAATACAGATGATTCAGGCTCTGACCTTGCTTTTGGGATTCTTTGTAGCACTTCCCAGGAAGGTAAGTGTTTTGCTTTGACTGTGAAGCATGGTAGAAAGTAGATATGTGCACAGAAGGTAGGTAAGGAGAGGAGACTAGCTACGTTTTCCTGCTTGCAACTAGGCTTCACTGTCCTAAAAGTCTTTATTAAGTAGAGTTCTTTCTTTCCCATATTCATAGCTGAAAAGGTTAGCCAGCTTGTTCAGGGTCACATGAAGTTTGTAACAGTATTGAAAGGAGAACTTGACTTTCCTGATTACCAAGTTAGTGGTCTCTCACTGGACTTGCCTGACTTGAAAGGACGATGATGACTCTTTTTACTCATGGGACACCGACATCCAGAGAATTGGCTCTGTGGTGATTACTTTAATAGTATGGCCACAATGCCACAATGGAGTTCCCCTAAATAGCTTCTGCTGCAGCAGGTTTCAGTCAGTGGGTGACTCAGTTCTTCTGGGGCCTCAAAATGACTTTTTCCTCTTCCCGCCTGCCCCTCACCCAAATTCCCCACTTTCTCTTTGCCATTTAAAATTTTGATCTCTGACCTTTTTGTATTCTGACTTAGTGGTCCAGCTTGACATGTTCCTTGAGTTAGGAGATTATGGTACTTTCTTTCACTTTGGTGACAACATTTGAATACAAACTGGGGTCTCCTGACCTCAACTCTCACTACTTATCTCTAGGTTTTGTAGGCCAGACCCAATGAAGGTGCATGTGTGCTCAGTTCAGTTCAGTTTAGTCGCTCAGTCACGTCCAACTATTTGTGACCCCATGAATCTCAGTATGCCAGGCCTCCCTGTCCATCACCAACTCCCGGAGTTCACTCAGACTCATGTCCATGGAGCCAGTGATGCCATCCAGCCAACTCATCCTCTGCCCTCCCCTTTTCCTCCTGCTTCCAACCCCTCCCAGCATCAGAGTCTTTGCCAATGAGTCAACTCTTCACATGAGGTGGCCAAACTACTGGTGTCCAGCAAAACATGGCTTCAATGGTAAAATAATACCAACTGCTCAGTTCAGTTCAGTTTAGTCGCTCAGTCACGTCCAACTATTTGTGACCCCATGAATCTCAGTATGCCAGGCCTCCCTGTCCATCACCAACTCCCGGAGTTCACTCAGACTCATGTCCATGGAGCCAGTGATGCCATCCAGCCAACTCATCCTCTGCCCTCCCCTTTTCCTCCTGCTTCCAACCCCTCCCAGCATCAGAGTCTTTGCCAATGAGTCAACTCTTCACATGAGGTGGCCAAACTACTGGAGTTTCAGCTTCAGCATCATTCCCTCCAAAGAAATCCTAGGGCTGATCTCCTTCAGAATGGATTGGTTGGATCTCCTTGCAGTCCAAGGGACTCTCAAGAGTCTTCTCCAACACACAGTTCAAAAGCATCAATTCTTCTGCGCTCAGCCTTCTTCACAGTCCAACTCTCACATCCATACATGACCACAGGAAAAACCATAGCCTTGACTAGACAGACCTTAGTCGGCAAAGTAATGTCTCTGCTTTTGAATATGCTATCTAGGTTGGTCATAACTTTTCTTCCAAGGAGTAAGCGTCTTTTAATTTCATGGCTGCAGTCACCATCTGCCATGATTTTGGAGCCCAAAAAAATAAAGTCTGACACTGTTTCTACTGTTTCTCCATCTGTTTCCCATGAAATGATGGGACCGGATGCCATGATCTTCGTTTTCTGAATGTTGAGCTTTAAGCCAACTTTTTCACTCTCCACTTTCACTTTCATCAAGAGGCTCTTTAGTTCCTCTTCACTTTCTGCCATAAGGGTGGTGTCATCTGCATATCTGAGGTTATTGATATTTCTCCCAGCAATCCTGATTCAAGCTTGTGTTTCTTCCAGTCCAGCATTTCTCATGATGTACTCTGCATGTAAGTTAAATAAGCAAGATGACAGTATACAACCTTGACGTATTCCTTTTCCTATTTGAAACCAGTCTGTTGTTCCATGTCCAGTTCTCACTGTTGCTTCCTGACCTGCATACAGATTCCTCAAGAGGCAGGTCAGGTGGTCTGGTATTCCCATCTCTTGAGGAATATTCCACAGTTTATTGTTATCCACACAGTTAATGGTTTTGTCATAGTCAATAAAGCAGAAATAGATGTTTTTCAGGAACTCTCTTGCTTTTTTGATGATCAGTGGATGTTGGCAGTTTGATCTCCGGTTCCTCCAGACATCAGGAAGTTCACAGTTCACGTATTGCTGAAGTCTGGCTTGGAGAATTTTGAGTATTACTTTACTAGCATGTGAGATGAGTGCAATTGTGCGGTAGTTTGAGCATTCTTTGGCATTGCCTTTCTTTGGTTCCACAGTTTATTGTTATCCACACAGTTAATGGTTTTGTCATAGTCAATAAAGCAGAAATAGATGTTTTTCAGGAACTCTCTTGCTTTTTTGATGATCAGTGGATGTTGGCAGTTTGATCTCCGGTTCCTCCAGACATCAGGAAGTTCACAGTTCACGTATTGCTGAAGTCTGGCTTGGAGAATTTTGAGTATTACTTTACTAGCATGTGAGATGAGTGCAATTGTGCGGTAGTTTGAGCATTCTTTGGCATTGCCTTTCTTTGGGATTGGAATGAAAACTGACCTTTTCCAGTCTTGTGGCCACTGATGAGTTTTCCAAATTTGCTGGCATATTGAGTGCAGCACTTTCACACAGTTTGAAAAAAATTTATACATGGCATTTTCTATAGATTTTGAGAAGGGAGTTTATTGGGACATAAACAGGGCCTTGAAGGGTGTGTACCCTCAGGGGCAGTGGCTATTCTGAGTGGGACAGTGACAGTTTCCATATGTGGGTGTAGACCAAGTGACCCTAGGACACACTGTTCTTTTGAAAATGAGTTTGCCTGAAATGAAGAAAGGCTTGATGTGCTGGTCGTTTCAAGGGAAGCCACAGAGTACATGTAAGCATAGACCAAGTTGCTCTTTCTAGAGTCATCTGGAGCCAACAAACAGTCCTGTTTCAATTGGCAAATGCTATCTGAAGGGATTTATTCTGGGAGACTGTACCTTGGGTTTTCCAGCATTGGGTGAATTAACTAAGACAAATTTTGTTGTCTTTGTTGCCTATGTGGGTATGTGAGTGGCTTCTTCCTTCATGTTTCCAGATGAACTAAATCAAGGAATAGAGCTTAGTGATTTCTCTTAAGGTCAGCAGCCTAAAGACAGCTTTTGATTCTCTCAGTGGCTTTGCTTTGACATAAGTATTTGAGAAAGGATAGAAGTGAGGGGAGGATTCCCTTGTGTTGTGATTGTGGTAGATTGAAAAGTGTGTCATTTCTGGTGAGGACTAAGCTGTAGTATCTGGGCCTTTAAACTTGGAGAAAGGATCTTTTGGGTGACTTTCAAAAAATAGCTCTTTGCCTGTGCCTGATGATAGAAGCAGATTGGATGCTCCTATCAGTGGGCTTGTTGTGGTATAAGGTTAGTGTTGACGTAGTTCCTAGGCCAATGGTATGGTAACCTACCACTGGTTAGCTTAGTAGTAATGTTTTGCCAGGTAGCTACTGTGATTGGTNTTAGTTTCACTGAGTTAAACAAGACTGATCCATGTGGTCACATTGGCTAGTTTTCTATGATTATAATTTTAGTGTGTCTGCCCTCAGATGACCTCTCGCTACACCTACCATCTTACTTGGGTTTCTCTTACCTTGAAC
Source organism: Aepyceros melampus (assembly GCA_006408695.1). Taxonomy (NCBI): domain Eukaryota; kingdom Metazoa; phylum Chordata; class Mammalia; order Artiodactyla; family Bovidae; genus Aepyceros; species Aepyceros melampus. Next base: position 65,610 of record SJXQ01007337.1, on the reverse strand, counting down.
GTGGGGTATCTCTTCATGGCTGCTTCAGCAAAGCACAGCCACTGCTCTTTGCCCTGAACAAGCGGTATCTCCTCTAGGCAGCCCCTCCTGACATTGAACGTGGAGTAGCTCCTCCTGGCCCTCCTGCGTCCGTGGACTTTCCTCACTTCAATTATTAGGAGAAATTCTAAGAAAGCTAATTCTTAGATAGGAGGAAGGGGTCCAGGGCCTTCTAGGAGAGATTTTCTAGCACTGTTTTATTCACTGAATTCTAAACTCATAAACTTAACTGAGTACTTAATATCTTTATGTAGACATTTAAAAGGCTTTTAAAACTTAACAGGACCAAAGATAACTCCTGATTTCTCCTGACAAGGTATTATCCCTTAGTTATCCCCATATGAGTAATTGAAATCATGTACTAAATTGCTCACAATATCTTGTTTTATTCACTGAATTCTAAACTCATAAACTTAACTGAGTACTTAATATCTTTATGTAGACATTTAAAAGGCTTTTAAAACTTAACAGGACCAAAGATAACTCCTGATTTCTCCTGACAAGGTATTATCCCTTAGTTATCCCCATATGAGTAATTGAAATCATGTACTAAATTGCTCACAATATCCTACATCTTCTGCCCTTAATTCATCTGCTCTACTTGTTGGCTCTGTTTCTGAATACATGTCAAATGTGTCCATTGTTTATTTCCACTACTCGCTCAAATTATCTGCACAATTTACATCAACAATTATATCAGACTAACAAGTCTCTGTGCTTTCTTTCCGGCCCCCTATAGTTTACTCTTCTTAACGTGGCCAGAATGCTTTTTAAAATATAAGTAACACATGCACTGTTCTGCTTGAAACCAATCAGTGATTTTCCACAGTAAGTAGAAACATATAATTGTAATTTGGCCTGAAAAAACCATAAATGAATTGGAGTCAACTCACCCTCATGACTTTATTTGGCTCCATACTCCTGTGTTCTCTATATCCACAGAGGCTTTTTCCTTCAGTCAGAATATGTCAGTTTTCCTTTCCCTTCCACATAACTCTAGATTTGCACCCTGATTCAGACACCATGCTTTGTCTTTAACCCTTTGAATGAGCAAATCTTGGAAAATTGTCCAGATAATTAAGAACTTCCTTAAAATTAGATATTTAATTGTGTTATTCTGTAATAGTTGAATTATCTAGCCTGTTGAAAAGTAATCTATCTGCAATGAATATAAAATTCTATAAAATGCTCAAATATAGTTCAATGTATAAGTAAAGATGATGTTGGCCAAGAAGAAAAGGCAGATATCAATATATTCTTAGAAACTTCTATGCACCAGTTAATCTGCTTGACACTCAAACAGCAACATTAGCACAATAATTATAAATATCATAAGTGTTAGTCGCTCAGTTGTGCTTGACTCTTTATGACCCCATGGACTGCAGCCCACCAGGCTCCTCTGTCCATGAGATTTTCCAGGCAAGGATACTGGAGTGGGTTGCCATTNGACATTTGGCCGGACGAATCAGAGTCTAATGAGTGAAAAATTGAGGTGTGGACATTTGATCGTATGTAACAATAACAAAGTATAAAAGTATAATCATGAGAAGTCTTTTCCTGGACATTTAGTTGGCAGATAGGAGGGGGAATAGGGCATACCTATCAGGCTTGGTCAGCATTTCTTTCCTATCTTTAGTCTTGGCCTCCCTTAAATACCTGGGAAAGTTTAAGACTCATTTTCCTCTAGTGAAGTATGTATAGATAAGGTTCCTAATCTTACTGTCTTGGTGTACTCTGCCTCTTACCCCTCCTACTTCCCTGTCCTTTTTCAGAAATCTCAGCCTGAAGGTTAGATAAGTATACAAAGATGTTCTAACCTGTTGTAAACTCTGACTGGGGTTATTAATCTGTGGTATGGAGTTGGGGGGGTGGGGGTCAAAGTAATAGCTCATTTAGTTGTCATTAGTTAAGCTATACAAACCTTTGTTATTTTCAAAGGTTTTAAGTGAGCTAATCTTCTCTCCAAATATACTCGCAGATATTCCTGGGAGGTTGACTAATCCACAGAAGTTACCTTGTTGAGAGCAAAAGTCATTTTTACCTTTTAATTTTTCTTTATATTGAAAGTATCAACGATAACAGAAATATATAACTGAAATAGAGCCCTTTTCTTGAGGTTGCTTACTCTTCTTGGCACTGGGGCCATAGTGGATCTAGCATATAACTGGTGAGAACATTTGCCACTTTGCTTCAGGGTTACACTATACCTCTTTGCTGTTACTTGGAGAGGTGCTCCAGCAGGACCTGAAGAGGGCCTAGGGAAAATTTAGATTTAGTTGCCTTTCTCTCTGCCATAACCCAGGCATTTTCCTAAGGTTGGGAGTTTGCTGCCTGGCCTTAGGCCAGTTGCCAGAGGAAACCAATGACTAAAAGCTTCCTCCCTGCGACGTCAGCTTCTGGAATCTTTCCTGATGATTCCCTACCAGTCAAGTATGCCTTATATGGCTATATTTTCCCCCCTGAAATGCCTTTGCCACCTCAACTAGCGTCTTGTTCTTCTTCGGTACAGGGAATACCTTCCTCGTGTTTGTATAATGCCACCTACAAACTTTTCTTTTCTTCTCGTTTAGAGCTTGTTAGAACAGGAGGTGGCCCCTTTGTTGGGGCCAGGGTGGGGACCAGTGAGAAAGGAGAGAGGAAGATGAGAGAGCTCTGGAATGACTGATTTCTCCACCTTGTTTTCTTATCTTTTTTTGTCCTCCTCACCCATGCCTGATCACCTCTCTCTAGCTTCTTACCTATATCTCTGATAGTCTAAGAGTAGTCTTGCATGGCCTGAAGAGGCTCAGGGTGTGGGGGTAGGGTGGGGCCAGGTTGGGCTCTCAGCATCTGAAACTACTTCTTTGGAGTAGCTGAAGCCTTCAGTTGGAGAAGGCAATGGCACCCCACTCCAGTACTCTTGCCTGGAAAATCCCATGGACAGAGGAGCCTGGTGGGCTGCAGTCCATGGGGTCGCTAAGAATCGGGCACGACTGAAGCGACTTAGTGGCAGCAGCAGCAAAAGCTTCAGTTAAGTTCAGTTAACTTGCTCAGTTGTGTCTGACTCATTGTGACCCCATGGACTGCAGCACACCAGGACTCTCTGTTCATCACCAACTCCCGGAACTTATCTTTTTTTGTCCTCCTCACCCATGCCTGATCACCTCTCTCTAGCTTCTTACCTATATCTCTGATAGTCTAAGAGTAGTCTTGCATGGCCTGAAGAGGCTCAGGGTGTGGGGGTAGGGTGGGGCCAGGTTGGGCTCTCAGCATCTGAAACTACTTCTTTGGAGTAGCTGAAGCCTTCAGTTGGAGAAGGCAATGGCACCCCACTCCAGTACTCTTGCCTGGAAAATCCCATGGACAGAGGAGCCTGGTGGGCTGCAGTCCATGGGGTCGCTAAGAATCGGGCACGACTGAAGCGACTTAGTGGCAGCAGCAGCAAAAGCTTCAGTTAAGTTCAGTTAACTTGCTCAGTTGTGTCTGACTCATTGTGACCCCATGGACTGCAGCACACCAGGACTCTCTGTTCATCACCAACTCCCGGAGTTTACTCAAACTCTTGTCCATTGAGTTGGTGATGCCATCCAACCATCTCATCCTATGTCATCCCCTTTTCCTCTCATTTTCAGTCTTTCCCAGTGTCAGGGTCTTTTCAGATGAGTCAGTTCTTTGCCTCATATGGCCAAAGTACTGGAGTTTCAGCTTCAGCATCAGTCCTTCCAATGAATATTCAGGACTGATTTGCTTTAGGATGGACCGGGTGGATCTCCTTCCAGTCCAAGAAACTCTCAAGAGTCTTTTCCAACACCGTAGTTCAAAAGCATCAATTCTTCGGCACTCAGCTTTCTTTATAGTCCCACTGTCACAACCATACATGACACTGGAAAAACCATAGCTTTGACTAGATGGACCTTTGTTGGCAAAGTAATGTCTCTGCTTTTTAATAAGCTGTCTAGGTTGGTCATAACTTTTCTTCCAAGGAGCAATTGCCTTTTAATTTCATGGCTGCAGTCACTATCTGCAGTGATTTTGGAGCCCCAAAAAACAAAGTCTGCCACTGTTTCCACTGTTCCCCATCTATTTGCTATGAAGTGATGGGACTGGATGCCATGATCTTAGTATTCTGAATGTTGAGTTTTAAGCCAACTTTTTCACTCTCCTCTTTAATCAAGAGGCTCTTTAGTTTCTTCTTCACTTTCTGCCATAAGGGTGGGGTCATCTGCATATCTGAGGTTATTGATGTTTCTCCTGGCAGTCTTGATTCCAGCTTGTGTTTCTTCCAGCCCAGCTTTTCTCATGATGTACTCTGCATATAAGTTAAATAAGCAGGGTGAAAATATACAGCCTTGATATACTTCTTTTCCTATTTGGAACCAGTCTGTTGTTCCATATCCAGGTCTAACTGTTGCTTCCTGGCCTGCATACAGATTTCTCAAGAGGCAGGTCAGGTGGTCTGGTATTCCCATCTATTTAAGAGTTTTCCACAGTTTGTTGTGATCCACACAGTCAAAGGCTTTGGCATAGTCAATAAAGCAGAAATAGATGTTTTTCTGGAACTCTCTTGCTTGTTTATTGATCCAGCGGATGCTGGCAATTTGATCTCTGGCTTCTCTGCCTATTCTAAATCCAGCCTGAACATTTGGAAGTTCATGTACTATTGAAGCCTGGTTTGGAGAATTTTGAGCCTTACTTTAATTTACTAGCGTGTCAGATGAGTGCAATTGTGTGGTAGTTTGAACATTCTTTGGCATTGCCTTTCTGTGGGATTTGAATGAAAACTGACCTTTTCTAGTCCTGTGGCCACTGCTGAGTTTTCCAAATTTGCTGACATATTGAGTGCAGTGCTTTCACAGCATCATCTTTTAGGACTTGAAATAGCTCAACTGGAATTCCATTACCTCACTAGCTTTGTTCGTAGTGATGCTTCCTAAGGGCCACTTGACTTCACATTCCAGAATGTCTGGCTTTAGGTGAGTGATCACACCATTGAGTTGCTAAATTCTTTATATGTGCCTTCTTTATGCCTAGGCTTCTCACTTGGCTTTTCTGAGTGGGCTGAGTCCAACATCCTTCTTAGTCTTATCTCCAGTCCTGAGCTGTCTCACTCCAGCTTAGAAGAGCTGAACTTTTGACACAGCTTCAAGCACTTGCCTGTTTTTTTTTTTTTTTTTTTAATGGTTTTGAGTAGAAATGGTACATTGAAAAGACTAACAGACTGAATCAGAATTTATGGTTTTTAGTCTCAATCTGTGTGACCTTGGGCAAGTCACTTTTACGGGCCTTAGTTTTCCTATCTGTAAAATGAGAACATTGGCTTTTTCTGACATTCTGGTAGTCTTTAAGAAGATGATAAGTTCATGGAAACAGTGCAACAGAACAAAGAACAAAGACTATTTCGTGAAACTGCTTTTTCTTCTTTAGAATAGCATTTGGAATGTCATTCCCTCTGACCCTCCCTGTTCCCAGCTATCATTGTGTAAGTAGCCCTCTCTATTTCAGTGAGCTTTGCTTAAATGTATTGGATCAACCTATGACAGAGCTTGCCTTGAATATCCTGACTTGGAGAGATGACTGTTAACTGAGAGCCATGGGTGTGGGGCCTTGGAGTTCAGCCTGCAAAGTACAGTCGCTGGCTATTTTGGGTCCTTGGTGACTCCAAGAAGAATAGAAGACCCTTGAATTGGTCATTGTTCCAGTAGGGAAGGGGAAGACCAAGAAACAAACCAAAACTGAAATGCAAATGAAATTTGACTTCCTGTACTCCCTTCCCCTACAACATCCCTCTCCTTAGGATTATGAAATTGCTTTTGGCTACATCTAAAATAGCTAAGCTCCCCTTCCCCTTCTTCTGTCTGAGTCATTGATGCCTTTGTTTCTCTTGGATCAGGAGAGCTAGGTGATGTGGTCTTGGTTGGAGTGAAGGGAGAAATTTCTAGTGAGGGAGATTGCCACAGGCCTAGTGTCCACCCTTCAACTTATCCTGCATTTTGTGAATATGGCTTCCAGTGGTCTTAGACCTGTAGATGAAAGGGGAAGGATCTCTGAATTTCCTGTGAGGGAGTGTTGGGCTTATGAGACATAAGAGGTTCACTGGAGATGGTATACCCTTGGCTGGATCTGTTTTTACCCTTTTTCCTCCTTAGTGACATTTTGTACAGTGTGTACATGCATGCTCAGTTGCTTCAGTCGTGTCCAACTCTTTGTGACCCATGGACTGTTGCCTGTCAGGCTCCTTTGTCTGGGATTCTCTAGACAAGAATACTGGAGTAGGTTGCTGTGGCCTTCTTCAGGGAATCTTCCTGACCCAGGGATCAAACCCATGCCCCCTTCATCTCCTGAATTGCAGGCAGATTCTTTACCACTGAGCCACCAGGGAAGCCCTATTTTCCATAGTACTTGCTTGTAAATCAAGGATTCCAGGCTGTATCTCAGCCACCTAGGAGTTGGCCATGAACATACTCTTCACCTGCTCTGAACCTTCTGAAGTGAGGGCAAGATAGAAGTCTTCTTTGTGTCTGTCTTCTTTCCTTTGGGAACAAGTTCCTAGGGCAGAGAAGGCTTAGTTGGGCAAAACTGGAACAATGCTTTTGGGTGGAAGATTCTTCCTCAGCATTAAGCTGGAATGGCCTCTGGCCCATGCAGGAGCTTGCTGCTTGGAGCAGCCACCTTGCTGGCAGCCTTTCCTTCTTAGGAGCCTTCCATGTGTTAAGGATTCCAGTTGCAGGTGGTAGATTAGAAACGCTATTGGTAAGGGAGAGAAAGAAAGCTGATAGAGGAGAGAGATGGTGAGAAGGAAAGAGAAATCAAATAGAAGAAGTGTGTTTATTTTTATACTTCCCATTTTTGTAAAACCCAACATGGCATATGACAGAGTTTAGCAAATAGAGGGAGACATCTTCCATAAATCCACCATTTTAACATAGCCATTATTATTTATGTATGTGTTCATCATATCTCACATATGTACCTTAGTTTTCAATGGTATAATCATATTGTACATAAAAAAAATCACTGAAAGGTTAGGTAAATGCAGTTTAGTTTTTAAAACAGAATTTTTAATACCTTTACAAAATTTCATCCAATGGCTATGTCATAATGTACTAACCATTCCCCTGTTGGTGGGCATTTAAATTACTCCCAGCATTTGCCAGTATTTATATCACTGCAGTGTATATGAATAAGAGAAAATCTAAAACACTTAGTGTGGTATATATGGAGAGCCCTTTGATACCTGGCTACATCATAGCTCTGTTTCTAGACTCAGGTCCCACTTGTCCCCATATGTACACTAACTATGCTGTAGCTTTGTGGGATCATTTCCCCAAGTAAGCCATACCTCTTATATCTTTCACCTTTAGCATATTTTTTTTTCTTTCAACTTGAAATGTCAAGTGTATCTTCCTGATCTCCACCTACTCTGACACCTCCACTGGATGCTTTAATACTCCCTGTAGTATTAGTTGCAGTGTCTTCTGTGTGCCCACTGTACTTTGTAAAAATTTCTGTTATGATACTTACCATGTGGTATTGCAGCCATCTGGGCTCCCATTCTTTCTCCTTTAGCGAAACGGTAGATTTGAAAGTTTCTAACTCTTCTTGCCTCAAGAAGGAGCTGTTGTTCAGGTAGAGATGGTTAGGGATGGGCAGGCTTTTGGAGAGCACATAATCAGTGACCGACATGGAGAAGGGTAATATATGCAGCAATAAAAATGCAAGGGATCCAGTGTTGGATGAGCACCTGGTAGGACATACTCTAGGCACCAGTAATAGAGAAAATACACCTTGGAGAAGGATAGGGTACATTAGCACCTTTAGGGAAGAGAGGCCTGAGAGAGAGTCTGTCTGACCTTGACCCACCAGTGCAAACTTCTCAAACCATTCCAATTTTCAGTTTCCCATCTGTAAAATGGAAAGACTGATAGCATCCTACTCCTTAGGGTTATGGGTGAATATTCAGGCACTAATGCTCTGAAGGTGCTCTGTGAGGTATGAGGCACAGGGGAGGAAGAGTAGAGCTAGGGTACCCCATAATTTTTGTTGGCCTCTGTGTATGTTCTCTCTGTGTAGTTACTCACAAGCTTCTGAGCCCATAATGTCAGATGCTATAATTTCCCTGAGCAAGCATTCCCGTAGGTACCCCACAACCTGATGCTTTTAGTGGGATATAGTAGGGAAGTCCCATCTCCCCATTTACCTGGGCAACATGGCTCCAATTGGCCCCAGCACAACCCTACTCAAAAATGGCCACAAGTGGCTGGGGAGGGAGGTACCATCTTCTCTTCAGCAACAAATGAGTGGTACTAGAGTAGAAGGCCTTCTAACATCTCTTCAGCTAGAGATATAAGTATTTATAGAAGCTATAGTAAAACTGGTCACCTTTCAGGCCTTTTGGCCTCAAATCAGTGAAGTACTAGTAGAAGGACAGAACTTATGTCTTCATATGCTCTTCAGAGGCCTGCTCATCCCCCCTGTCTTGTGCAAACAGCTCATGGAGAGCTTTAAGGTCTTGGGATAGAGATTCTCCTCCACCTAGTGTGTTTTTTTTTTTTTTTTTTTTTAATCACATACTAACCATGACTCCTTCCTACTGTCCTGGCCATCTGAAAACCCTGAATCCACCACAGAATTGTATGTTTTATAAAGGAAGCACATTACCTGAACCTATGGAAGAGCTGCTGGTCAACTATAAAATATAACAAGGGAAAGAGACTTGCTCAAGGTCATGCAGTGAGTCAGGGGCAGAAGCCAGTCTTTAAGCCAAGACTCTCAGGAGTGTATTCTTTTCATTCTATCAGCTTGTTGTTGTTAAGTTGCTAAGTTGAATCTGACTCTTTGTGACCCCATGAACTGCAGCATGCCCACCTTCCATGTCCTTCACTATCTCCTGCAGTTTGCTTAAACTCATGTCGATTGAGTCGGTGATGCCATTCAACCACCTCATCCTCTGTCTCCCCCTTCTATCAGCTTAGCTCACGAATAATTTGTTCAAAAATACATTAATAGCTACCATTGTCAAATTGGAATTGTCTTGCACAGACTCCTTTGTTTAGGTCTACTAGAAAGCCAAACAACAGTTTCAGGGGCCCACTGGAAATTACCTAATGCGAACCTAGCTGGGCCCTGGCAGAATGGAGCTAAATAGTGCCAAGAAATGGGGAGGAATTTTTCCCTTTTGTGTACCTTGAAGAACCTGTTTACCTGTGAGTGGCTAGCTTGTTCATAACTAATTTCCATTCCATTTTGCCATATCTCCACACAATACAGTAGTGTTCACACCAAGGGAGAATATTTAAATCAAAGTTTTTAGTGGAGTTTAACAGGTAGCCATGAAATTAAAGGAGAATTACTCCTTGGAAGAAAATTTATGACCAACCTAGATAGCAAATGCTTACATAGCTACCTGTTCAGTCCTGTGGCCACTGCTGAGTTTTCCAAATTTGCTGGCATATTGAGTGAAGCACTTTCATGGCATCATCTTTGAGGATTTGAAACAGCTCAACTGGAATTCCGTGACTTCCACTAGCTTTGTTCGTAGTGATGCTTCTTAAGGCCCACTTGACTTCACATTCCTGGATTTCTGGCTCTAGGTAAGTGATGTGTACACAGTTTATTAAAAAAAAGTCTTGACCAGTGACCATTCCTATTCTTAGAAGCTTGCTAGTTTGAGGGTATTTATCATGTTGAAGAAGGCAGGCCAGGCAAGGAGAAGCAGGATTGCCAGAAATGCAGGCTCTTTTGTGCCCACTCATAACATGCCGCACCCTTCTCTTGTCTTCTTAGTTCCCAAACTTTCACAGTGGGTGGAGCAGAGCTTATGCTTGCCCAGCTTTCAATCCGGGAGGCTCTGCCATCAGAGGTTGACCTTGACTAGACCAGGCCTACTATAGGTCACTGCAGGCATTATTGTCTTCCCCTTTAGACAAACAGGAAGTTGCCTGCAAATTGAGTGACTGGAGCTTTCTGAATCCTCATGGGGCAGGGAGAGCAAGTGTCTGAGGTCATATTCTAAAAGGGAAAAGGAATGACATTTCAAAGAATTTCTTGGGCTACTTGAGAAGGCTTGGATCCAAAGTATCTTTAGGCATTTGTTGTACTCCAGGCTTGTAGGAAGATCTGTGTTTTCAACATTTATTGGTTATGTGACCTTGTGGAAGTCCCTTAACCTCTTTGAACCTACCATTCTTCATTGATAAAGTAGAGATGATAATCCGCAGTGTTGACGGAAAACTTGGATAACATTAAAAAGCCCATGAATGTTAGTTCTGTAGAAAAGCAAGCATATAGGATTCAGGTGCTCAGAGAAGCATAAATCGTATTTTTACACCCTCTGTTGACAAAGGCAGTAAAATGTGGTCAATGGATAAAAGACTTTCACTTCACCTTTAAGAATGGTTCTGATCCTTAAAAGAGTAAGCCTCAGTTATCAGGAAAACTTCACTTCTGTAGAACAGATCATTTATAGACCATTTGGGACCAATGATATATTGCCATATAATCAGCTCTCAACTATCCATAACAAAAACATTCTTCTCCTAGCTATGTGTGGACTGCCTGACCTAAGCCATATGAACCCAGAGAATGCAAACTCCCTTGGCTTTTGTAATAGTCCAAACAAGACATAGTTACATAAATATTTCCAAAAAAATTCTTAAAGTGGTTAGATCGCTACTGCTGAGTTTAGGGAGTAGCTGTCTGCTTTCCAAGTAGTTCCCTGTTTAAAAGAGCCTCATCAGATTTGAATTGAAGGAATTCCTTTATAGGTTGGCTGGCATTGTTCTGAAATTACTTTTTAATGTTCCTAGCTATACTAAGTCCATATATGGACCAAAAGAATGAAAGCCCCTAACTCAAATACTGATAATTATTTACATTTGTGATATGCATTGTTGTTGCCAAAACCATTTTTACCACTATAATTATTTTTTTTACCATTATAATTATTATGTCATTTGATACTCATTAACTTTCTCCAGTTAGCAAGTTAGGAATGATTAACACTGCTTTTTGTATGGGGAAACTGAGGCTCAGAGAGGTAAGTGACTGCAGAAAGCACTTAGATAATAAATAAGGGAAACAGGACTTGAGTGGGAGACAGAAGACTTTGACTTTAGACTGCATGGTGTAGAGGGCGTAGAACAGGGGAATGAGTATTGTTTCATAAAGGCCTGGACTTAAGCCGTAGTCATGATTAAGCCAGAGTTCTGAGGCTAGAAAAGAAGTTGCAGCTTTAAATTAGGCCCTTTCCCTGTTCTAATAGTTGCTAAACCCCCTTTACTCTCTCCTAAAATATCATGGGGCTTCCTTGGTGCCTCAGTGGTAAAGAATCTGCCCACTAATGCAGGAGACACAAGAGATGTGGGTTTGATTCCTTGGTCAGGAAGATCCCCTGAAGGAGGACATGGCAACCCACTCCAGTATTCTTGTCTAGAGAATCCCATGGACAGAAGAGCCTGGCGGGCTACAGTCCATGGGGTTGCAAAAGAGTCAGGCATGACTTAGTGACTAAACAACAACAACAACAAAATATCATGAATGAAGAATAAAATTTAGAGAGAATTACAGTAGTTGGGGTCTCTGAGTGAATGTCCACCTGTCATAGTGTTCATGTTCTGCCTGCTTGGGCCCTGGCCTGACACTTGTTTTGCAGCTGGCTTTCTGTCACCCTTCTTGCTGATGTCAGACCACTGTCTTCAGGGCTGGTCGAGCTTTCCAGCTGATTGGGCCAGTAATTTACATGACTTTGCTTTGCTCTTGGACGCATAGATGTTGCTTGTTAGGAAGTGAGAATTGTTTGAGGATTGCTTATGCCTAGCTAACATAGGGTCTTGTTTGGACCTTGATGGGAACACGAGCATTGGTCCAGCTTGTTGAGTGGAAGATGTATTGGGAAATTGTGAAAAGAACAGTCTTCTGGAGTTGAAGAACTGGAGTTTAGTCTGAGCTCTGCTGCTAGCTTCTCAGAGCAATCTTGGCCAGGCCTTTGCCCTTTTGAGAACATGGTGTATTCTACAAAGAATTGGTTTGGCTAATGTCTTAGGGCCATTCCTGCTCTGAAGGCTATAATATATTCAGAGATGTTGCATTCCCTCAGTAATTGCTCCTGGTCTGCCCCACCTTGGGTAGGGGGTTTGTGGCACACATACCAGATATCCTCTCATTCTGTGTGATACTGGTCCAAATGGCAATTCTACTAGCTCTGAGAGGTTGAGAATAATCAGCTACACCTGGCTTTAGAGGAGAACCCTTCATAGAAAGGCTTTGGAAATCTTATGGAGTATATAATTAGGTGGAGGGTTAGGCAGGCAAGGGTGGCAGAAATCAGACATGGCCTGATCTGGGTAAGGAGGGAAGAGGTGCTCTGGAAAGGTAGTTCTCAGGGAGCTCACCAGAAACAGTCAGTAGGATGATATCATGGGGTAGACAGTTTAGTGTAGTTCCTGTCCCAAGTTGTTGGTAAGCCCTCAGGAATATGACACTGTCACTAGGAAATATGTCACTAGAGCAGTCAAAGGCTGTGGAAACAGCTTTCCTTTGTCACCATCCCCATTGTGTAGTGTGAGGTTCTTGGCGGCAAATGGCAGATAGGGCTGATCCTTAAAGAAAATTCATAATGCTGGCTTAATGTCAAAGCATGTAAGGTTGAATTTACTAGTGTTGATACATTTTAGTTTTTTTTTTTTTCCCCTTGTGAATTTGAAGCAAGGTTAGGGCAAGTGGGAAATTTGAACTCATGACCCTAGTGGCCCTAAGGGCTAGAATGAAGGTGGAGTTTAATTGTTAAGGCTGCCTTCCTTATAGTAGAGTGTTGAGTTCTTCATGGAACCAGCCTTCTGATCCAGTGGGTAAGTCCAGCTTGCCTATACAGTTAGTTGGTCTTGGCCAGCTTATGGAAGCATGTTGTAAACTCAGGTCTTGGCTTAGGGCTTTGGGCATCAGTATTTTTTTAAAAGCTCCCCTAGGATATTCTAATTCTGAAGCCTCTCCATGTTACCTCTGAGAAAACTGAGCCTGAGAAATGGAGGTCCATACCGGTGCACACACAGCATGAATATAGCTGAGCTGAGCTGAGCTGTGACTTCTAGGGCTCTTTCCACTCCATTTGTAGCTAGAAGTAAAGGTAACCCAGACAGCTCATTCAGGCATCCTCTAAACTTGGTTTTGGGGCCTGGATGAGATGGGAGTTATGCACCATGCCACCTGCTCCAAGTACTAGAGGAAGAGGTGAGGTTCAAAAACTAACAGGACCCCAGGGAAGTAAGCAGCTCTCTTTAGAGCTCAAGTTCAGTGTCTGGATATGTGCATACTGGTGGTGGTGTGGGAGAAAGGATAGGACAGGATGGAAAGTGAGTAATGCTGTGGGCACCAAGGCATTCAGTTAATGGGAACATTACAGAGAGTTGGTGAGTAAGAGCCCAAGGACATGGTGACCTCATTCCTCAGTTACAAATAGAAGTGCTGGGCTGGGACCCTGCCCTGTGTCCAAGGTAAAGTGCTTTGGAACTGAAGACTGCTGATTCTCCACGTCCTGCTTAAGCTGGATAGCCTTTACATCTGACTAGGTCCCAGTCCTTGCTGCTCCTGTACTTTCAGAGTATTCCAAGCTCTGTCATAAGCCCTGGCACCATATCACAGTCTGGTCTTTTATTATTTTCCATTGTTTTGTATGTGGTACCTCAATTAAAGAATAAATTCCTTTTATGATAGGAAATAAGACTTTGTTCCTACTCTCTCCAGGAGCACATGAAGGTACTTAGTAGAGAACAAGGTAGCACTTGGAGGATATCTTGGTTTCTTTTCTCCTTGCCCCAGCCTCCAAAGAAACTTTTGATTTGAAGAGAATGGTGACTGGAAGCTTTTTTGGGTAAATATAGCACACACTGCATTCTGAGGGATCTACTCATTACATTTTTTCACTACTAGATGAGGAACCCTTTGAAATAGATAGGGGCTTGTTATAAGCTCTGTATTCTGTGTATTCTCAGAGATTGTCAGAATCTTTGTATTCTCTTAATCTCCGTATTCTGTAGTGCCCTGCCCCACACTTTGCAGGTGCTCAGTAGCTGCTGAATTGATTTGAAGACATTTCTTTTCCTGTTCCCCCCTTGAGTCAGGCTAGTTTCTCTGGAAACTTCTATTTCCTGGGGGAAGAATCTGAAAGCTAGTGAAGAGAAAGGGCTGTATCTGAACATTGGCTGTCAGTGGCATCTCTTGTATCCAAAAGCCCACAGTTCTTAGTATTAGTTGACTTTTAGGGTACACATACTTTCAAATATATGTTTGTTTGTTTTCCTATGGGAGGGCAAGTATGAGGAGTCAGGGCATGGAGTGTGAGGTTAGAAGGTGGGCATTCCTGAATGGTTTCTTTTTACCACTTCCTTGTGAGAGAAGTGCTAACTGGACCCTGAAGTACCTAGACGTCCAGAGGAGAAAGGCTTGTTTGCAATGTTGGCCACTAATGCAGGTCTTTATCCTTGGAGTTTTGTGGTTAGCATTAGTTTCATTCTTAGCTTTCCCTCCTACTTAGTTTGGCAGCTCCAACTTGATTCCCTTTTGTTCTCCAAATGTTTTCTAAGGGGATAGGGAGGGAAGCAAGCCACATATGTCCCTTTGTTTCTTGAGCTGGCTGGGAAGGTCTCCTTCTTTCTTCATACATGCCTCTTGCTCTTCAAGACCAGATGTTTGAGCCAGAGGCCTAGGGATCAAGCTATCACCGATTCAGCCCCTGGTCTGGGGCCTGTTATTCAAGGGGTTCAGCTTGGTACAGGGCCCTGCTGGTATGTGAATGAGCCTTTCAGAAATAGTCTAAGCTTATTATCTCCCCTCCCCACCAATACCCTTACTTAGGAAGGGAATAAGCTACTGTGTATGATGATCTGGTCCAGTTTTCTTTGGTTAATTTTCAGATAAGACTCTTGCTGCCCATCTTCTATGGAAAGTAGAATGTGAAGGAGCTATTGGTTCAGGTTTGAGGTCTTGCAGATAGTGAATGGAGTTACTAGTCTAGTCTAGCAATCAGCAAACTTGTCTGTAAGGCCTGATTTTTTAAAGAACAGGTTTCACATTTTAAAAGCATTATTAAAAGAGAGAAAAAGAGGACTATGCAACAGAGACCATATGTGGT
>SJXQ01007337.1:22973-50300 GCA_006408695.1 Aepyceros melampus | reverse complement strand
CCATATGTGGTCCATAGAAACAGTTTGCCAACCCGTGGTACTTTATACTACCAATTTATTATACACCAATTTCTTATAAACTCATAGTTTCTCTTTCTTGAGCCAAGCACATGGTAGGCCTTTGGCTCTCTTGATTTATGAATGAGATGTTTGTAGCTAGCCTCTTCTGTGTTGGATGCTAACTAACAAAACCACTGTATCTCCTTCTGGTGTATATTTGGTATCTTAGTCACTAGGGGTTAGAATTAGGATTGTATTCTTCTTGGAGGAGAAAGAACCTGACAAATGATGCTCTCTTCAACCTCTTTCTTCCTGTGAAAGACTTAGCTTTTCATCTCAGATGGCCCCAAATCTTATAAGTAAGCAGCTCCTGTTGATGGTAATTACAGAGATTTGAAAACAAAATCACAAAAGTCCAAAGTTGAATACGACAGGGGATTCCGGAGCTGGGGCTAACTTTTCTTGCTCCTCCCCCCCCGCCCCACTTCATCCCTGGCTATTTAGCCTCCTAAAATCAAACATAACTTTTTGAGAAGATACCTCCTTTGTGTTCTTTCCAGACTATGCCTGAACAGAAGGAATCTTGGGTACTTTTAGAGCAAGATACTGAGACTATCTGTTGTAGAGGTGATATCAGAGTGTAGCTCTTATCCAGACAGGGAGGATTCTAAGCTCCATCTGGACCCCTTACATCTAGTGTTCTGGAGGTTTGCATTTTGTTAACTGTTGTGTGTTTATGTGGGTACATGCCTGTTTGGGCACCCATGCCCATTCTTGCCAAGTGCCTGGGAATGGAGAGAGTATGGTGCCAAGCCTGAGTCATTCTCTTGGAAAAGTCAGAATTATAAGGTGTTGCACCAGATCTGCTTTAGAATGTTTTCTCTTCTCTCTTTTGCTGCCCCTACCCTTCTCCAAACACACCTAGGATTGTAGTTCTCCTGTCTATGCTCCTTTAGACCTAGATAGCTCAACCATTGAGCTTCCTGAGGGGTAACCAAGGCTGTTCCTCCTCTCTCCTTCCCTTCTGTCCCCAAAGCCCTATACCTCTACCCAACAGTATAGAAGACTTGTGGAATGTGTAAAGATGTTCTGACTCTTAGAGACTAGAGCATATTTGTGAATAGCCAGTGAATGAGGTTAGCTTAAATGATTTTAAGGTGACAGTTAATGGTGAGCATTCCAAGTAGAGTTGCCTCATGTTTTTCTCATGATTTCTTTGGGAGGGTGTCTGGTCAGTATTGTTCAAGGTGACTTGAAAAAGAAGGATAGTAACCATAAGATAAATTAAGTGCGCTAATTGTGTAGAAATATTTTCAACCATTATTTATAGCTGTATGACCTTGACTAAGGTATTTAGCCTCCTGAATTTTAGTTTTCCATCTTTATTTTTAAAATAATTTTATTTATTTATTTTTGGTTGTGATGGGTCTTCATTGCTGTTTAGGGGTTTTCTCTTGTTGGGACAAATGGGGTGCATGGGTTTCTCATTGCAGTGGCTTTTGTTGTTGTGGAGCATAAGCTCTAGGTGCGTAGGCTTCAGTAGTTGCAGCACGTGGGCTCTAGAGCCCAGGCTCAGTAGTTGTGGCCCATGGGCTTAGTTGCTCTGTGGCAAGTGAAATCTTCCTGGACCTGGGATCAAACCCGTGTCCCTTGCATTTTTAGCCACTGTACCACCAGGGAAGTCTTCATCTTTAAAATGGAGATAAAAATGATACCCATTTCCTTGGAATTTAGGAGAGAGAAAAGAGCTCATGCAGGATGTCTGGCATATTGAAGGTGCTTGATAAAAGCCCTATTTCTCTTAATTCATTTCATTGTATTTTACTCTCTTTAAGTATTTGAGATAAAATAATCTTAAGACCCTAGTTTAGGCTTTTCCTCTAATTTGTAAATGTGCTCCCTGCATTGTACTATCTTTCACTGCAGCCTGTTGAGGGGAAACAGTATAAGAATTTATGTGGGTATATCTTTTGCTCTGCAAAGAACCCCAGCTCTGGGGAGCCTTGAAAGTCCCAATATGAGGGAGTAGGGTAAAGGAAAAGAGGTGTTATGAGGCCCAGGTTAGATAGGATGGTTGTGGGATGGGTAAAAGAGAGAATGTGCAGAGGGGAAAATGGTTAGAGGAACCCTTACTCAAGAAGGCAAAACAGTTTGTGGGTCCCTGCCCCTTTGCAGAAGCCAGGCAGCCATAGCTGAGGCCCACCCCAGCCCTTGCTGTGCTGGTAGCTTTCACTTCCTCTGTGTGTGTGTGTGTGTGTGTGTGTGGTAAGGTACAGGGGAAGGTCTTAGTCTGGTCACCCTTTCAGATATGCCTGTGAGTAGACAGGCTTTCTATGTGGACTGAAAGTGGGTTGTAATGGGATCTCTCAAAATCTGGAGTGTGGTTCCCCTGAGGTTTGTGGAAGCTAGCGTAGGGAGTCCTCATTAAGCTAAGCTGGTGGGACCTTAGTGGGACTGTGCAGGAACAAAAGCCAGCTTCCAACATATATCTTGTATATTAGGCCATCTTGTCTGGCTTTGTCTTCAGGGATTTCTGTCTCTGCTTGTGGCACACCCCTCCCCACATCTGATGAATGCTGTTCAATACTGTGGAAAGGTCTCTAGTGTATTCTCTTCTGATAGTTTCTGGCAAGAAGGTCGGGGAGCTGGGCAAAGAGGCCTTGACCCTTAACTTTGTACTTTTGGGAAGGATTTCACGAATTGGAAATTTCCTGTGGCATTTGAAGGGCCTACATCATGTTTCTTTCCTCTATGTCCTTGTACAGGCTATTTGTCTACCTGGAATACCTTGAGCTTCCCTTTACCTTTAAAATATTTTCCCTGTGAAAATATTTTTATCATTCAGGACAGGTCTGCTCTTTCTCTAGAAACCTGCTCTTCTGCCTTCTCCATTATAGCCTGGGTCCCCTTTATGTTTCCACAGTTCTTTCTGATTACTTCTCTCACTGCTCTTGCTGTACAAGAGTATGTGGTACATACTCATACTCAGTCACTGTCATGTCTGACTCTTTGTGACGCCATGGAGTGTAGCCCGCCAAGCTTCTCTGTCCATGGGACTTTCCAGGCAAGAATACTGGAGTGGGTTGCCATTTCCTTCTCTAGCCCATCTTCCCAACCCAGGCATGGAACCCACATCTCCTGTGTCTCCTGCATTGGCAGGTGGATTCTTTACCACTGAGCCACCTGAGAAGCCCTGTCCAACACGGTAATTCCTCATTTACTTGCAACCCCTCCCCTACAAGAAATATTCTCACACGCTTGCTCATTTACTTTCACATATGTACATGTGCAAACTTGAGAATCATCATCTCATGGCCTGGTCCATGCTGGGTGTCTTATAACTTAGTGGTGTGTGGAATGACCATGTGTATATATGTGACTGTTGGGAGTGGAGGTCCTTTCTGAAACACCTGAGGTAAGTAAGAGTTGGCCCTTTTTACTTTTCTAGGCCTTATTAGAATTGTAGGTAAAGTTTTGGGCTCAGTTTGGATTATGGAATATCATCTATTGCCTGGGAGGCTGCTGGGTAATTTCTGTAGAGATTGTAGTAGGCCTTTTCCCTGCTGCTATCTAAAGAAAGTAAACCAAAGTTAGGGTAGGGGTGCTTCTTACTCTACCTGAAGAACTCTGATGTATCTATGTGTTTGGAGTAAGTGGTTTCATGCATGCTCACCTTAGCATTAGGGGGTACAAAATTTGTAAGTTTCTGGTGGTAGGGGTGCTAAAACCCTGCTGTTGTTGGTTGGATAAAGTTAAACAGTTTCTACTGGTCTTAGTAAATTAGTAGCTGAGCTTGTGGTTTGGAGGGCAAGATGTGGCTTTATCAACTCAAAAAATACACAGCCACCTTTTAGAGAAGTTATGTTAACTGTGTAAGAACCATAACTAATAAGCTGGATGTCATGTCTCTGTTCTGTTACTGACTGCTCCCCTCACTGTTCCCTAAAACTTTTCTAAAACAGTCATAGATGCACAGAACTCAAGGGCATTACTTAGGCTGTCTATAACTCTGCTTTCAGGAAGGTGACTATAACAAAAGTGAAGACTGTGGCTACAAACAGAGGTACCCTTGGGCAGGTATGACACCAGATGCCACTTTTCAGCCTGGAAATGGGTGCTAAGAGTTGGTGTTTCCATAAGGATAAACCTTGTTCCTTGATGAATGCTAGAGTTAGGTTGAGCTGCAAGATTAGGTGTAATAAAGCAGCAGGCTGGTTGGGACTGGGGATGATTTGTTTAGGGGTAATTGCCCAAGTTCTCCCATATAAACCTAGCCTGGTATTATACTCACTGAAGGTCTGCACTTAGTGAGGCAGCGCTGTGGAATGGCATCTGCCTTCTGATTTCTCACCCTGTATGAATGAGGAGGCCCTCCCTGAACATTCAGATGGAATGTTCAGCCACATTCTTTGCTACTTATAGTCTGGGAAGGGAAGACAAAGAGGAGTCAGGGTGTCAGCTGGTTAGAGAGAAGTGAAGGGAAATTGAACAATGAGTGGGCTCAGACTGGTATCCTCTCTCCATTTCTTCCTCTGATCTTGTTGGGAGAACTGTTCCTATTGGCCTGAAGTCATTTTCTTTTACCCGGTGGCCAAAGCACACTAGGCCCATTAAGACCCTATGTAAATCACGTTGCTTTAGCAGAAATGTTGATACTGGCATCTAAAGTCCATGTGTAGTGAAACTTCAGTGATATTTGGGATCCTTTTAAAAAATTTACTGTAGCTTTGCATCTCCTGGTTCATTGATCAAGAAGAGGATTGGCATGCTTTCTTTGTTTCCAAATATAGAAGTTGCCAATTTGTGTTTCCTCAGAAAATTCATTTTTCCAGAAGTACTTTGGACCATCACCATCTTTCTGTAGACATGAATCCTCCATTGTGGAAGATACCCCCATGGTTAGCTGGTCACCTTCCTGTCCTTTTCTGTGAAAGTGGGAGGTTACTGCAGATTTTTCAGCTTGATCAAGCAGATTACTCCAGCTCCCTCCCTAGTCAACCAAAGCCTCCTCCAGGGAGGGGAAGTGTGGTAATGACTTTATCTTTCCCCAGGCAGCCACATGTTCTCTGAGAACAGGATGTGGGGAGGGCTGGGCCCCAGTCACAGGGTATGGGGGTGGGCGCGGGAAAGTGGGCTGGTAGTGTGGCCATGTGGGTTGATGCTTGCCTCCTTGGCTTTGAGAGGCATGAAGAGCCCTTCTGTTCTCAAGTGTTAATTCATGTGTACACCCACCCACCCATGACATGTCCATGTTCTTACTCTAAGAAAGAACTGTAAACACCTATGAGTGAGGACCAGCTCTTCAGGCTGAAGAAACTCAGTGGCAAGGAGTGGGTGGGCTCAGGCAGCCTGCTGTACCAGCCCATGCTTTGTGACTCTGTAGCCTTAGGCCATTTTGGCAAGATTTTTTCCTTTTTATTGATAAGAGGGAGCTGGACTCCAGTAGAGAATGTGTTTGCTTTGTTGCTTCTTCCCAGGGCCTTGTCAGTCCCCTCTCTACAGATGGCTCTCTAGCACACTGAGGTGATTTGAATGTTCAGTTTGCTTTTGGCCCCGTCCTCTTCTTTTCCCTGCCCCCACTACTTCTGCTGGGGACCTTTGGAGATGTGCTGCCTGGGGTGGGGAAAAGAGGATGTAGCTAGCTTCCTGTGCAAGGGAGGGTGGGGCGCCCGCCTTCCTGCCTGTCTGCCCACCCTCCCAGCTGCCAGTGCTTGAGGAACCGACTGTAGAGTTAAGTTCAGAGTAATCAGAGGCATAGGGGCTCTCTGGGGCATAGGGATGAGGCTTTGTTCTTCTTGGTCTCTCTTTACAGTTCTCCACCAACAGGGGGTTGCTGGGCTCCCTTTTCCTAGAACCACAAGGCAAAAAAGTACTTTTAGGCACCAACTGGTCCAACCATCTCATACCATAGATAGGGAAACTGAGCCCCAGGGAGTCTTTAAGTCCTCTAAGGAATCAGTGGCAGAGTTGAGTAGAATTTTACAAGGTTAGAACTGAAGCTCTCACTCTCTCTCAAGCTGCTGGTCCAGTGGTTGGCAAACTGTATTTGGCCAAGCTGCTTGGGGTAGCCTTCCTTTGACCAGAACAGTTCTACTTTTATGTACATTATATCTTGAAATTTCATGTGATTTTCTGTTTGGGAGTTATATAGGCCCAGTGCTGATGATATATGACACTTTCTCCTGATAGATTGAGTTCCTTAAATAAGACTGCTCTATTAATATTATCTGTTGAACTTTTAAAATATGATGAACTATTTCTTTGACCCAGTTAATCATTTGTAGTAATTTTTGTCAGAGTGATTTGAAATTGATACATTTTTAAGAGCAGGTGAAGCAAGAGATGTGTATAAGAGACAGGGGAAACTGAGCCCCAGGGAGTCTTTAAGTCCTCTAAGGAATCAGTGGCAGAGTTGAGTAGAATTTTACAAGGTTAGAACTGAAGCTCTCACTCTCTCTCAAGCTGCTGGTCCAGTGGTTGGCAAACTGTATTTGGCCAAGCTGCTTGGGGTAGCCTTCCTTTGACCAGAACAGTTCTACTTTTATGTACATTATATCTTGAAATTTCATGTGATTTTCTGTTTGGGAAAGTGAAGAGGCAGGAAGCTGCTGAAAAAAGCAATAAAGTTGAAAACAACTGATCAAGACCTACCCAGTACAGTTGGTCACACTCTGACCTAAGAGGAAGGGACTGTCTCAAGTTGGTCACACTCTGACCTAAGAGGAAGGGACTGTCTCAAGGTCACTGGTCCACACTCTTCTTAGCTGATTGCTTCTAGCTAATAGTGTGCCTCCCTCAACTATAGGGAAGATTGTTCCCATCCTGTGTTGCCTTGATCTCCCATCCCAGGGAGAGCCCCTCTTGTAGCACCCTGAGACAAGAGCTAGAGGCCATTAAATTTATTGGATGAAATAAATGATAGCAAATAAGCCTTTGGAAGGACCTTCTTGCAACCTTAAATAAGAGAAAATTGGGAGGGCAAAGTTCCAACTTCGGGGGCCTGGGTTCTAGTCCTGTCTCCTTCACACTTGGACAAAGTGCCATTTACCTCACTGAACCTCCATTTCTCCTGTCTATAAAATAGTGCTGATCTGTACTCTGCCTTTTGTACAGACTTGTGAGAGAATGCATGTGGACAAGTGTCTTTTTATTGCTTAACTGATTTTAATAACATGATATAAAACCCTTACGCCTGATATAATTGTTATGTAAAATACATAGATGAATACTTTCTTCTTTTTAAAAATATAAAATAAATAAGACGTGAAAGTAGACAAATTTCCATTAAATGAAAGAAAAAAATTTAAAAAGTTTTGCTTTCCATATCATTTGAAGATGGGAAATTATAATTTTAAACAACATTCAAGTTTATTAAACAGATTTTTTAAGTTTTATAAAATGTTTAACTCTCATCACCTTCAAGGTTTATGTTACTCCCAAATTTTGCGTATAACTGAACTTTTCAAATCTGCTAACACCTGCTGAATTGATTCCACTCCGGTTTCTAAGGTGTCAGTTTCTTCTTGAAATTTTTCTTTGCTTCTGCTAACATTTCTTGTGTTTCTTCCTAAGAATGGCTAATGAAAACATTACCAGTCTGATAAGGTATCATTAAGCAGTCATCTGCAAGTATGATATCCTCACAAACATCTTCTAAATTTTGGAGTTATTTCTTTTTACTTCTATTTCTTTATTTAGTTCTATGATTCTACTTGTATTCCGTGCTAATTTGTGTATTGTAAGACTGACATCTGCAACCACCTTCTTCATGGTGGCTGCCATCTTGGGCCATGAGTGTCTTTTAAACTGTAAAGCACTGTGCACATGGGGTTAGGATGTTTATTGTATAAAGGTGAGTCAGAAGTCCTGCATTTGATAATGAGGATGCAGGAGAAAGGTACCAAAATGTATCAAATATCTAATACATACTAGATGCCAAGCCAGGTTGTTTTGTATAAATAAAGGAGATAATGCTGTTCCTCACAACTATCTTGTTAGGTAGGCATTGTTACTCCCATTTTCTTGGAGGAAAATGGATGCTTCAAGAGATCGAGGGACTGGCAGTGCACCAAGGGACTCCCTCTAGAGTCCACACTGTCCATCATATATTTGTAAAGAGATCTTAAGAAAATGCTGTGGTTTCCTTTGTAACTTTCCAACTCATTCCCTGATCTACTCCAGTGTCTCTCCTCTCTTGTTGGCTTCGTGTCACAGCCCTGGGCTCTGTATTCCTTGCTTTCCTTGGTGGTACATACACCAAGTGCACTTAGGTGCCCTTGTTTGTCTGTTAGTTGATGGAGGAGCCCTTTGGGTCAGCAACCTTTTTATTGATAAGAGGGGCTTCTTACTCCCCTGGGGAGCTGGTAGGAAAGGCCTAGGATGTGTTGCTAGTTAGAACTGGCTCTTGTCCAAGGTCATGCAACTAAAAGAAAGTAGTTGCTTCCCTTCTTTGAGACTCAGTTTTCTCATTTTAAAATGGGCCTACAGATGCTTCCTTTATATGTGCTGATAAATGTTTCACAACAAACTCTCTGGTGAAGCCACAATTTGTACTGTTTACCAATCCCAATGGTATAAATACTCTCACCACTTGTTGTTCAGTCACTCAGTTGTATCCAACTCTCACCATGGCCAATTTCAAACTACCAACACAGGATCCTTGAAGGAGGATTTATACAGAGATCAGCTCTAGTGTAAGTTGGTTCCAGTGCACTGTTATTGATTGCACCTATCTTAGAGTCCCCAGCCTGTCCCCAAATTCAACCTGTTCACATCTGTATGCAAATACAAGGCTTGCTCCCTAAGTTCCCAAAGCATCTAGGAAAGGGAGAATATCGTTTAAGGTCTGCTCCTTGCCTGAAAGTTCTCCCAAGAGAGAATGTTTAAGGGGCATAGAACTTGAGAAGATTTTGATTGAGGCTCTAATTAGAGTATTTTTGATCAATGTTGTTGGGCTGCTGAGGTATTTGTACCAGTTGTTTCCTTCCACTGTCTAATTCTTAACTAGATGGGAAGATAGTGGAAGGCTCTGGACAATGGCCTGGGGTTTGGTCACTCCAGAAAGCACTCAGCTTTCTGTTTGAAATCCCAAAGCCTCTCCTCCCTCTCTTGCCTGTAGAGCCTGCTCTGCTGGGTTCTAACCTGAAGGTCCCAACTATGAGGATCTCTGGGCTAAAAAGTATTTTGGAGGACGGGAGATCTGGTTTGACCTCTCATCTCAATAGCATCTATGCCAGGTGATGTTTCTTTAAACTTCTCAGAGGATAAGAATCACCTGGGACAAAACTACTGCTTTCCAAGCTCCTCTGAAGTGTCTTTTTTCAGTAAGCTTGGAGTGAGGTCCAGGAATCTAGGTTTTTAAACTAGTGCCCCAAATGATTCCCAACAGTTAAGTCTGGGAAAAGTCTGGGAAATACCACATTGCCACTGCACAATCCTCTGCCACATGGGTGTCATTTTGTCCATTTTACAGGTAGGAAGATTGAGAGATCATGGCTTGTTTTTGGCAGAGCTCGATCCTGCTCTCAGTTTTTAGAGTGCATAGCTATGTTTCTTCTATAAGAGAGGAATTACTTTATTAGGTAGAGAAATTGCTTTAGTATGTAGAGTAATTACTTTAGCCCCTGATCTTTTGTGGAGGTAAGCTGCATTTAACTCTGGAGAACCATTCACTAGGTCCACTGGCCTAGATGTCCCTGTAGTTACTGCTATCTACTTGGCTTTGTTTCCCTTCAATTGAGCATCCTGCTGCCCATATTGACTGTTGACACCAGCCCTTGAGAGGTTGTATTCTGTGCCAGAGGTTCCCAAATTTGGCTGGGCCTTAGAATTATCTGAAGGTCTTAATTCTGATGCCTGGACCCTGCTTCTTTTATAATAATAAATCATGATCTCTGTGGGTGGGGCCAGGAAATCTGTCTTTAAAATTTTTCCCAATTGATGCTGATTAGCCTATCTACAGACCTAGTTTGTGATTTTTCTGGATACCAGCTGAAGGAGTTTGGACGTTTTGGTGGGTTGTGTTGGAGGGCTGGGAACCTGTGTCTATTAATGGGACACAATTAGGAAAATGGCAAGGCAGAGCGTAGGATGAGGAAAGAAGAGCAGGGGTCCTTTAAAAGGACAAGGTAGCCTAGGTGCTCTGTTGTATTCTGCCTCACTTCAGGGCTCTGCTTCTTGGGGGGAAATCCCTATCCCTCCCAAGAGAGAAAACATTTAAAATAATGCAAGGATGTGTGTGTTTCTGCCTGATATGCATGGCTTCAAATTGTCTAACCAACTAGAAATCTAGTTGGTTAGACAATTTTGGAGTTTCCCCCAAAATCAAAGGGCCCTTAGGCCAGAAGGGCCCTCTGCAGGTCTTCTTGGCAACCCATAGCCCTTCAGTGTAGTCAAATCGGCTTTAAGTTCAAATTATTCTGGAGAGATTGAATATTTGCAATAACATGGCTAAAAATGGAGGCGCTAGTAATCATCACATTCTACTTATGATATGCCAAGTACTTTCTTGTCTGTTATTTTAACTTAAAGTCTCCCAATAACCCTGTTGTGAGGTTGATATTATTAGGTTCATTTTATATACTAGAAACTTGAGTTTTAGAAACAGGAAGGTAAGAGAGACTCTAAAGCATCTTTCAGCTATATCAAGATTTATTTCTCAAAGAACTGAGACCATTATTTCTAGGATGAGGACTCCAGTTTTGTGAGCCCCCTAGATGCCAGGTTTAACTGTTGGCATACCAGCAAGGTTGGCAGGAAGCCAACCGTAGCTTAACTCTGGGACCAAAAACAGAGCCTTTTTTTTTTTCTTTTTAATTGGAGTATAGTTGACTACTGTATATCAAATAGATAACAGTGTGCTAGTTTCAGGTGTACAGCAAAGTGAATCGCTTATATCCACTCTTCTAGATTATTTTCCCACATAAGTCTTTACAGAGTATTGAGTGCTATACAGTAGGTCCTTATTTGTTATCTATTTTATGTATAGTAGTGTGTGTGTGTGTGTGTGTACGCGTGCACTCAGTTGTGTCTCTTTGCGACCCCATGGACTGTAGCTCGCCAGGCTCTTCTGTCCATAGGATTCTTCAGGAAGAATACTGGAGTGGGTTGCCATGCCCTCCTCCAAAGGATATTCCCAACCCAGGGATTGAACCCGAATCTCCTGCATTGGCTGGTGGATTCTTTACCACTGCGCCACCTGGGAAGCCCATATAAGTTATATATATATAATGTTAATTCCAATCTCCCATTTTATCTCTACCCCTTCCTAATAACCATAAATTTGGAAAATAGAGTTTTTTTATTTAGCTGGAAGCCTTCTCTTGCCCCTACATAGTTCACTGATCTTGTCTTCAGCAGTTTTAAAACAGGACAGGGCAGAAATCTCATGAGTAATGGATGGAATCCAAGCTGATTCTTAGGTCAGCTCCAGTGCCCTTCAGAGCTGGGATGCTGGAGGTTGCTGTGGTGTGTTTCTGAGCAGAGAGAATAGAGCCCTCTTCTGGTGTTCTGAGTAACTAGTGTCTCCAGGCAGCTGCAAATGGTCTGTGTTTCCAGTCTATAAATACTTCTTGTGAAACTTGTAGGCAGGAAGCTGGGTTAAGCAGGAAACTGATGCTAGTGACTGAAGCCCTGCTGGGTGTGGCCCCAGAGAGAGGCTTAATCCATGTGAGAGACTTAATGATAAGCCCTCTTTCCTTTAAATTCAGTGGCTTCAAAGTTTTATGAGAATTGAAGAATGTGTTGTTCTTGGCTACCTGGATATAAATCCATTCCTCAAATTCCCTGCCTCCTTCCCTGCTGTGTCGTCTTCACCCTCTGTACCTCCCTGCTCTGTCCCCACCTCCAGCTTGGGTCTTGGCTGTACCTGCTGCCAGAGACCTTCCCAATTAGTTGCTATTTAAGTTTTAAGAAGAAACAGGAGACCCTTTAGTTTCCTTCCTTGTGGTTAGAAAAGGTTTAATCTCTCTAGAATGAGTGATGATGAATGTATCAGAGCCTAAAAGTTAGGCTTGCCCTCTGTCATAAACTAGACTTCCATTCAGTGTCCGCTAAGAGTTTTTAATGGAAGCAAGCTGGTTCTGCTTTCTCCACATAGTCTTTTCAGCTCACATCCTGATTTGTCTACTGTTTTCTAAGTGCTAGGGTGTTTCTATTGCTTATTATGGCCAGTGGATCAAGAGCAAGGCTTTTAATCCTTGCTCTCACACTGTCCAGGAGCTGTGTGACTCTAGGCCAATGCTTTCCCTTCCTTGGACCTCAGTTTCCTCAGCTGCATATTATAGAATTTGAATCAAGTGATCTCTGAGGTTCCTTTCAGGTCTGATAGTTGGAGATTCTAGATTATTTATTCTCTTGGAGAATAGGGATGAGAAGTTCAGAAGAGTTTATTCTGAAGGAGCCAGATGAGGTTCTAGGAAGAGTCGATTGAAATCTTGAGGAAATTTAAAAAGGAATGGCCATGCTAAGGAGCTTATAGGGCAGAACCTTGTGCCTAGGAGGAGAGATGAGTTAGGGTAGGGGGTAGTGGGTAGGGGAATGGGTGGTGTTTGCTCCTGGGGTATGGTTTGGCTGAGCTGATTTTGAAAATAAGTCCTGGAGTTAGGTATAAATGGTGAGGAGCTAGTTTCCTTCCAGACCTTAATGTGTTAAGAGGCAGAGGGGGACTCTACCTCAGTCTCAGGTTAAGCAAAAGGCTGTGCAATTAAGGCTGGATTAATGGGAAAGCTGTAGCTTGCTAAGTTTTCTGATTGTTTATCTCCTTTTTACCTTTGGTCTTTGTCCTGAGCTCTCCTCACATAGCAACAATGTAATCATGTCCTCATTGTTAACAAAGGTTAGTTTTTTTGAGGTTGTTCCCCCAAATATAACTGGGCAAGTAATACCCAGGCTCCAATATGCCCTTGTCTCCCAGTTGAAGTGATTCTTAGAGAAGGCAGCTGGGTCAAAGCAAGTTAAAGGGAATCATTGTCTCCCGTGCCCTTTGCAGCAGTTAGAGTAACTAAAGAATTACTGCTGACCCATTAAAGGTATGGGTGTGCATGGGGTCCAGGTGGTCTCTTTTCTAGAACCTACTGGGGAAAAGCACGGCATAGGAAGGGTTAACCCTAGGCAGGTCTTGTTGTCTGTGTTAGTAAGGATCTGGAAATGGGCAAAAAGAGGTCAGAACAGATAACTGTACCAGGTCGCACTTCCAAGTCCATGGGAAGAGGCTGAGTTGCTGGGAAGTGAGTGAGTCAGTGGAGAAGGAGGAGGGGAAGGGAGAGGGGGAGAATGCTTCCTAGGTTAGAGATTAAAAGCAACCCTTGTTTTACCCCTTATGGAAAACAGCTGCTTGAGTCAGTGCTGTCATCTCAAGAGCCAAGACAGACCAGGCCCTGCCCTGCTCTAGCTCTAGTTCTGGCAGCAGGAAATGGAGGATGCTAGAGCCTAAATAATAGGGAAAGGCAGTTTGAGTGACAATGTAGTTAGTGACTGCCCTCTGTCCATGGAAGAGACTGACGTTCTGGGGTTGCCCTAGTAGGGCTCATCCTACCTCTGGCCACCCTTATGCACTTACCTTTGCCTTCTCCATAGTAGCAATGCCACTGAAAGCCCAGAGGACTTGGGCCCTTGAAGAGTAGGGAGGTGGCAGGTGAGAGGTGAGGTCATTGAGCTCAGACCCAATTGGGCTGACTCACAAGCTCTGTCCTGGCAAGGGGGCCTTCCCAAGTAATGCTTCACAGATGTGCCCAGGTTCCCTTATACCAGAGTGTTTGGGCCTTAGCCAAAATAGTTGCCAAGGCATTGTCTGAAGTCAGCAGTGAAATCAGCATGACCAGAGAGGTAGGTGGAGTCAAGGACGGTGCTCTGGAATGTCCAGAAGGCCTGTCTTCACCACTTGCTGGCTGAGTAAATGTGGTTTCAGTGATGTTAACTGAGACTGTGAGTGAAGGAGCTTGGCGCATTGTTGTTAACACAGTTTGTTCGTTTCTATCTTTATGTTACCTGCCTCTTTGCTCATCAGTTTCCTTATTCATGATGTGGGGTTGGTAATGCCAGTTCCTTCTGGCATCAGGTCCATTGTTCAGACAAGTCAGTTGTGATTATTTGATTCTGTCTCTGCTTTGTCCTCTGCATGTCTGCATGCTCAGTTGTGTCTTGACTTGTTGTGACCCATGGACTGTAGCCCACCAGGCTCCATTATCCATGGAATTTTCCAGGCAAGAATATTGGAGTGGGTTGCCATTTCCTCCTTCAGGGGATCTTCCCAACCCAGGACTTTAATCCACGTCTGTTGCATCTCCTGCATTGGCAGGCAGATTCTTTACCACTGCACCACCTGGGAAGCCATCCTCCAAATTCCTCTCTGGTAAAGAGCCATATTGTAGTTCAGTAACATGGGGCAAGTGAGAGGAAACTTTGCCCCTATCTCCTCTCTGTGGCCCAGCTACTGCTCATCTGGGTACTCTTAGCCCTAGGAAATGAGAGAGTTCCTTATTTAAAGTTGGCAAGGTCTAGAGGGCACAGTTCCCCAGCTGTTGCTGTCAAGGCAGAGGTAGGTAGTTATTTTCTTTTTCAGGCCAGCCAACTGGGGACACCAGAGAGATCCAGTTTGTTGAGGGCTTTGGATGACAGACTACTGAGATGGGCTATAGACCAATGAAGGGCTTGCTTGAGAATTGTCTGTATTCCATTTTTCAGTAAATAACAGTGGATTTATTGTTCTTGGGCTAGGGGTGGGTGGGCTAGTGTATATGAGTGACACCCCCCCCCACCACCACATCCAGACTCTTTTTGTTCCTTAAACCCTAAATGATTTCCAGAGACACAGTTTTCAAGGACAGGCTTAGACAGGGCCTTAGTTCTTTGCTGGGGACCACATCTTGAAATGCTGTCTTACCCAGGCCAGCTCCTCCATTCCTGTTGAGCTGTGGGGCTGCCTGAGAACTTTCTGCTGACTTTGGAGGCTTTATTTTCAGGTTCTTGCCTTTCAAACTAGACTACCCTCATCTCTTCATTGATACTGAAGAGGCCAGGCCCAAAAGGAAGGCAGTGGATGCCCACTTGTGTGAGCATCCTGTGTGGCAATGGATCTGGGCCTGCAGCTCCTTGTACACATTAGGGTCCCAGATTACTGTTAAGGAAAATGAGAGATATTCTTTGATCACCACTTCTACCTTATACCTATCACCTTAGCCCTGGTCATGCTATTACCCTTGCTACCCCTACCACCAACACACTGAAAATCAGGAGAACCCAGACCCATGATCCTGTCTTCAAGACTCACATTTTATTCTGAGTTGAGTGGTGGCAAGAATAGAAGTCCCTTTGTGTTGTGTTTGCTTTTCTTCCTAATTTTTTACACCTAAGATTTTTTGTCTCCACAGTGAAGTTCAGGGAACCACAGGCTGCTTTCCCTTGAGATGCAGCCACAGTGGAATGACAGAAACTCTGCAAAGGGATTCTGGAGACATAGGTTCCAGTTGAGTTTCAACTGGACAGCATCAGATTGAAGGAGAGCTCTTTCTTGTTCTGGGGCAATGCTCTATATGTGATACAGGAAGCATGAACAGTTCTAGCCTCTCTGACATACTTATTCCTAACCCAGACTGAGTTCTTTTCTACCAGCTGATTTATTTAAGAAACATTTATAAACAAATATTTCAGTTAAATATTTGGAGTTATGGGCTAGCCCCTGAAGATGGTAGATTGGTATGACTCCTTTCCACCTACCTTCCTGGCCTCTGTGACCACT
Source organism: Aepyceros melampus (assembly GCA_006408695.1). Classification (NCBI taxonomy): domain Eukaryota; kingdom Metazoa; phylum Chordata; class Mammalia; order Artiodactyla; family Bovidae; genus Aepyceros; species Aepyceros melampus. Next base: position 34,564 of record SJXQ01007337.1, on the reverse strand, counting down.
CTTCACCTTGCAGGCCTCATTTATCCTGGAGGAGCTCTGCACCCTTGCATCTCCGTCTCCTTTTGGGCCATTGCATTGTGTCTCTTTCTTTACCTGGGACATTTGGGTGCTCTTCCCCCCAACTTCCACATTCTCCTTTTTTCAAAATCCTTATCTTTAGATACCCTGCAAATACCACTTTGAACTGTGGTTCTGTATTTCCACAAAAAAGTTTCTTCTGGTATGGTACTTCTCAGGGTTTCCCTTGTATGTAATAATTTTCCTGTTATTCAGTAAGTACCTTGGGGTCAGATACTGATTCTATAGCTCTACTGCAACCATAGCTCCCTAAACATAGTATTCCATTAATATTGGGTAAACTGAAATAAATTTATAGAGAGCTCCTTAACCAGAGTCCTTGGGCCTCCATGAAATCCATGGGTATAATTTGAAGTGGGAAGGATGTATGAAGATGGATGGAGAAAATCTACATGTTTGTTTTCACTGACTTCTCACTAAAATTTAACCCTTCTTTCAGTTATGAATTTAGGCCAAAAAAAGGCAGTACCTGTGACTTTGTCACCAATGGAAATCTAAGATACTTTTATATTACAGTTTAGTTACTATAGATTTTTCAGAATATCATTTATGCTGAAGACAAGGTTGAAATTACAGTAATAATAACTAATAAGAGCTAGTGTTAGGTAATTATTATAATATAATAAGAAGTACATATTAAATTTTGATAACTATTTCAATATAATTGGTCTCTTTGTATCTACTTTATTTCATGCATTTACAAATTTCTGAGAAGTCAATCCATAGACCTCACCATACTGCTCAGAAAGGTCCGTGGCACAAACAAGTCAAGATGTAAAATGTTCCTACCTCTGAGTCTGTATACTATGTAATATCTATCTCTTGTATCTCCTTGCTTAGTACTGTTCATTTAGCCAATATCTTGTGAGTACCCACTGAGTCTTAGATACTAGAGAAAGTAAAAGTGAAGTCGTTCAGTCGTGCCTGACTCTTTGCGACCTCATGGGTAGTAGCCTGCACCAAGCTCCTCCATCCATGGGATTTTCAAAGCAAGAGTACTGGAGTGGGTTGCCATTTCCTTCTCCAGGGAATCTTCCCAACTCTCACATTATAGACAGACGCTTTACTGTCTGAGCCACCAGGGAAGTCCCTAGATACTAGAGAGGTAACTCTAATTAAGATAGAAGCCTCAAAATGAGAATGAAATTTCTCAATATACTAAAAGGGCTATTGTCCCTTTTCTACTTCTTATCTGCCAAGTCATTGGTGTTTTGAGGGCTCCCCTAACTCAGCTCGTGTGATTTAAGGCTAGATATGGAAACAAATATGGATGTGAGAGTATGGATGTGAGAGTTGGACTATAAAGAAAGCTGAGCACAGAAGAATTGATGCTTTTGAACTGTGGTTGTTGGAAAAGACTTTTGAGAGTCCCTTGGACTGCAAGGAGATCCAACCAGTCCATCCTCTAAAGGAAATCAGTCCTGGGTGTTCATTGGAAGGACTGATGTTGAAGCTGAAACTCCAATATTTTGGCCACCTTATGTGAAGAGCTGACTCATTTGAAAAGACCCTGATGTTGGGAAAGATTGAGGGAATGAGGAGAAGGGAACAACAGAGGATGAGATAGTTGGATGGTATCACCGACTCAGTGGGCAAGAGTTTGGGTAGATTCTGGGAGTTTGTGATGGACAAGGAGGCCTGGCGTGCTACAGTTCATGGGGTCACAAAGAGTCTGACATGACTGAGCGACTGAACTGAACTGAATTGAAGCCAAATTCTAGTCCATTGGGCCTCATTCTCCCTACCTTATGAGGGTCCATTATATGGAGGTCACTGGATTGGCAGGGAGCCTAGGTAACACTGAGTCAAAGTGGCTAATCTTGCCTGCTGTCTCCCACTGGGGTACTTGCCTTTCTTGTTCCTGTCTTCATGGCCTTTCCTGTCCCATTGTCAATCCTGAAATAGATTTCCTCCTTGGCTCCCTGGTGAGATTTATTTACAAAATTGTTCCCCAGGCCTGGTCCTCATCAGAATTGTTTAGCTGGCAAAATTGCTGTCTGGCACCCTCTTCCCCACTAGCTGACCCCTGTGCTCAGGAAAAGCCCATAGTTATTAAAGACTGATAAGGCTTAATGTTTTAGCTACTCCATGGGTATTTGTATCTTTGACAATTCTACATTTATTCCACCCCAATAGAATAAGTAATATATGAGCATCCTAGAAATGTAGATTAGTTTTCTTTTTAATTTAAAGAAGAGAGGATGCACTCATAAGATCACTACCCAAAAACCAAGACTGACTAACACTTGGGTATGGTTCCAATAACCTCTTTTTGAATACTTTTTACAAAATTGAGCTCATGAAATCTTGTTGCTTACTCTTTCTTAATATTACTGAAGTGTTTTATGTGGGCATGAAATAATCATTATGAATATTTTATTTGACCATGTAACAAGCCATCATGTGGCTATATCATATAGGTTACCTAACAAAATGTCCAACAACTAAAATACTTGGGGCTGGTGCCCTGGGATGATCCAGAGGGATGGTACAGAGAGGGAGGAGGGAGGGGGTTTCAGGATGGGGAACACGTGTATACCCGTGGCGGATTCATGTTGATGTATGGCAAAACCAATACAATATTGTAAAGTAATTAACCTCCAATTAAAATAAATAAATTTATATTAAAAAAAAAACCTTAATCTTTGGAGGTTTGAAAGGGAGGAGATATATGGCTGATTCATGTTGAGGTTTGACAGAAAACAACAAAATTCTATAAACCAATTATCCTTCAGTTAAAAAATAAATTAAAAAACTTAATCTTTGGTTTCTTTTAATGGAGATATTTTACACTTTGATGTAAGAGAGATTTGACATGTTGGCTTAAATTGTGAGACTTGAACTTAGAATTCAAACCCTGTCTTCCCCACTTACTAGCAATGTAACTTTAGACAAATATCTAAGTATTCATGCCTAATGTGGAGATAATCTTGTTTCACAGGATGATTATGATTATTGGGATAGTATGTATAAAGTGCCTAGTGAGTAGTAAGTCTTCATACATGAAACTGCTGCTTATTGTTACTGTTAATACTATTACCACTGCTACCAAGTTTTCAGCCAAAGAATCCTGTCTCTACTGATGAAATATCAGCTATCGTTGATTTTGGCTAGGTGATCTATTCCGAAGAGTAGAGGGTACTTTTTCCAGTACGTATGAAATACTGTGTGTTTCCATCTGGGCCTGTCCCTGTCCCTTTTCCCTCTGCTTACTTGGCTTTGGTAGCACTTCTGTCCTGCTAATGTAAGACCTCACGGCCTTTTTTCAGAATCTGTCGCTCCAAAGACCACAGTGACTCGAATTCGATGCAATAGGCAAGAGGATTTATTAGGCCGACGCGCCGGGGTTCAGTCTCCACGCAAGGAGATGAACCCCGAATATCAATTGTGAGGAACTTTTATACCGAAAAATCACAGGCAGGTGTGGGAGGGGTCAGGATATTGGGAACAATGTGGTAGGGGGCCATAGGCAGGTGTAGGTGGGGTGAGGACATCTGATTGGTGGGATAGGTCTGCAGATAATTAAGTCGAAACAGTTGACTGACCACNGGGGTTCAGTCTCCACGCAAGGAGATGAACCCCGAATATCAATTGTGAGGAACTTTTATACCGAAAAATCACAGGCAGGTGTGGGAGGGGTCAGGATATTGGGAACAATGTGGTAGGGGGCCATAGGCAGGTGTAGGTGGGGTGAGGACATCTGATTGGTGGGATAGGTCTGCAGATAATTAAGTCGAAACAGTTGACTGACCACCCTGCAGCGCTTGGCCAGTTCTTAAAGAAACAATTACCCGGAAAAATCCGACAGTAAATACATCTTTGAGAGGGGGTCTCTTCGCAAGGTCAGAAACTAGGTTATAAGTCATCAGTTAAGAATTAATAGAATGGGGCTTTGTTAAGGACCAGGAGACTCTGAGTCACCAGATAAGGAGTAAGTTATCTCCTGTGAGGCATGGCCTGCCTCCGGGGTTTTAATCAAAAAGGGGACTTAAAATTTTAACCTAGGTTCCTCACTAACACCTATCTCTGTTGAAGGCCCTTTCCTCTCTTGTGCCTAGGGAGACCAATGAGACATAGATACAGGAAGTGTTAATGCAAGTCAGTATGTAGAACCATAGACATCAGCACTGAAATGGCTGTTGGAGATTGCCTAGTATAATTGACAAACCCCATCTCCTGCACTCCTGCCCTTGCACAGGTGAAAGGAACTAAGGCTCAGGAATGGGATAAGATATATTCAGGGTTGTAGAGTAAGCCAGTTATGGCACTAGGCTTGGAATCCAGTGTTCTTTATCCTGCTCTTAACTTGCCTCTATGAAGACCAGTGCTATAGATAATCCAGGCTATAGATCAGAGGTGGGGAGAGAATGCTGTGGGCCTGGAGCTGGCTGATGTAGGTGGAGAAGGATTCCTGGAAGAAGTATAGCCAACATTTGTTTCCTTTTGATAGTAGGTTTATTTGCATTCATTTGTTTGCCCCTTGATTAGCACTGCCTTGTAGCAGTGTGGGGTTTTTTTCTTCAGTAAACTGGTTGGGAGCAGAGGGCTAGATTACTGTTTGTTTTAATGGCCCCCCGTCCTTCACACCAGTATCTAAATTCCATAGGTTCCTGCACCTTAGTTTCTTCTCCTGTAGTTGGACAGAGACTTATCCCAGGCTCTGTTGAGCATCAAGCCAAACAACTGACTTATCTCCTTTGATCTCATCCTAGATCAATGTGCGTGTGACCACTATGGACGCTGAGCTGGAGTTTGCCATCCAGCCCAACACCACCGGCAAGCAGCTGTTTGACCAGGTAAGGGAGGACTTATTGCTTCTTAGCCTCCCACTTCTCCCAATAGCTTCCACTATAATGCCCACTTTTGAGAATCTCTTCTCCTACTCACTCCTCCAGGAGAGGTCAAAACAAAAGCTGACCTCAGCCTTAATGAAGTAGGCAAATTTTAACTCTGGCAGCCTATATCTTGGATGGCCCCAATCAGTCTTATCCTTGGGGCTAAACATGGGAGGAAAGAGAAGCGAGTAGGGTATAACTGTGCTAGAGACTTTAAAAATGCCAGCAGGCAGATCCCTTCTCTCAACTCTGAAAGATATAAGTGATCTCTTCTCTGTTTTAATTATGAGGCTCAGAAATTAAATAATTTTGTTGTACTTAGCTGGTATCTGCCTGGGATTTGAGCCCCACATTCTTGTCACTGTACAACATGACTTCTGTCACTTGGTTTTTCTTCCCAGTAGAAGGAAACCAACATATCCTCCCTATAGTAGTGTGCTCTATGTACATTTCCCTCAAGGAATATTGGGACTTAAGATACTACAGTGGGTGAGAAATGCAATAAGAGGATACCTCAGCTCCTATAATCCTGACATGGAGATAATACTGAAGTAGTTATCCCCATCTATAATCCAAAGAATGTCCCTTCATCGTGAATCACCATTGTCAGAAAGGATGTGCTATATAACAGCCAGGTGGGGGCCGTAGAATGTGTCAGCATTCAAAGACTCTCCAGGGGCCAAAGGAATGTGCCTTTTGTGACCACCTTCCAGGAGTAAAAATGGGGCTCTCATTTCCAGAAACTGGAATCCCTCCAGACAGGCCATTATCCTATTTCCACACCAGCCTCTGGTGAGATGAGAGTCTGACATTGTCCTGGATGTTAGGACCACATATCCCCTTGATGGATTGTCCATGCCCTATTGCTTCCCTTTCTCCTTTGCTCTCTTTGTACTTCTGCTGTCTGAGAGCTTACCCGTACTTGGGAAGGGAAAGGAGGAAAGAGATTATATTCAAATAAGATCATTCTTATTTGAATAGAGGAAAACAACAGAATGGAAAAGACTAGAGATCTCTTCAAGAAAATTAGAGATACCAAGGGAACATTTCATGCANACAGTGAGAACTGGACATGGAACAACAGACTGGTTCCAAATAGGAAAAGGAGTATGTCAAGGCTGTATATTGTCACCCTGCTTATTTAACTTATATGCAGAGTACATCATGAGAAATGCTGGGCTGAAAGAAACACAAGCTGAAATCAAGATTGCCAGGAGAAATATCAATAACCTCAGGTATGCAGATGACACCACCCTTATGGCAGAAGGTGACGAGGAACTAAAAAGCCTCTTGATGAAAGTGAAAGGGAGAGTGAAAAAGTTGCCTTAAAGCTCAGCATTCAAAAAACGATCATGGCATCTGGTCCCATCACTTCATGGGAAATAGGCAGGGAAACAGTGGAAACAGTGTCAGACTTTATTTTGGGGGGCTCCAAAATCACTGCAGCTGGTTATTGCATCCATGAAATTAAAAAACAGTTACTCCTTGGAAGAAAAGTTATGACCAACACAGAGAGCATATTGAAAAACAGAGACATTACTTTGCAAACAAAGGTCCATCTAGTCAAGGCTATGGTTTTTCCAGTGGTCATGTATGGATGTGAGACTTGTACTGTGAAGAAAGCTGAGTGCCAAAGTGTTGATGCTTTTGAACTGTGGTGTTGCAAAAGACTCTTAAGAGTCCCTTGGACTGCAAGGAGATCCAACCAGTCCATTCTGAAGGAGATCAGCCCTGAGATTTCTTAGGAAGGAATGATGCTAAAGCTGAAACTCCAGTACCATGGCCACCTCTTGTGAAGAGTTGACTCATTGGAAAAAACTCTGATGCTGGGAGGGATTGGGGGCAGGAGGAAAAGGAGACGACCGAGGATAAGATGGCTGGATGGCATCACTGACTTGATGGACATGAGTTTGAATGAACTCCGGGAGTTGGTGATGGACAGGGAGGCCTGGCGTACTGCGATTCATGGGGTCACAAAGAGTCGGAGACAACTGAGCAACTGACCTAAACTCACTGAAGATCATTGTATTACTATGAATACATCTGACTGGTGAGGGAAGAGGATGGAGATGAGGATGGTACAGGGCTGTTTTCCGTTCAGATCTCTATATAAAAAGAAGGAAAGTATTCCTAGAAATGTGAGACAGTTTGGGCATGTCTCCTGAGTCCCTGATGTCAATGGTAGAGTAGGAAAATTGCTGTCTATGGCTAATACAGATGAAAGTTAACATTTTGTCCAGGGCTTTCTCTATGTCAGGTACTATGCCAGGCATTTTGTATACCATATCACTTGACTATCACAAAGCCCTGTGAGTGCAGCAATTAGTACTGGCCCCATTTTACAGATGAGGAAACAAAAATCTTCATATTCTTAGCTAGGCCTTGGGAAAATTATTGAACCTTTTTGGGTTAGTAGTCTCATTCCCCACCCTACTGCACCCTCCCCCCCCAACCCTGACCAAAGTGCATCTAATGTTTACCTCACAGGCTTTTTGTGAGATTATGAAAGGGTCTATTATGTGTATCTCACTTGCTACCCAGTGGCTACCTAGTGACTTGCATGGATATATAAAATTCAAAAGGATAAATTAAAAATAGGTGAGAAAGACTATAAGAAAGTGCATATAGAGAATTGAGTCTTATGTGAAGCATCTGACATATAGTAGAGATGTAATAAATGATAACTTTCACTTTCACTCAAACGCCGTGACACTTCTTATCTCATTAATCAGATAGAGTTGAGAGATCAGTTGAAGATCCTCAGTATATGTAACTTTGGATTTAGCTGGAACTTGCTTCTTCTCTTGAGTTTGTTTTATATCAAATATTGAAAGGTATTCATTGATATTTAATTTGAGAAAGTACAAATTAGAGGAACATTTAAACACATTTACTACAATTAATGTGCTAGCATTCATATAGTTCACAAGTTATTACAATGCTAATCTTGAATATGACATTGCATTTTGATTATATTAAGGTTTTGCCTTCTCCCTTTGCATGCAGGTTTTATGTTGGAAAGCCTGTAAAGGGATAGCTAGTGAACTAGAAAGGGGACTAGATAGAAAGTTAGAAATTTTGGGCCTTATGGCTGGCTCTACCACTAATTCTCCTGATACCTTACACAAACCTTTCCCTCTTTGGACTTCAGCTTTCCTGTCTGTACAGTATCTAACTGATACCTCAAATCTGGTTATCTCCAGAAATTTATGGCACTTATTTCTGTAATCCATATTTGTTCTTTCCCATTTCTAACCCCACTATTTGGATTTCAGATGACCCCTTTCTGTAAAAAGGAGAGAAATGCTTCACTTGATTATGATTTGCAGTTGGCATATACCAGGGAGTGGGTAGGGCAAAACTACCTGACAGCAGAAACAACTCTTCCTGTATAGGCTTCTTACTGTCCCTGGGACAAAAAGGAGAAGGTGTCCATACCATAGGTAGGCTGTTGGGCCCTTTGCTTCAGACAGCAATATCATTCTGAGCAGCAGCTGTAGAGAGGAGAGTATGAGCCAATGTGAATTTTATAGTCCAACTGGGAACCAGAGGTTCCCTAGACCTCTGCCCAGACTCATTCCCAGAGCTCTGGTTCTATGCTTAATCTCTCTCAAGTAAATGACACCATCCCTTGCCTTCAACACTGGGGTCTTTGTCCATTTGCATTGAATGGGGTAACTGTGGAGGGTGAGGAAGGTATAATTTAGAGACTAGGGCAGAAAAATCCTTGAACAAAGTTTATTAACTTCAAAAAGCCACAAGACCAGGCAATTCTTTGTTAGTGTTTGTTTGGTTTGTGTACTGTGGATGTGGTTCTGAGAGAAGCCCATATGGTATGGATTCTTGGCTGGAATGGTGTGCTAGTTCTGAAAGCTACTGCTTCTCCAGAAAAGCCCTTGAGAAACTTGAATCTTTTGTATGGTTGGAGAGAAGAAAGGGAGGAAACTACGAAGTTCATGATTTCCCAACCAGGAAGATTAGTGTTTTGAGAAAAATCATTTAGTGAGTACCTACTATGGACTAACTTTGGCTCGGTGTTTTAAACCTTGCAGTGACCCTGCCTATAAGAAGTGAAAGAACACACTCTAGGTTATATAGTTAGTAAATTGTAATATGGAGTTTAAATTATAGCTCTGATTGTAAATAAAACAATACTTTTCCCTACTGTGCTACACTGGGGTGAATGAGCCTGTTTGGCTCAGAGAAGACTCAAGAGGCTATGATTCTCTGTCTTGAGGTCACTGAGGGGCTATCATTGGAAGGAAGGGGCAGTCATGTTCTGTGATGTCAGAAGGAACAAAGCTGGGACCCCATAGGTGAAAAGTACAGGACAAAAAGATTTGAACTCTGACACAGAATTGAGCATCTGGCACTCTCAGGGCCAAGGCAAGTCTGGATGGGAATCCTCAGACCTGTCCATGTTCACAGGCCACTGGGGGGTTTGATCTTTTCCCTCACTTCAACTTGATGAGGCATAAGGGAGGAAGTCTATTATGTTTTACCTTCTTTCAGGGAGATCAGGGGCCTAGGAGGAAGGAGCTGGACTCCTTGGGAGCGACTGACAAAAGCTTTGGGGCCATCCTGGAATCCAGCAGTTGTCTGGCTGATGACCAGAGAGGAAGCTGACTGGAGACGAAGCACCCTCCTTGGCACCAGCGATAAATAACAGGCAACAATGGGACTCCATAGCTTGAAGAGGCCCAAGGCATGATGGGAAAGGGAAATGGGGCCCATAGTTCTTCCTACTTGCCTTTGTCTCTTGTGAATATGGAGGAGTGAGAACATCTAGGGAGGAGAGAGAGAACATTTTTCTATAGCAATTTTTGTCACTTAGCCCCACTTCCAAAACCTGAGGTTCTTCCAAGGGCTAGTGATTACCTAGGTGGCATTAAGTTCCACTTTAAGAACTCTCTACTTGTCTCCTCCTCAGCCATGGTCTCTAAGCTCTAACTCTAGTCTAGCTCTACCTGTCCCCTCCACTTAAGGTTTTAAGCTGTGGAAAAGAGGTGAAATCTCAGAGCATCCATCCATTCATTTATCTATTCATTGACTGATTCAATATTGACTGAAGGTCTACTGTGTCTTGAGAAGGATCTCTAGACCTATCAGATACCATCTCTGTCCTTAAGGAACTTGGAGTTACTTACCTTTGGAAATAGAGAAAAATACATGCAACTCTCCTCTCACGTTGAATGAAAAAACATCCTTGAGACTCAGGTTGTACATAGAGGTGGTATATAAAGCTGGGATTTAGAGTCAGCCTTCGGTTCAAATTCTGTCGGGCTGTTTAGCTGTCTGACCTTGGATGGTTCGTTTAGCCTCTCAGGACTTTACTTTTCTGAGTAAAATAGTAATCACACAATTTTAGAGATTTTGTAGTCTTATTTAATCCTCAAATAAGTAAAGTGCCTGGTGCATAGCAGGCATTCTAATGTTGCTTGTTCTTATTAAGAGCTAAATAAGTGGGTGGAATTTCCCCTGGGAGTTCAGATAATGGAGCCATGAAATCGAGAGGCTTTTCTGGCTCAGTGAAGTTGTAGACTCTGCATTGAAGATAGCAATCCTCCTTTTTCCATTTTTATTTTATAAAATACCTAATATCTGTTGGTGTAATAGTTGTATCTCCATCTTATAGATGAGGAAATGAGACTTGGAGCGAGGAAAAGACCTGTTTAAGGTCAGATAGCTAGGACATAGTATAGTGGTTTGAATAAGGCACATAGCATTTACAATTTTCCCAGTACCTTTTGTCAGCTGTGTCCTCTGTGACTTCCCCTTTCTTTGCCTGTTTCCATTCTAAAATCAAAGTTTGCTCCCTATACTTAGAACCCTAGATGAATGTACTCTGTGTTATAGAGTAGGTGGCCACTTGGGCACAGTCATTGTAGGGTAACAGAAGCAGAGATGGTGACAGCCCTTCCTGGAACTTTCCAGTTGTGCACTGATTTGCTTTCAGGTAGATGATTGATGCATTGGAGAGGGAAATGGCAACCCACTCCAGTATTCTTGCCTGGAGAATCCCAGGGACAGAGGAGCCTGGTGAGCTGCCGTCTATGGGGTCGCACAGAGTCGGACACGACTAAAGCAGCTTAGCAGCAGCAGCAGGTGATTGATGCAGCTGCTGCCAAGCCTGTAATGGCCTCAGGTATTTGGGCATTGGTGCAGTTCTGCACTGGAGAAGGCAATGGCAACCCACTCCTGTACTCTTGCCTGGAAAATCCCATGAGCGGAGGAGCCTGGTCCATGGGGTTGCTAAGATTTGGATAAACTGAGCGACTTCACTTTCACTTCTCACTTTCATGCATTGGAGAAGGAAATGGCAACCCAGTCCAGTGTTCTTGCCTGGAGAATCCCAGGGACAGCCTGGTGGGCTGCCCTCTATGGGGTCACACAGAGTCGGACACGACTGAAGCGACTTAGCAGCAGCAGCAGCAGCATGTGGCTGAATAGAATCCATAGCCAGTGTTTTGCAAACTAAAGTCCTAGCCCCCTCTAGGTGAATGTGCCAGGTTCCAAGAGGTTCACAAACTTGTAGACTGAATGTGATTTAGTATCTTGGAGCATCAGTTGTACTTGTAGATATCTATTTTATTATTAAAATATAGATATTTAAGGAGTAAAGAGTAAATTTTGCACAAATGATTAAGATTAAACCTTCAGGCTTCAAAGAAATTATAG
>SJXQ01007336.1:0-27195 GCA_006408695.1 Aepyceros melampus | reverse complement strand
GCCTGCAAGGCAGGACACCCGTGTTTGAGTCCTGGGTAGGGAAGATCCCCTGGAGAAGGAAATGTCAACCCTCTCCACTATTCTTGCCTGGAGAATCCCATGGACAGAGGAGCCCTGCAGGCTACAGTCCATGGGGTCACAAGAGTCGGGCACGACTTAGTGATTAATCCACCACCAATACACTGTTACTGAGAGCACCCAACAGGAGTAAATTGCCTTGCTGACAGATGTTGAAAGCAGAGGAAAATATTGGCCAACATACCTTTCTGAGAAAGCAAGAGATAATGGGGTCTAGAGAAAGTGGAGACCATAAAGCTTATGCTCCCGTAGAGGAAACAGCCATTGTGCAATTGTTTTGTTAAGTGTTAAAGCACCAGAAACACAATACTTAGATATTATGGATTTATAGTGGTTATCAAATAAATTGTAGCGAATCAGATGCCCTGGACATTATATTGTTTAAGATCCCCAACAATATGCAAAGGAGATAGAATTTTTCAAGAGTTCAGATGAGGGATGAGAGAGGCAAATACCTATGAAGATAAATAACTTGGTTCAGTTAAACAAGCAGGAATTTGCAGAACCAGGGCCTGAGGCTGAGCTGGCCCTAAGTCACAGGCTCTTGACCACCTCACCCTCTTAGAGTGTCAGAGGATTCCACTGGGCCGAGAGCGGGCGTGGGAGAGGCCCACTGCCTCGTCCACCCACAGCTTTGTGATGACCAGCACATGGACTGGAGCTTCCTAATCCCCTTTACTTTCTTACCTAGAAAGAGTGGTTCTTGGTTTCCAGAATCAGAGTTGGAGGTAAAGTCCCAGATGGTGGAAGAAAGACCAAGCATGGCTTTGCTGTCACTCCACTGGGCCGAGAGCGGGCGTGGGAGAGGCCCACTGCCTCGTCCACCCACAGCTTTGTGATGACCAGCACATGGACTGGAGCTTCCTAATCCCCTTTACTTTCTTACCTAGAAAGAGTGGTTCTTGGTTTCCAGAATCAGAGTTGGAGGTAAAGTCCCAGATGGTGGAAGAAAGACCAAGCATGGCTTTGCTGTCACCACAGTCGAAATGCTGGTCCAGCTGCCGCTGCAGACAATCAGTCACGTGGGTGCGTTTCTGAAGCTGTGCCTGTGAAGGTGGCACCTCAGACCCTGGGAAACTCACAGGTTCCTGGTGACAGTCTACCCAGGTGTCACCTGCAAGGAAGAGAGGTTTCAGTAGGACCAATGGAAGTGTTTTCTTGCTAAGACCTCCCAGAACACCCATTTCTGCTGTCTTAGCCAATGAGTGAAACCACACCATAACCCAGACAGCAAAGGCAGACATTAGTGTGAAGAAGATGTCATATTTATGGCTGTGGCTGCGGTGCAGAGAAGGCAGGGGCTAGGCTGCAATTTCTTGAAATGAGAAATCACCCACTTGAGTCTAGAGGGTTTGGGTGACACAAGGAGTCAAGCCTCTTTGTTTGTTTCTAGCCTTAGTCTTGTACCCTAGAGAGAAGGTTCTAGCCAAGGCTCTAGGCATGAGGGAGAAAGAGTTCTTGATATCTACCCACAGGAATAAAAGAACAGGGAGAGACATTTGGCCTGAAGGCTTCAGGTACCACTAGAAGTTGAGCTGAGAAAATACACTACATTCCAGACCCTTTGGAACTTCCTTGCTTGAAAGTTTGTCTACCTTTCCACTCACCCATCCATTTATATATAGAATCAACTCTATTCCCACATGGGGCAGAGTCGGGATGGATGGTATTAGCAAGTAGAACTAGTGGAGGAGAGGGCTGAGACCCTGTCGGAAACACCTTTGTGTCTCTTTAGAGAGATGATATACGTACACTCCTTCAATCCACTGGTGCCTGGACAGCGCTGCTCATGAAATCTGCTTCTATTTCTACAGTGAAATGAGTACATATCCTCAGAACGTGGGCTAACCAAAGACAAGAAGTACCCTCATCGGTCCGGGTCAGGCTCATGTGAGGTCACAGCCGCCAGGGCCTGCTCCACACTGCGCTGGGGCTCTCCTCTCACCTCCTGCTTAGGCATCTGCACCCTCAACAAGGTTTGTTTCTGTAACTGTCTCTCATGTGCTTGTTATCTCTCAGTCTTCCAGAGAGCATATGTGTCTGACTCTCATCAAAGATTCATCCAACCTCCTTCTAACTGCTTTCTCTGATTCAGTCCTCTCCACACATTCAAAGGTCACCTGTCTTATCACCCCTCAATCCTGTTTCATCACAGGCTCCTCAGTTTCTGAAAATTCATCCTCCCTTCCCTGCTTCACAAATCTAACCTCCTCACCCGTCTTTGCAGTGCTCCTGTAAACTAGAGGAGGAGAGGGCTGAGACCCTGTTGGAAACACCTTTGTGTCTCTTTACAGAGATAATATACGTACACTCTTTCAATCCACTGGTGCCTGGACAGTGCTGCTAATGAAATGTGTTTATATTTCTAGAGTGAAATGAGTACATATCCTCAGAACGTGGGCTAACCAAAGACAAGAAGTACCCTCATCGGTCCAGGCCAGGCTCATGTGAGGTCACAGCCGCCAGGGCCTGCTCCACACTGCTGTCTGTGGGGCTCTCCTCTCACCTCCTGCTTAGGCATCTGCACCCTCAACAAGGTTTGTTTCTGTAACTGTCTCTCATGTGCTTGTTATCTCTCAGTCTTCCAGAGAGCATCTGTGTCTGACTCTCATCAAAGATTCATCCAACCTCCTTCTAACTGCTTTCTCTGATTCAGTCCTCTCCACACACTCAAAGGTCACCTGTCTTATCACCCCTCAATCCTGTTTCATCACAGTCTCCTCAGTTTCTGAAAATTCATCCTCCCTTCCCTGCTTCACAAATCTAACCTCCTCACCCGTCTTTGCAGTGCTCCTGTCTTCGAGTCCCTCTTTCGTCTGCAACGTCACTTCCCACAACTCCCACTGCAACTCCTCCTAGCACTCAGGCTGGCCCCTTTCGGACCCCAGGCCTGTACCAGAGCCTCTGTGAGCTTCCAGGGCTTTTTCCAGAAGCTCTTCTCTCAGTCTGCTGTGCCCTTCATATTTCCACTAGGGAAAGTTCATTCATCACTAATCATCGTATTTTAGGACACTTAATCAGATTGTATGATAATTCATTTGGGCTGAAGGGTAAATCCTTGTACATTTGGTGGTTGAAAGAACTGTCAAAACTACGTATCCTGAAAGAACTGTCAAAACTACGTATCCTCTTATTCTCTAATGTGATTCTGAATCAATGTCTAGGATTGGTTCTAATTATCACTGTGTAATTTCATCATCTAATTTTATTTGTCTTTTCTTGGGAATGTGTTTTATTAAAACTATGCTTTGAATAGTCTTTGCATTAACAGAATATAAAATAACAAAAGGAACAGGAACGTGAAGTCTCTCAGTCGTGTCCAACTCTTTATGACCCCATGGACTGTAGCCTATCAGGCTCCTCCGTCCATGGGATTCTCCAGGCAAGAATACTGGAGCGGGTTACCATTTCTTTCTCTAGGAGATCTTGCCAACCCAGGGATTGAACCTGGGTCTCCTGCGTTGTAGACAGACGCTTTCCCATCTCAGCCACCAAACCAAACATTATATCAAACATCAACAATACTGCCCAATATTGTGAGTGTGGGAAAAGCTTCCCATAGAAGATCAAGTTGTCATTTAAAAATCAAGTGTTTGTGTTGTTTCTGCAGGGTTTCTTCCTGTACAGACAGGGCAGGGTAGAGCTGACTCCTTGTGCCCACATGGCTGCATAATAGCTATCCACAGTGTCCTCGGGTTATCATGAGAATCAAGACACAGGATGGATCCCTGTATAGACTAGATAGTCCATTCATTCATCTCAACCCATCTGTGGGGACTGGGCCTTTCCTGGCCCATTGTGAACAATGGACTCCCAGGACTGGGCCATATCACACACATCTCAGACACACATCTGAGGCACATGTCTGAGCCTCTCTCATCCTCTTCACAGGAACCCACACCCGGCTGTCAGTGTTTCTGAGATAGAGCTCTGCAGTTTTTTAATGGCTTCAGCACAGCCAAATTCAAGGTCTACCTGGACCCGTCGTGACAGCAGGTGACCAGGGGGCAGGAGGCGGGGAGAGGCGTGGACTCTCATCCTGGCTGATTCTCCAGAGAGAGCCCTGTGGAGCTGTGGCTCCATGTGGAGGGGCTGCAGGAGCCGCTGGCTCTGCTCTCGGGACCGAGTGCACAGAGGGCTTGGGAGCTGGCAGACCTGAGTGAGGGACCACAGGGTTCTCTGCAGCCCTCTGGCAACTTCTGCTGAAGATTAAGATAGTCGCAAATCATTTGGTTCAGGGCAAAGAGGAAAAGGTGAGCAACATCTTCTCTTAGTCACTGATGGTCCAACTGCTGAGAGGAGAGGACGCAGCCTGAGCCAGGAAATCAGGCCCAAGACAGGTCAGTGTCCCACCTGCCAGTGGCCAGGAATCCCGGGCAAGTAGAGAGACCTCGCTGAGCCTCAGTGCCCTTGGCTCCCCCATGAGATTCCACAGCTACCTGAAAGGGTGCCTGGGAGGGCTGGAGGGGCTAGAGTGCACTTGGAGCTCCCTTAGTAAGGAGCATGGCAGACACCATGTGCACAATAGCTGTGTGTTCCCTTTCCGGTTTGTGAACTACTGTGATCCTGAGAAAGCCTTTCCTTCTCTGCTCCGCAGTGAAGCATGGGAAATAAGAAAGAAACTGCTTCCAATGTGAAAAGGCACCAACTGACTGATGGAAATCACCTGTGTGCCCAATATCATTTTTAAAGAAGTCAGATATAGTCTGATACATAATGGAGTTTCTCCTTGTTTATCAAGAGGATCTTATGAGTCAAAGTCCTAACAATAAAAATATATCTTCTAAAGAAAAAGTAAAAAAAAAAAAAAAAAAAAAAAAGCCCCAAAGGATTTCAGATTAGGTTTTTATTTCCACACCTTATGAACTGCTACCCAAGGAGACCTGGCTCATAAATTAGGTCAATACCCCTATCAGATACACAGCTTATAGAGTTTCCATGAGATTATACCACTGAGACTATGTAAAACATTGCAAGTATAATCCACACATGAAAGACTCCTTTTTGCTGCACAAAGGAAGAAACACAAGGGTGTGTCTAGAGGATGGAACAACAGAGACAGATATTTGGCTTCATGGAAATTACAGGGCATAGGTAGATTTGATGTTCAGGATCTAGCATCTAAATGCTTCAGAGGGAGGTAGGCGGCCCAGGGGTAAGAGCCGGAGCTGGCGAACAATATCACATGCATTACACATAGGGAGCAGATCGCAATCATGAGTGCAAAGCCAGAGAGCTTGCCAGAAACTATTCAAGAAATAAAATTAGCAACAAAATATCATGACTATAAGGATTCTTATCTTGATAAAAAGAGCTCTGTTACACAAATTCCTGCAGGTGAGACACTGGTAGCTGAGATTCTGCCCTTATCCCTCCACTTGCCCACTCTGGTCTGACTTGATACCATAAGCCTTCGCTGATGAGATGAGTTCAGGTGACAGAGGGCAGCCTGGGGCAAGAAGAATGCAAAGGCTCCTGATGCCTTCCACAAATTAAAACTGAGAACACAGTTCTAATCAACCTGAGCCTAAGAACCTGTCTGGGAGTACTCACCGTTTACATCTAGAGCCAAGCAAACTTCTCTTCTCTCCGTTGGGAAGGAGGCACTTCTATAAGGAGGACAGGAGGCTGCCAGATGATGGCCAGCAGAAGCAACCAGATAACGTTCATCCAGTGAGTCCGGCTGGACTTCTTTCTCTTCTACCACCAGCTGCTCCACACTGAGATTTGTAGGGTTGGGAGAGCAGATGGTTAAACAAGAGGGATTAGTCCACCTGGAGCCATAGCTGGTTTTGATAGGAGGGTTAAGGGACAGGTTGCAAAACACAAATGGGGAGTCCCCTTAGAGGGAGGGATAACAATCCCCCTTCCCAGGCACAATTCCCAGCTGGGCCTGAAGGTGCTGGCAAAGGGAAAGGGAGAGAGAGTGAGGGAGAGTGAGGATGAGGTGTTCTGAGCACAGAGAAGAAATGAGTTCAGCAGGAAGGAGATGAGTCACCCCAGGAGACACAGTCATGTCACACACATCCTCAGAACATCAAGGTGACTTCAAATACAACATATCCTGGACATTATATTGTTTAAGATCCCCAACAATATGCAAAGGAGATAGAATTTTTCAAGAGTTCAGATGAGGGATGAGAGAGGCAAATACCTATGAAGATAAATAACTTGGTTCAGTTAAACAAGCAGGAATTTGCAGAACCAGGGCCTGAGGCTGAGCTGGCCCTAAGTCCCAGGCTCTTGATCACCTCACTCTCTTAGAGTGTCAGAGGATTCCACTGGGCCGAGAGCGGGCGTGGGAGAGGCCCACTGCCTCGTCCACCCACAGCTTTGTGATGACCAGCACATGGACTGGAGCTTCCTAATCTCCTTTGCTTTCTTACCTAGAAAGAGTGGTTCTTGGTTTCCAGAATCAGAGTTGGAGGTAAAGTCCCAGATGGTGGAAGAAAGACCAAGCATGGCTTTGCTGTCACCACAGTCGAAATGCTGGTCCAGCTGCCGCTGCGGACAATCAGTCACGTGGGTGCGTTTCTGAAGCTGTGCCTGTGAAGTCGGCACCTCAGACCCTGGGAAACTCACAGGTCCCTGGTGACAGTCTACCCAGGTGTTACCTGCAAGGAAGAGAGGTTTCAGTAGGACCAATGGAAGTGTTTTCTTGATAAGCCCTCCAGGAACACCCATTTCTGCTGTCCTAGCCCATGAGTGAAACCACACCATAACCCAGACAGCAGAGGCAGACATCAGTGTGAAGAAGATGTCATATTTATGGCTGTGGCTGTGGTGCTGAGAAGGCAGGGGCTAGGCTGCAATTTCTTGAAATGAGAAATCACCCACTTGAGTCTAGAGGGTTTGGGTGACACAAGGGGGTAAAGCCTCTTATTTTGTTATTAGCCTTAGTCTTGTAGCCTAGAGAGAAGGTTCTAGCCAAGTCTCTAGGCATGGGGGAGAAAGAGTTCTTGATATCTACCCACAGGAATAAAAGAACAGGGTGAGACGTTTGGCGTGAAGGCTTCAGGTACCACTAGAAGTTGAGCTGAGAAAATACAGTACATTCCAGACCCTTTTGAACTTCCTTGCTTGAAATTTTGTCTACTCTTCCACTCACCTGTACTGTATATATTGAATAAACTCTATTCCCACATGGGGCAGCCAGGAGATGGATGGTATTAACAACTAGAACTAGTGGAGGAGAGGGCTGAGACCCTGTTGGAGACAACTTTGTGTCTCTTTAGAGAGATAATATATGTACACAACTTCAATATACGTCCCTCCACTGGTGCCTGGACAGTGCTGCTAATGAAATCTGCTTATATTTCTACAGTGAAATGAGTACATATCCTCAGAACGTGGGCTAACCAAAGACAAGAAGTACCTTCATCAGTCCATATCAGGCTCATGTGAGGTCACAGCCGCCAGGGCCTGCTCTACACTGCTGTGGAGCTCTCCTCTCACTGCCTGCTTAGGCATCAGCACCCTCAACAAGGTTTGTTTCTGTAACTGTCTCTCATGTACTTGTTATCTCTCAGTCTTCCAGAGAGCATCTGTGTCTGACTCTCATCAAAGATTCATCCAACCTCCTTCTAACTGCTTTCCCTGTTTCAGTCCTCTCCACACTCTCAAAGGTCACCTGTCTTATCACCCCTCAATCCTGTTTCATCACAGGCTCCTCAGTTTGTGAAAATTCATCCTCCCTTCCCTGCTTCACAAATCTAACCTCCTCACCTGTCTTTGCAGTGCTCCTGTCTTCGAGTCCCTCTTTCTTCTGCAACGTCACTTCCCACAACCCCCACTGCAAATCCTCCTAGCACTCAGGCTGGCCCCTTTCTGACCCCAGGCCTGTACCAGAGCCTCTGTGAGCTTCCAGGGCTTTTTCCAGAAGCTCTTCTCTCGGTCTGGTGTGCCCTTCATATTTCCACTAGGCAAAGTTCATTAATCACTAATCATCATATTTTACGACACTTAATCAGAGTTTATGATAATTCATTTGGGCTGAACGGTAAATCCTTGTACAATATTTGGTGATTGAAAGAACTGTCAAAACTACATATCCTCTTATTCTCTAATGTTATTGTGATTCAATGTCTGGGATTGTTTTTAATTATCTTTGTATAATTTCATCATCTAATTTTATTGCTTTTCTTGAGAATGGGTTTTATTAAAGCTATGCTTTGAATATTCTTTGCATTGACAGAATATAAAATAACCAAACATTTTATCAAACATCAACAATACTGCCCAATATTGTTAGTGTGGGGAAAAGCCTCCAATAGAAGACCAACTTGTAATTTAAAAATTAACTGTTTGCGTTGTTTCTGCAGGGTTTCTCCTTGTACAGAGAGGACAGGGTAGAGCTGACAACTTATATCCACATGGCTGCATATTTAATAGCTATCCTCAGTGTCCTGGGTTATCATGAGAATCAAGACAGAGAATGGATCCCTGTATAGATTAGATATTCTGTTCATTCATCTCAATCCATCTGTGGGGATTGGGCCTTTCCTGGCCTATTGTGAAGAATGGACTCCCAGGACTGGGCCATATCACACACATCACAAACACATCTGAGACACGTGTCTGAGGCTCACTCATGCTCTTCACAGGAACCCACACCAGGCTGTCAGTGTTTCTGAGATAGAGCTCCACAGTGTTTTAATGGCTTCAGCACAGTCAAATTCAAAGTTTGCCTAGACCCGTCGTGACAAAAGGTGACCTGGAGGCAGGAGGTGGGGAGAGGCGTGGACTCTCACCCTGGCTGATTCTCCAGAGAGCCCTGTGGAGCTGTGGCTGCACCTGGAGGGGCTGCAGGAGCTGCTGTCTCTGCTCTCGGGACCGAGTGCACAGAGGGTTTGGGAGCTGGCAGATCTGAGTGAGGGACCACAGGGTTCTCTGCAGCCCTCTGGCAACTTCTATTGAAGATTAAGATAGTTGCAAATCATTTGAGTCAGAGCAAAGAGGAAAAGGTGAGCAACATCCTCTCTTAGTCACTGATGGTCCAACTGCTGAGAGGAGAGGACCCAGCCTGAGCCAGGGAGTCAGGCCCAGGAGAGGTCAGTGTCCCACTTTCCAGTGGCCAGGAGTTTGGGACAAGTGAAGGGACCTCACTGAGCCTCAGTGCCCTTGGCTTCCCCATGAGACACCACAGCTACCTGACAGGGGCCTGGGAGGGCTGAATGGGTTAGGTGCACTAGGAGCTCAGTTAGTAAGGAGCATGGCAGACACCAGGTGTACAATAATTGAGTGTTCCTTTTCTGGTTTGTGAACTACTGTGATCCTGAGCTTTATTGACTATGCCAAAGCCTTTGACTGTGTGGATCACAACCAACTGTGGAAAATTCTGAGAGAGACGGGAATACCAGATCACCTGACCTGCCTCTTGAGAAATCTGTATGCAGGCCAGGAAGCAACAGTTAGAACTGGACATTGAACAACAGACTGGTTCCAAATAAGAAAAGGAGTACGTCAAGGCTGTATATTGTCACCCTGCTTATTTAACTTCTATGCAGAGTACATCATGAGAAATGCTGGACTGGAAGAAACACAAGGTGGAATCAAGATTGCCGGGAGAAATATCAATAACCTCAGATATGCAGATGACACCACCCTTATGGCAAAAAGTGAAGAGGAACTAAAAAGCCTCTTGATGAAAGTGAAAGAGGAGAGTGAAAAAGTTGGCTTAAAGCTCAACATTCAGAAAATGAAGATCATGGCATCCGGTCCCATCACTTCATGGGAAATAGATGGGGAAACAGTGTCAGACTTTATTTTTTTGGGCTCCAAAATCACTGCAGATGGTGAGTACAGCCAGGAAATTAAGAGATGCTTACTCCTTGAAAGAAAAGTTATGACCAACCTAGATAGCATATGCAAAAGCAGAGACATTACATTGCTGACTAAGGTCCGTCTGGTCAAAGCTATGGTTTTTCCAGTAGTCATGTATGGATGTGAGAGTTGGACTGTGAAGAAGGCTGAGCACTGAAGAATTGATGTGTTTGAACTGTGGTGTTGGAGAAGACTCTTGAGAGTCCCTTGGACTGCAAGGAGATTCAACCAGTCCATTCTGAAGGAGATGAACTCTGGGATTTCTTTGGAAGGAATGATGCTAAAGCTGAAAGTCCAGTACTTTGGCCACCTCATGTGAAGAGTTGACTCATTGGGAAAACCTTTGATGCTGGGAGGGTTGGGGTCAGGACAAGAAGCGGATGACAGAGGATGAGATGGCTGGATGGCATCACTGACTCGATGGACCCGAGTCTGAGAAACTCCAGGAGTTAATGATGGACAGGGAGGCCTGGCATGCTGCAATTCATGGGGTCGCAAAGAGTCGGACAGGACTGAGCGACTGAACTGAACTGAACTGTGATCCTGAGAAAGGCTTTGCTTCTCTGCTCCTCAGGGAAGATGGGAAATAAGAACAAAACTGCTTCCAATGTGAAAAGGCACCAACTGACTAATAGACAACATTTATATGCCCAATATCATTTTAAAAGAACTCGGATATACTCTAATACATAATGGAGTTTCTCTTGGTTTTTCAAGATGATCTTAAGAGTCAAAGGCCTAACAATAAATATGCATCACCTAAAGAAAAAGGAAACAGAAAAATAGCCCCAAAGGATTTCATACTAGGTTTTAATTTCCACACCCTGTGAACTGCTACCCAAGGAGACCTGGCTCAAAAATTAGGTCAATACCTCTATGAGATAAACAGCCTGTGGAGAGTTTCCATGAGATTATACCACTGAGACTGTGTAAAACATTGAAACTATTAATTCCCACATGGAAGACTCCTTTTCCCTGCACAAAGAATGAAACACAAGGATGTTTCTAGAGGATGGAACAACACAGACAGATATTTGGCTTCATGGAAATTATAGGGCATAGGCAGATTTGATGTTCAGGATCTAGTATCTAAATGCTTCAGATGGGAGGCAGGCAGCCCAGGGGTAAGATCCGGAGCTGGGGAACAATATAACATGCATTATGAATATGGAGCAGATCGCAATCATGAATGCAAAGCCAAAGAGCTTGCCAGAATCTATTCAAGAAATAAAATTAGCAACAAAATGTCCTGACTATAAGGATTCTTATCTTGATAAAAAGAGCTCTGTTACACAAATTCCTGCAGGTGAGACAGTGGTAGCTGAGATTCTGCCCTTATCTCTCCACTTGCCCTCTCTCGTCTGACTTGATACCTCAAGCTTTGCTGATGAAATGAGTTCAGGTGACAGAGGGCAGCCTGGGGCAAGAAGGATGCAAAGGCTCATGATGCCTTCTAAAAATTAAAACGGAGAACATATTTCTAATCAACCTGAGCCTAAGAACCTGTCTGGGAGAACTCACCGTTTACATCTAGAGGCAAGCAAACTTCTCTTCTCTCCGTTGGGAAGGAGGCACGTCTATAAGGATGACAGGAGGCTGCCAGATGATGGCCAGCAGAAGCAGCCAGATAACATTCATCCAGTGAGTCCGGCTGGACTTCATTCTCTTCTACCACCAGCTGCTCCACACTGAGATTTGTGGGGTTGGGAGCGCAGGTGGTTAAACGAGAGGGATTAGTCAACCTGGAGCCATAGCTGGTTTTGATAGGAGGGTTAAGGGACAGGTTGTAAAACACCACTGGGGAGTCCCCTTAGAGGGAGGGATAAGAAACCCCCCTCCAACCCACAACTCCCATCTGGGGCCTGAAGGTGCTGGCAAAGGGAAAGGGAGAGAGAGTGAGCATGAGGTGCCCTGAGCACAGAGAAGAAATGAGTTCAGCAGGAAGGAGATGAGCCACCCCAGAATACATAGTCATGTCACACACATCCTCAGAACATCAAGGTGACTTCAAATTCAACCTATGTTTTATTGAAATGTACATGCTGCATACAAATGAACCCCAGCACTGGCAGCATAAGAGACTCCTAGGAATCTTGTGTTTGCAAGACCAATTTTTCAGATATTCAATGTGACATGACATTTTTTCCTAGTTACTTTCCTTGCCATGAAATACTTGCCAAAGTCATAACCCAAATGACAGAGTCAGCTAAGTATTACATGCTGGTTTTCATAAAAAGGAGAAAACAGAGGAGTACAAGAAATCCTGTGGCGGATCAGTAGCCCTGCTTCAATTGACTGCAAGGGACTATAATGGAGAGGGATTCATAAAGGGTGAAAACAGACAACTTTGTTACAGGGACAATTTGTGGTTGTCTGAATGGAAGAACTAGGCATGTTCTGATGCACTTTCTGATTCCCCTGCATGTGAGATGACCAGATGTCACCACTGATGTTAGACCCATGTTTCTCCATAGTTACCTAGAAGCGATGATGTCTTGATCTTCCTCATCCTCACGATCAGCGAGATTTTCTATGGATAAATTCAGAGAAGTTGAGAAACACTTAGCAGATGTCACTGTGTAAATTAATAATCCAGTGTCCAATACTGCCACAGGGAAACAATGTCAGCAGTGAGATGATAGGCTATTTAAGAAGGATATTCCAGATGCCTCTAGCTGGATCTCTCACACTCTCCTGGTTTGCTTTCCTGAGCCATCAGGTAAGATCTCCCTGCCCCGGTATATCCTCACCACAGTATTCTCTTCCAAGTCTGAGTAAAAAGTTAACCATTCATCTTCCCCACAAAGTCTGGGGAATAGCCCAATGCATTCTAGCAGAATACTGTAATACTCAGACTTTTTACATCATATGCTGACTGAGTTAGCAAAATGATGAGTGGAATGAAAAAAACCTCAAATCACATAAATCTTAGTTGTTACACAGAACCTGCAGTCATTCATGGGGTGGGAAAATGCCAGGGCTCTGCCTTGCTTCATGGAAACATACATGCAAGGTGATGGGAGTGCTCTTTGCATCCTGGGGTCCAGATGATTGGCTTGCTAAGACCAGTAATTCAGAGGAGACAAACCCTGGGATGACAGCAGTGACACCAGGGATGCAACAAATAATTACTGCTTTGAGCACCTCTGGAAAGGCACAGAAATTCAAGGGACACTTTGGGTATGAAAATGGGAGCATTTTGGGCAAGAGGAGACATTGCATAGGAATCAGGAAAAATGCAGTCATCTCCGGACACCTGCACACATACAAGTGAGTCAGTGTGTCACACCAACCGTGGGTCCATGACCTAACTTGGGGCCTGACCCATAGGCTTCACCTGAATGAAGAAGAGAGCACAGCTCCCAGACTCACCTCATGTCTGTACTTACCCACATTTGTATTTCTTTAAATACATCTGGCTATTTATTCATGAAAAAAAAAAAAAAACCTACCCAAAAGGGGAAAAAAAACCCTGAAAACTCTACTACAGACTCTGAATCAAATCACTGTCTACAGAGCTTCCAAGAGGGATGACAAATCACAGCACCCCAGAGGCGAGGAGTACGAAGAATACAGAGTCTATCTGGGCATCCAGGTGTAGTTCTATCACAAGAAAATACTCACTGGTTACATCCCGGGCATAAGAGACACCCACGTCCTCAAGTGAGAAGACGGCATAGCTCCTATAAGGCCAGAAGGAGTCTGACAGGCCAGGAAGAACCGAGTAAGTCAGATCGTATCCATCCAGAGAGTCCCGTGGGACACCATTCTCTCTCATCTGTGGCAGCTGTCTGCTGAACCTGGTGGGGGAGGGAGGGCAAAAGACTAAGCCAAGACTGATGAGAAACTGTATACTCCTATCTGGTTTAGATGGAATGTTTGAGTGGTGAAGCACGCCAAGGGTCTGAATCCATTAGAGAGAGAAAACTTTGTTTTGTGCGGGAGACACAGTGAGGTCTTACAGGGCAGAAGAGAGAAAGAGCAGCAGGTGCTCAGTGCTCTGGCCAAATAACAGGCTGATGAACAGACTGAATTCCCTCTGATGGTACAGTCACGCATCACACAAAGGGACAGAGAACCCTGGCTTTCACACTTCCATTTGCATTGCATTGACATTACTATGACACAGATGCCAGTTTAATAACACCAAAGAGAAAGCAGATATGCATCTCACTCTGTAAACCACACCTGATATAAAAATTGAGTGCAAAAAAAATCACTCTTACTTCACCTGGGTCAACTGACTTGGGATTTAAACTTGACGAGTAAATAAGAAATGGGAAACAATAGAAGTACCACATTATGAACATTATGAAATAGGATAATGGTGGTGGGCAAAACGGACGACACAATATAGTCAGCAATTTTGGTTTTTTCCCTGGATCAGAGGTCTGCAGATGTCATCCCTGTATAGGAGCCCACAGATATTCAAAATTACCTTGGGGCACCACCTCTGGTCCTTTCATGTCATCGTGATCATTCTGGTTTTCTGCAAATAAATTAATAGAAAAGTTATATCAGGCAAATGTCTTCCAAAAACGCCCAATCCTGTGCCTGTCTTCACAATGTGGTATCAGGCTATTGAGACAGAAATAATACAGGAGGCCCTCGAAGGAGACTCATAAGGTGGCACTGGGTTTCCTTCTTGAGCCATTGCACAGATTTCCTTGATATATGTCATTGGCAGAGTATCCTGGTCCTGAGTCTGTGCAAACAGCTCAATACATCCTTTTCCCCTCAGTTCCTGGGGAACAACTTAGCTACATCCTCAGCCTGCTATAATACTCAGGCTTTTTTAATCTGAAATGTTGCTTATTCATGGGATAAGCAATTACACGCTGAGATATAATGGGAGTGGAATCCACACACCATCAAGTCAAATGAATCTCAAAGCTGCAAACAGTGGCCATTCGTCAAGTTGGGAAGTTCCAGGACCCTGCCTTACCTCAGAGAAACATACCAAAGGATGAGAGTGTGGCTTACCTTCTGGTTTCAGAAGACTTCCAACAAGATAAGTCAAAGGAAAAGACCGAGACTATGGGCTGATAGAAGTGAACCAAAGTAGTGACATCTCCAAAGGTATAAACAAGACTGCCAACAGCCTTGGACAGGTGTAGGAACTCAGGGACATTACCCAGAAAGGAAAATTAAAACATTTCACATGAGATAAGACGTTCATTCAAAATTGTGAAACCTGAGAGGTACCTCCTGTGCCACAACTGCTGAGGTAACACGTGCGTCTGTGAGGACTGCCTTGGGTAGAGTGGTTTACCACAGGGACCACTAGGACAGGAAACTCAGAAAAGTTCGTTCATAGAATGTCTTGTTTTAAATGCAGTTATAGAGTCTGGTTCAAATCAGGCTTCAGTATGTAAAAACAGGGTCTATCAAAGGGAATAATTCTCTCAGAGTAGACTAACAGATAAATTGAAGACTACCTGGGAGACCAGTTGGATTTTCATCCTCTTGAGCGTGAGAGCAGCCACAGGCTCCATCACTGGCAGATGCCACATTCTCTTCATCAAATGCAAATTTTCCATCACTGTGAGGCTGGTTGCAGGCAGAATCTTCCTGGAGAGTTGAAGGTACTGAAACACATTCATCCTGGGATTGCTGGAACTCCAACTTCTTTTCACCATCCTGCAAGTTCACAATGTGCCAGATGCAGAAGGGATGACAGAAGATTAAGAGGATTCGACCCCACATTATCTGGCTGGTTTTGATGAGAGGCATTGGGAGTGGTCAGAAAAAGCAAAAGGGCAGCCCCCTTACGGAGGGAAGTAACTCCTCCTCATGTGGAGTGGAGGGTGGTTGCCATGGCGTGGGAGAGAGATAGCAGGTTCTCTGGGCAATGGGCACACAACCGGTGTTTGAAGGAGGAGACGGAATTTTCCCTGCATGCTAATGTCCTGGCCCTCAGCACACAAAGAGGACTGGGACAGTCGTTCAAACTTTCCTCCACACATTGTGTTGATCTGGATATCTTGTGTCCAAGTGAACACAGCTTTTAAGGAGTTACAGATTTGAGTTTGGACTCTATTCCATTCAATTAACATTTTTATTTACACAAATATAGCTTCAAAATCAGTTTTTCGGAGTTGGAGAAAAAGGAGTTATAGACTAGATATTCTGCCNGTTTTTTCCCTGGATCAGAGGTCTGCAGATGTCATCCCTGTATAGGAGCCCACAGATATTCAAAATTACCTTGGGGCAACCACCTCTGGTCCTTTCATGTCATCGTGATCATTCTGGTTTTCTGCAAATAAATTAATAGAAAAGTTATATCAGGCAAATGTCTTCCAAAAACGCCCAATCCTGTGCCTGTCTTCACAATGTGGTATCAGGCTATTGAGACAGAAATAATACAGGAGGCCCTCGAAGGAGACTCATAAGGTGGCACTGGGTTTCCTTCTTGAGCCATTGCACAGATTTCCTTGATATATGTCATTGGCAGAGTATCCTGGTCCTGAGTCTGTGCAAACAGCTCAATACATCCTTTTCCCCTCAGTTCCTGGGGAACAACTTAGCTACATCCTCAGCCTGCTATAATACTCAGGCTTTTTTAATCTGAAATGTTGCTTATTCATGGGATAAGCAATTACACGCTGAGATATAATGGGAGTGGAATCCACACACCATCAAGTCAAATGAATCTCAAAGCTGCAAACAGTGGCCATTCGTCAAGTTGGGAAGTTCCAGGACCCTGCCTTACCTCAGAGAAACATACCAAAGGATGAGAGTGTGGCTTACCTTCTGGTTTCAGAAGACTTCCAACAAGATAAGTCAAAGGAAAAGACCGAGACTATGGGCTGATAGAAGTGAACCAAAGTAGTGACATCTCCAAAGGTATAAACAAGACTGCCAACAGCCTTGGACAGGTGTAGGAACTCAGGGACATTACCCAGAAAGGAAAATTAAAACATTTCACATGAGATAAGACGTTCATTCAAAATTGTGAAACCTGAGAGGTACCTCCTGTGCCACAACTGCTGAGGTAACACGTGCGTCTGTGAGGACTGCCTTGGGTAGAGTGGTTTACCACAGGGACCACTAGGACAGGAAACTCAGAAAAGTTCATTCATAGAATGTCTTGTTTTAAATGCAGTTATAGAGTCTGGTTCAAATCAGGCTTCAGTATGTAAAAACAGGGTCTATCAAAGGGAATAATTCTCTCAGAGTAGACTAACAGATAAATTGAAGACTACCTGGGAGACCAGTTGGATTTTCATCCTCTTATGCGTGAGAGCAGCCACAGGCTCCATCACTGGCAGATGCCACCTTCTCTTCATCAAATGCAAATTTTCCATCACTGTGAGGCTGGTTGCAGGCAGAATCTTCCTGGAGAGTTGAAGGTACTGAAACACATTCATCCTGGGATTGCTGGAACTCCAACTTCTTTTCACCATCCTGCAAGTTCACAATGTGCCAGATGCAGAAGGGATGACAGAAGATTAAGAGGATTCGACCCCACATTATCTGGCTGGTTTTGATGAGAGGCATTGGGAGTGGTCAGAAAAAGCAAAAGGGCAGCCCCCTTACAGAGGGAAGTAACTCCTCCTCATGTGGAGTGGAGGGTGGTTGCCATGGCGTGGGAGAGAGATAGCAGGTTCTCTGGGCAATGGGCACACAACCGGTGTTTGAAGGAGGAGACGGAATTTTCCCTGCATGCTAATGTCCTGGCCCTCAGCACACAAAGAGGACTGGGACAGTCGTTCAAACTTTCCTCCACACATTGTGTTGATCTGGATATCTTGTGTCCAAGTGAACACAGCTTTTAAGGAGTTACAGATTTGAGTTTGGACTCTATTCCATTCAATTAACATTTTTATTTACACAAATATAGCTTCAAAATCAGTTTTTCGGAGTTGGAGAAAAAGGAGTTATAGACTAGATATTCTGCCTTCAAGAACTATTTTTTCAATATTTTGTTTTAATATGAATATCATTCTATTTTCTCCCCTTGTAATCCAATATTTACAAACAGGCTGATGCCAAACCAGTGTAAGACCCATAGGATCTCACCCTACTTTAACCCCTCGGGAGAAAACAGGTGAGTACGGGAACTCCCACGTTTAGTTATTTCACCTTGGTCAACTCACTGTACATTGCTAAACTTGAAGGATTAAAAAATTGAAATGCACAAACTTGAGGAACATAAGTAGACCACCCAGTGAAAGAGATCATTGCAGTTGAACGAACAGATGAAAGAGTCACACAGAGGACTTTCTATTTGTCTCTGGATCTGAGGTCTCCTGCTGTCACCACTGGCATTCACAGCCCACAGATCTTCAAATTACCTGGGAAATGTGAGCTCTGGTCCACTCATTGGCTTCTGATAATTTTCATTGTCTAGTAGGAAATTGAGAGACAGCAGGTCATAATAAGCAAATCACACCTCAGACATATCAACTCAGTAAACACATTTAAAACAAGGACATAAATATTCTCATTGTAAGACCATAATTCGTTAGCTAAGAAGTTGTAGGACACTTAAGTCTTATGAGAATTAGACTGGACAGTGTCCAGACCCAACGAGGAAATTTGCTGCTTGATCTGGTATCTCTCCCAACATCCTTTGTTCTGAGTCTGTATAAGCACTTAAAAATGTATTTTCCGTAGAGATGCTAGAAAATGAACTGAGTTATTTTCTAGATTATTTCTATAGTACGCTTAGTCCCATCAGATTATGTGGTTGTTGATGCTTTAGAGGAATTTATACTTGAGACTAGAGTGATGGGAGAATTGTGAAATCGTTAGCTGCTCATTAGTGTCCGTCTCTTTGTGACTGCATGGACTACAGCCCACGAGGCTCCCCTGTCCATGGAATTCTCCACGCAAGAATACTAGAATGGGTGCCTTTCTCTTCTCCAGAGGATCTTCATGAGGCAGGGATTGAACCTGGGTCTCCTGCATTGCAGGCAGATTCTTTCCTATCTGAGCCAGCAGGGAAGCCAAGTGAATTGTATTAACCCTCAAATCAAAAAGAATCTTTGGTGCTACACAGAAACTATGGCAAGTGAAGCTGGAGGAACTGCCAGAGCCCAGCCTTGCTTCATGGAAACATCCAAGCAAGGCAATGGTACAGTTGTCTCTGTCTTGGTGTCAGATAATATCTTAGCTAAGACCTGCCAACATCAAGAAAAGGGAGACTGGGGCTGAGAGCCGTAAAACAAAACCTGGAAACCACCTCTCCTTATAAAGAGGCAAGTCTGTCATCATTTCCGGAGAGGCCAAGAGCATTTACAAAATTTAGATCATTGCAGGGAACAACACACTGGCTCCAAACTATTTCTGACAGACACCTCCTGTGGATTTCCAGCTGAGGTGGCTGAGAGTTGTCACTAGTGATTTGGGTCAAATGCCTGACACTGGGGTCAGGATGACAGAGTCTAGCCTGGAGCAAAAAAAAATGAATGCAAGCTCCCTGACCCACCTGATGTCTGTGTTCCATAATAGACCCTTTTTCCTGCTTTCACCTGAGATGTGTCTAGGCAACCTGTCCTCAGAGATGACCTTCTTTGGTCTACAGAGCTTGTGAGGAGAAATGATATGGGGGCTACCTGAGATATTGGTGGGAATTTCATCTTCCTTAGCATGAGAGCAACCACAGGCTCCATCCTGACCAAGGTCTGCTTCCAGATCATTAAATTTGTCATTACTGTAAGGCTGGTGGCTGTCAGAACTTCCTTGAGAATTGAAGGCATCAAATCACATTCATCCTTGGATTCTTCAGGCACTTCCCTCTTTTCAACCTCCTGCAGCTCCGTGCTGTGTCAGATAGGAAAGGAATGACAGAAAATTAAATGAAGAAGATCTGACCCCAACCATTCTGGCTGGTTTTGACAGGAGGCATGGGGAGTGGTCACAGAGAGCAAAAGAGCAGGCCCCTTAAAGAGAGAAGGAACTGTCCTCTCTTCTTTGAAGTGGAGTGTATCTCTCTGGAGATGGGAGAGGGGGACAAGCAGGTACCCTACATATCAGCCACAAACCTCTGATGAAGAAGGACACTCAACCACCCCAGGATGGCCCTTTCAGGAACAGGAAGCACAAATGAACTTCCACACCAAGTGCTTCCCCCAGGTCCTAAGCCATGTTGAATTGAAGATGAAGTAATCAAGTGAAGAAGGGCTTCCCTGGTGGCTCAGTGGTCAAGAATCTGCCTGCCAATGTAGAAGACTCAGTCCCTGGGCCAGGAAGATCCCTTGGAGAAGGACATGGCAACTCCCATCCAGTATTCTCGATGGGAAAATGCAGTGTACAGAGGAGCCTGGCATGCTCCAATCCGTGGGGGTCACAAAGATTCAGAAGCAGCTGAGCAAGATTCAGAAGCAGCTGAGCAACTGAGCATGCACAGTGAAGTGAATAGAGATATTAAAGCTTTATAGACTCTCTGAGATGTTCTACCTTCTTTTTAGGAATTGAAAGGCCTCCAAGGCCTCTTTCACTTACTATTGTCACAGACTACCAATTTTGAGGGGGACAGTTGTCCTGGTGTTTAATTTTTCTAGTTGCTTCTTTACTAATTCCATACTAGTTACCTTCCTTCCAAGGATCTGAAACAGCTGTATACAAATAGATATTTATCTCACTTGGACTTCTTTTAGAAGAAAACAGATGCTCTCTGTGTGTATATGAAATCCTAAGGGTGCTGCATTCGCCTTGGGTCATACATACAAGTAACACAGAGACAACAGACAACCAAGTACAGGGACTTTCCGTGTGGGTTGAGTGAAGTAAATTATGCCATCTGCAGTTGGGCTTATATTTACTTCTAGCATGTGACTCTTTTGAGTTACTTATTGTTCTTTTGTGACGCTGTCCATATTTCCCTACACATTACCAGCTCCTGATAGACAGCTTGAAAACCACAATCACAGAAAACTACCCAATCTAATCACATGGTGCACAGCCTTGTCTCACTCAATGAAGCTATGAGCCATGTAGGGTCAGTCAATGAAACTATGATCTGTGTAAGATCATGATGGAGAGTTCTGACAAAATGTGGTTCACTGGAGAAGGGAATGGAAATCCACTTCAGTATTCTTGCCTTGAGAACCCCATGAACAGTATGAAAGACAAAAGATAGGACACTGAAAGATGAACTCCCCAGGTGGGTAGGTGCCCGATATGTTCCTGGAGATCAGTGGAGAAATAACTCCAGAAAGAATGAAGAGACAGAGTCAAAGCAAAAACAACACCCAGTTGTGGATGTGACTGGTGATGGGAAGCAAGGTCTGATGCTGTAAAGAACAATATTGCATAGGAACCTGGAATGTTAGGTCCGTGTTTCAAGGCCAATTGGAAGTGGTCAAAAAGGAGATGGCAAGAGTGAACGATACTTTAGGAATCAGTGAAGTAAAATGGACTGGCATGGGTGAATTTAACTCAGATGATTATTATATCTACCTCTGTGGGCAAGAATCGGAGAAAGCCATCATAGCTATCAAAAGAGTCCAAAATGCAGTACTTAGATGCAGTCTCAAAGATGACAGAATGATCTCTGTTCATTTCCAAGGCAAACCATTCAATATCCCAGAATCCAAGTCTATGCCCCGGCCAGTAACCCTGAAGAAGCTGAGTTGAACAGTTCTAGGAAGACCTACAAGACCTTCTAGAATTAACACCCATAAAATATGTCCTTTTCATTATAGAGGATTGGAATGCAAAAGTAGGAAGTCAAGAAACACCTGACGTAATAGGCAAATTTGGCCTTGAGATACAGAATGAAGCAGGGAAAGGCTAATAGAGTTCTGCCAAGAGAACGCACTGATCATAACAACACCATCTTCCAACAACACAAGAGAAGACTCTACACATGGACATGACCAGATGGTCAACACCAAAATCAGATTGATTATATTCTTTGCAACCAAAGGTGGAGAAGCTCTATACAGTCAGCAAGAAGAAGACCGGGAGATGAATGTGGCTCATATCATAAACTCTTCTTGCCAAATTCAGACTTAAATTGAAGCACGTAGGGAAAACCACTTTGTCATGCAACTATGACCTAAATCAAATCCCTTATGGTTATACACTGGAGATGAGAAATAGATTTAAGGGACTAGATCTGATCGAGTGCCTGATGAACTATGGACAGAGGTTCGTGACATTGTACAAGAGACAGGGATCACACCATCCCCAGAAAAACAAATGCAAAAAACCAAAATGGCTGTCTGAGGAGGCATTACAGATTGCTGTGAAAAGAAGAGAAGCGAGAAGCAAAGGAGAAAAATTTAGAGAAGGTGGGGTTCCAGGTTCGGAAAAAGAATGAGACTGAGACCGGCACTTTGCAGAAACAGATCACCTTTAATGAGGCGAGAAGGGGCAGCAGTCAGATTAGTGAGCTGCTGCACTAACCCAAGCAAGATAAGTACATACAGGCACACATGTGGAAATCTTCTGTCTTAAGGGGGCCTGTTCGTCTCCAAGGTTGTTCGGAGTAGTTATCTCTTAAACGGCTGGGGCAAGGAATTCTGGAGATCAGCCAGAGGCTGGACCGCCTGGGAGCTGGGTGTAATCATTTTTCCTTTGGGTGAGAGAGTTCTTTGTTTTGCATAGAATGGTGGGAGGACCTAGAGGGGAGTTTTAATTCCAGGCTATTTTGAGCCATGTAACTTTCCTTCATATTCTCTAGCTGCAGTGCAAGGGCTTCTCATTGCAGTGGCTTCTCCTTTGCAGAGCACAGGCTCTATTTAGGGAATGCGGGCTTCAGTAGTTGTGGCTCCTGGGCTCTAGAGCACAGGCTTAATAGTTGTGGTATACCGGCTTAGTTGCTCCAAGGCATGTGGGATCTCCCTGGACCAGGGATGGAAGCCATGTCTCCTGCTTTGGCAGGTAGATTCTTTACCACTGAGCCACCAGGGAAGCCACTATTGCTTCTAATTTATTTTATTTTATTTTATTTTGCCACAAGGCATGTGAGATCTTAACCCCCTGACCAGCTATTCAACCTGCACCCCGTGCACTAAAGGGCAAAGTCTTAACCAGTGGACTGTCAGGGAAACCCCTACTTATTTATTTTAACACTTATTAGTGATAGCTTGTGGCCCTAAAAGAGAAAAGGTGGACGAGGCACTAGTTTCTGATTTGATGTCCAACTCCCTCAGACGTGTCTGACTCTTTGTGACCCTATGGACTGCAGCCCAGCAGGCTACTCTGTCCATGAGATTTCCCAGGCAAGAACAATGGCCTGGGCTGCCATTTCTTCCTCCAGGGGATCTTCCCAACTAAGGGATCGAACCCAAGTCTCCTGCATTGGCAGGCAGATTCTGTACCACTGAGTCACCTGGGAACTCTATAATTTCTGACCACTCTTGTTTTTAAAACTCTATTTTCTAATACAAGGAGGAAGTAAAGAGAAACATTTATTGATATTACCACCTATAAAAAAGTGCTTAGCGTTTCCTTATTGTTACCATGTTTTAGACTCCATTTTAAATATTTTACTTAAACCCTACTTAATCTCATAAAAACTCCAAGAAGCATATACTATTGTCCTCATTTTTATACACAAAAAATGATTCAGGCTCAACTATATTATGTAACTGTTCCAATGTTATGAAGATTCTGAGTCATGGCCAGGGTTCAGACGTAGGCACGTGGCTCTGAAGTATTGTGATACATGACAGAAACCACAAGCTGAGTAGATTATACATAAAGTTATTTAGTTCCTAGAACAATATTTTGAAATAATTTGTTATCCATGTGTGACGAAGGAAGCAACCGAGACTTAAAGCAATTCAATAACATGGTAAGTTGAACACAGATAATTGATTTGAGAACAAGACCCAGTCTACCTTGAACATAATATCACCCTGTGCCCAATTTTCCTAAAGCAAATTTCTCCTTCTAAAAAATACAGTAATCTCGATGCCTAAAAATAATAAAATTGAAAGGATCATTGAAGCCATTGAATCTTAATTTTATCTAATTCTTTTACTATTGACCTCGTAAAATTTTTACTAGAATGTTAATGAAGCTTGCCTTTATGCCTTAGTTTTTTTATTTGTCATTTTTCATTTTCATTTTTTAACAATCAGACAGAAGCGATAATTATTAGAGACATATAACCTTTCCAGGTGGTTCAGCGGCAAAGAATCTGCCTGCCAAGCAGGACTTGGTTTCCACCCCTGGATTGGGACGATCTCCTGGAGAAGAAAATGGCAACCCATTACAGTATTCTTGTCTGGGAAATCCCACAGACAGGGAAGCCTGGTGGGTTAGAGTCCATGGGGTCACAAAGGAGGCAGACACAACTCAGTGACTAAACAAAACAAAACAAACAAGTAACCATCAAAGAGAAGCAGGGACAAAGGGCTTCATTAAAGGGGCAGCTGGATATGGGTGTGGATGGAGCTTGGCTTACTCAGGCTGCGGTGTAGGATGGAGCTGTAAGTGGGAAGGAAAGGAGGTAGGCGGGGGTCTGGGGCCAGGGTTAGCTCTCCCTGGAACTGTCACATTCCTTTGAGGAAGTCTGAGACTATCCAGATCAAACTTTGCTTTTCACGTTGCTGGGGAGTTCTCTCTGTCAGGGAAGGAGGGGGAAGCATGCTTTATCTGATGGTTGNGAGTTCCAAAGAATAGCAAGGAGAGATAAGAAAGCCTTCCTCAGTGATCAGTGCAAAGAAATAGAGGAAAACAATAGAATCAGAAAGACTAGAGGTCTCTTCAAGAAAATGAGAGATATCAAGGGAATATTCCATGCAAAGATGGGCTCAATAAAGGACAGAAATTGTATGGACCTTACAGAGCAGAAGATATAAGAAGAGGTGGCAATAATACACAGAACAACTATACAAAAGAGAGTTTCACGATCCAGATAACCACGACGGTGTGGTCACTCACCTAGAGCCAGACATCCTGGGATGTGAAGTCAAGTGGGCTTTAGGAAGCATCACTATAAACAAAGCTGGTGGAGGTGACGGAATTCCAGGTGAGCTCTTTCAAATCATAAAAGGTAATGCTGTGAAAATGCTGCACTCAATATTCCAGCACCTTGAAAACTCAGCAGTGGCTACAGGCCTGGAAAGGTCAGTTTTCATTCCAATCCCAAAGAAAGGCAATGCCGAGGAATTCTCAAACTACTGCACAATTGCACTCATCTCACGAGCTAGTAAAGAAATGCTCAAAATTCTCCTAGCCAGGCTGCAACAATACATGAACTGTGAACTTCCAGATGTTCAAGCTTCATTTAGAAAAGGCAGAGGAACCAGAGATCAAATTGCAACATTCGTTGGCTCATCAAAAAAGCAAGAGAGTTCCAGAAAAATATCTACTTATGGTTTATTGACTATGCCAAAGTCTTTGACTGTGTGCATCACTACAAACTTTGAAAGAGATGGGAATACCAGACCACCTGACCTGCTTCTTTTGAAATCTGTATGCAGGTCAGAGCTAGTAAAGAAACGCTCAAAATTCTCCTAGCCAGGCTGCAACAATACATGAACTGTGAACTTCCAGATGTACAAGCTGGTTTTAGAAAAGGCAGAGGAACCAGAGATCAAATTGCCAACATCCGTTGGATCATCGAAAAAGCAAGAGAGTTCCAGAAAAATATCTACCATGGTTTATTGATTATGCCAAAGTCTTTGACTGTGTGCATCACCAAAAACTTTGAAAGAGATGGGAATACCAGACCACCTAAGCTGCTTCTTGTGAAATTGGTATGCAGGTCAGGAAGTAATAGTTAGGACTGGACATGGAATGGACTGGTTCCAAATAGGAAAAGGAGTATGTCAAGGCTGTGTATTGTCACCCTGCTTCTTTAACTTACGTGCATAGTACATCATGAGAAATGCTGGGCTGGATGAAGCACAAGCTGGAATCAATATTGCCCGGAGAAATATCAATAACCTCAGATATGCACATGACACAGCCCTTATGGCAGAAAGTGAAGAAGAACTGAAGTGCCGCTTGATGAAAGTGAAAGACGAGAGTGAAAAAGTTGGCTAAAGGTCAACATTCAGAAAACTAACACCATGGCAACTGGTCCCATCTCTTCATGGCAAATAGATCAGGAGACAGTGGAACCAGTGGCAGACTTATCTGGGGGGCTCCAAAATCACTACAGATGGTGACTTCAGCCATGAAATTAAAAGACACTGACTCCTTGGAAGAAAAGTTTTGACCAAACGAGACAGCATATTGAAAAGCGGAGACATTGCTTTGCCAACAAAGTTCCATGTAGTCAAGGCTATGGCTTTTCCAGTAGTCATGTATGGCTGTGAGACTTGGACTATTAAGACAGCTGAGCACCGAAGAACTGATGCTTTTGAACTGTGGTATTGGCGAAGACTCTTGAGAGTCTCTTGGTCTGCAAGGAGATCGAATCAATCCATTCCAAAGGAAATCACTCCTGAATAGTCATTGGACGGACTGATGTTGAAGCTGAAAGTCCAATACTTTGGCCACCTGATGCAAAGAGCTGACTTATCTGAGAAGACCCTGACGATGTGAAAGACTGAAGGAGGGAGGAGAAAGGGATGACAGAGGATGAGATGGTTGGATGGCATCACCGACTCAATGGACATGATTTGAGTAAACCCGGGAGTCGTGAGGGACAGGGAGGCCTGGTGTGCTGCAGTCCATGGGGTCACAAAGAGTCAGACATGACTGAGGGACTGAACTGAACTGATAATCATTACCTGGGGGTGAGTTTTTCTTGTGTCTGTTCATTGTCTTCATCTTCATAACTTTCTGCAAACAAAACCAGAAATGTCCAGTCAGCTTCTGGTCACTTCACCCACTACAAACACAGGGACTCATATGGCCACAGAGTCATAAATATCTATGTATGAGTTAGTACTGTACAGAAGTTTTAATGCATTGTCTTTAAACAACTGCCCAAGCAGGGATTTCTGATCCAGCAGGCAGTCTGTTTCTAAACTGGTAGATCCTCCTCAGGACACCTTCTGCTTGACATTGGGCAAACATTTAAATTTTGTCTGTTCTTCTTTATATCACCTCACACTGTCCACCTTCCATCTCCACTTCTACAAATGTATCATCCATCCTGCCACAAATTCTGCCAAAGACACAGGCTCTATAAACCTTCTCAAGTCTCACAAGATGCCCTCCTTTCTCTAAGGAAAACAACCACGTCCCACATCCCTCCATCTGGGAATATCCAGGCTCTTCAAGGTGGCTTTTGCATGTTATCTGGGAAAGTCTCCCTATGGAAAGTGAGTGCTCCAGTTTAAACCATTTTTCCAATGCCAAGTCCAACTCTGTCCAGTACCTTATCAAACACCACAAAGTGAAGGGCTTTCTTCTTTCTGCAGTGTATTAGTAAATATC
>SJXQ01007334.1:0-178897 GCA_006408695.1 Aepyceros melampus | reverse complement strand
TGTTGTTTAAATTGTGTTTTGCTTTGGTTATCAACAGTTTAATTTTTTCTCCCCTCTGCTGTTAAAGCTGTCTTTTAGATGTCACTTCTCATTGATAAAGCTTTTTTAAAATACAGCTAAACATTCTGTTTTAGTCTTTCAGGAAGGAATCAGTTTCCTATTTTAAAAGTTGATTGTCTGGAGCTTCTACAGGGTATATATTGTAACTGAGTCCTTATCAACTCAAAGTTAAAGAAGCTGATAGCATGTCATCCCATGTACACTGAGTGTAGAAATAACATTTTTCTGTAGTATAGTTACCAATTCTGCAAAGCCTAGGATGATACTAAATATTTTATTCCTATTTTATATATTTATAATTATATTTATGTATTACAAGTTTATATAATCAGAAAAGTAGACCGCTACTATGTCAAATTCCCTTATGTATCCAAGGTGGTTAGTTGAGCTAATACTATCACTCAGATTCAATTTTTTGAGTATTTGTTGGTATAAATCTATAATCTACAATACACTATTAACTGAATATAGGTAGCTGTTGTGATTGGTTCAACTGAACATATGTTATTTCCCTCAAGATATTATTACAGATACTGAATTTTTGTAAGCTATCATGGAAATACTATACTATTGTATGTAAAATTTTAAGCTTTTATGGTAAAATGTATGTGTGTTGTATATATTTTCTTAAGTAACCATAGGTAAATTATTCATGTTCTTGTTACTGGATAAGGCAGCATTTGAGAGAGGATCTTTTATACATTCTTAGTAAACCAAAAGCAACACATTTTTGGATCCAATTTGCATAGAGCAAAGTATATTAAATTGCCTTATATTATCAATTAGTTCAGTTCAGTTCAGTTAAGTGGTTCCATCATGCCCAACTCTTTGCCACCCCATGAATCACAGCACGCCAGGCCTCTCTGTCCATCACCAACTCCCGGATTTCACTTAGACTCGCGTCCATCGAGTCGGTGATGCCATCCAGCCATCTCATCCTCTGCTTTCCCCTTCTCTTCCTGCCCCCAATCCCTCCCAGCATCAGAGTCTTTTCCAAGGAGTCAACTCTTCACATGAGGTGGCCAAAGTACTGGAGTTTCAGCTTCAGCATCATTCCTTCCAAAGAACACCCAGGACTGATCTCCTTCAGAATGGACTGGTTGGATCTCCTTGCAGTCCAAGGGACTCTCAAGAGTCTTCTCCAACACCACAATTCAAAAGCATCAATTCTTTGGCACTCAGCTTTCTTCACAGTCCAACTTTCACATCCATACATAACCACTGGAAAAACCATAGCCTTGACTAGACGGACCTTTGTTGGCAAAGTAATGTCTCTGCTTTTGAATATGCTATCTAGGTTGGTCATAACTTTTCTTCCAAGGAGTAAGCGCCTTTTAATTTCATGGCTGCAGTCACCATCTGCAGTGATTTTGGAGCCCCCAAAAATAAAGTCTGACACTGTTTCTACTGTTTCCCCATCTATTTCCCATGAAGTGATGGGATCGGATGTCATGATCTTCGTTTNTATCTAGGTTGGTCATAACTTTTCTTCCAAGGAGTAAGCGCCTTTTAATTTCATGGCTGCAGTCACCATCTGCAGTGATTTTGGAGCCCCCAAAAATAAAGTCTGACACTGTTTCTACTGTTTCCCCATCTATTTCCCATGAAGTGATGGGATCGGATGTCATGATCTTCGTTTTCTGAATGGTGAGCTTTAAGCCAACTTTTTCACTCTCCTCTTTCACTTTCATCAAGAGGCTTTTTAGTTCCTCTTCACTTTCTGCCATAAGGGTGGTGTCATCTGCATATCTGAGGTTATTCATATTTCTCCTGGCAATCTTGATTCCAGCGTGTGCTTCATCCAGTCCAGCGTTTTTCATGATGTACTCTGCATAGAAGTTAAATAAGCAGGGTGACAATATACAGCCTTGATGTACTCCTTTTCCTATTTAGAACCAGTCTGTTGTTCCATGTCCAGTTCGAACTGTTGCTTCCTGACCTGCATATAGGTTTCTCAAGAGGCAAGTGGTCTGGTATTCCTATCTCTTTCAGAATTTTCCACAGTTTATTGTGATTCACAGAGTCAAAGGATTTGGCATAGCCAATAATGCAGAAATATATGTTTTTCTGGAACTATCTTGCTTTTTTGATGTTCCAGTGGATGTTGGCAATTTGATCTCTGGTTCCTCTGCCTTTTCTAAAACCAGCTTGAACATCTATCTGGAAGTTCATGGTTCATGTATTGCTGAAGCCTGGCTTGGAGAATTTTGAGCATTACTTTACTAGCGTGTGAGATGAATGCAATTGTGTGGTAGTTTGACCATTCTTTGGTATTGCCTTTCTTTGGAATTGGAATGAAAACTGACCTTTTCCAGTCCTGTGGCCACTGCTGAGTTTTCCAAATTTGCTGGCATATTGACTGCAGCACTTTTACAGCATCATCTTTCAGGATTTGGAATAACTCAACTGGAATTCCATCACCTCCACTAGCTTTGTTCATAGTGATTCTTTCTAAGGCCCACTTGACTTCACATTCTGGGATATCTTGCTCTAGGTGGTGATCATACCATCGTGATTATCTTGGTCATGAAGATCGTTTTTTGTACAGTTCTTCTGTATATTCTTGCCACCTCTTCTTAATATTTCTGCTTCTGTTAGGTTCATATCATTTCTGTCCTTTATTGAGCCCATCTTTGCTGAAATGTTCCCTTGGTATCTCTAATTTTCTTGAAGAGATGTCTAGTCTTTCCCATTCTGTGGTTTTCCTCTCTTTCTTTGCATTGATCACTGAGGAAGGCTTTCTTATCTCTTCTTGCTGTTCTTTGGAACTCTGCATTCAAATGTGTATATCTTTCCTTTTCTCCTTTGCTTTTCATTTCTCTTCTTTTCACAGCTATTTGTAAGGCCTCCTCAAACAGCCATTTTGCTTTTTTGCATATCTCTTGTAGCATATTGGGCACCTACTGAACAGGGGGGTTCCTCTTTCAGTATCCTAATACTTTTTTTGCTTTAAAGACAAAAAGATAGGAAACTGAAAGAAGAACTCCCCAGGTTGGTAGGTGCCCAATATGCCACTGGAGATCAGTGGAGAAATAACTCGCGAAAGAATGAAGCGATGTAGCCAAAGCAAAAACAATACCCAGCTGTGGATGTGACTGCATGATAGAAGTAAGGTCTGATGCTATAAAGAGTAATATTGCATAGGAACCTGGAATGTCAGGTTCATGAATCAAGGCAAATTGGAAGTAGTCTAACAGGAGATGGCAAGAGAGAACGTCAACATTTCAAGAATCAGCGAACTAAAATGGACTGGAATGGGTGAATTTAACTCAGAGACCATTATATCTACTACTGTGGGGTAGAATCCCTTAGAAGAAATGGAGTAGCCATCATGGTCAACAAAAGAGTCTGAAATGCAATACTTGGATGCAATCTCAAAAATGACAAGAGTGATTTCTGTTCATTTCCAAGGCAAACCATTCAATATCACAGTAATCCAAGTCTATGCCCCAACCAGCAATGGTGAAGAAGTGGAAGTTGAATGATTATATGAAGACCTACAAGACCTTTTAGAACAATAGGAGATGGCAAGAGAGAACGTCAACATTTCAAGAATCAGCGAACTAAAATGGACTGGAATGGGTGAATTTAACTCAGAGACCATTATATCTACTACTGTGGGGTGGAATCCCTCAGAAGAAATGGAGTAGCCATCATGGTCAACAAAAGAGTCTGAAATGCAATACTTGGATGCAATCTCAAAAATGACAAGAGTGATTTCTGTTCATTTCCAAGGCAAACCATTCAATATCACAGTAATCCAAGTCTATGCCCCAACCAGCAATGGTGAAGAAGTGGAAGTTGAATGATTATATGAAGACCTACAAGACATTTTAAAACAATCACCCAAAAAAGATGTCCTTTTCATTATAGGGGACTGGAATGCAAAAATAGGAAGTCAAGAAACACCTGGAATAACAGGCAAATTTGGCCTTGAAATACAGAATGAAGCAGGGCAAATGCTAATAGAGTTTTGCCAAGAAAATGCACTGGTCATAGCAAACACCCTCTTCCAACAACACAAGAGAAGACTCTACACATGGACATCACTAGATGGTCAACACCGAAATCAGATTGAGTATATTCTTTGTAGCCAAAGATTGTGAAAACAGTCAGCAAAAACAAGGCCGGGAGCTGACTGTGGCTCAGATCAATGACTCCTTATTGCCAAAACCAGACTTAAATTGAAGAAAGTAGGGAAAACCACTAGACCATTCAAGTATTACCTGAATCAAATCTTTTATGATTATACAGTGGAAGTGACAAATAGATTTAAGGGACTAGACCTGATAGATAGAGTGCCTGATGAACTATGAGGTTCGTGACATTGTGCAGGAGACGGGGATCAAGACCATCCTTATGGAAAAGAAATGCAAAAAAACAAAATGTCTGTCTGGGGAGGCCTTACAAATAGCTGTGAAAAGAAGAGAAACGAAAAGCAAAGGAGAAAAGAAAAGATATTATCAACTAAGTGTATGCTAAAGCCTTTGACTGTGTGGATCACAACAAACTGTGGAAAATTCTTAGAGATGGAAATACCAGACCTCCTGCCTGCCTATTGAGAAATCTGTATGCAGGTCAGGAAGTCACAGTTAGAACTGGACATGGAGCAACAGACTGCTTCCAAACAGGGAATGAGTACATCAAGGCGGTATATTGTCACCATGCTTATTTAACTTATATGCAGAGTACATCATGAGAAATGCTGGGCTGGATGAAGCACAAGCTGGAATCAACATTGGCTTAAAGCTCAACATTCAGAAAACTAAGATCATGGCATCTGGTCCCATCACTTCATGGCAAGTAGATGGGGAAACATTGGAAACAGTGGGAGACTTTATTTTTTTGGGTTCCAAAATCACTGCAGATGTTGATTGCAGCCATGAAATCAAAAGACATTTACTCCTTAGAAGAAAAGTTATGACCAACTCAGACAGCATATTCAAAAGCAGAGACATTACTTTGCCAACAAAGGTCTGTCTAGTCAAAGCTATGGTTTTTCCAGTGGTCCTGTATGGATGTGAGAGTTGGACTATAAAGAAAGCTGAGCACTGAAGAACTGATGCTTTTGAACTGTAGTATTGGAGGAGGCTCTTGACAGTCCCTTGGACTGAAAGGGGATCCAACCAGTCCATCATAAAGGAAATCAGTCTTGAATATTCATTGGAAGGACTGATGATGAAGTTGAAACTCCAATCCTTTGGCCACCTGATGCAAAGAGCTGACTCATTTGA
This sequence comes from Aepyceros melampus, assembly GCA_006408695.1. NCBI lineage: Eukaryota > Metazoa > Chordata > Mammalia > Artiodactyla > Bovidae > Aepyceros > Aepyceros melampus. The sequence goes on along the minus strand of SJXQ01007334.1, from coordinate 173,603 downwards.
AAAAACCCTGATGCTGGGAAAGATTGAAGGCAGGAGGAGAAGGGGATGACAGAGAATGAGATGGTTGTATGGTATCACTGACTCAATGGACACGAGTTTGAGTAAACTCCGGTGATGGAGAGGGAGGTCTGGCATGCTGCAGTCCATGGGGTCACAAGAGTTGGATGTGACTGAGTGACTGAAGGGAAGTGAAGTGAAGTGTATGTTGTTTGGTGTTTAGTCGCTAAGTAGTGTCTGACTCTTTGTGACTGCATGGACCATAGCCCACCAGCCTCCTCTGTCCATGGGTTTTATCAGGCAAGAATACTGGAGTGGGTTGTCATTTCCTCCTCCACGGATTTTACTGACCCAGGGACTGATTGCATATCTCCTACTTGGCAGGCAGATTCTTTAACACTAAGCCATCTGGGAAGCCCAAGTGTATACTACAAGCATATTTATTAAAAGAAAAATAAACTTATTAAAGCAAACACTGAAACTCCTTTGCTTTAACTCTTTCCATCTCTCCCAGACCACCGTCAGTTTAGTATCAGTGTTCAATATTGTAATTAGGTTCCATCTAACCTTCCAGTCCCTTTCACCACTATACTTGTTTGTAAATCCTGGTCTCCAACCATACTTGATGATTTACTTTTCTCTTGTATGGTCATTGCACTTCCTTTGCTTTCTGTATCTGTTGATCACTCTTTTCTCTCAACCAGATGGATCCTTTCTACTCTTCAAGGTTCCATTCAAATTCCATTCTTTCCTCTGAAAACTGTTTCTCTCAAAAGTCAAACTCATAGTAACATATGGTTGTTACAAGAGGCTGGGGGCTGAGGGAAAAGAGTAAATATTGATCAAAAGTACAAACTTTCAGTTGTAAGATCATTGGAAACCTAATGTACAGTATGGTGATTATAATTAATAATAATGTATTACATTTGAAACTTGCTAAGAGAGTAGATCTCAAGAGTTATCAGCACCCACCCCCCCACACACACACACATACACACATTCACACTCACATGTAACTATGGGAAGTGATGGATATATTAATTAGTTTGATTTTGGTAATCATTCACAGATGTATATATATATATATCAAAACATGTTGTATGTCTTAAATATATATACAATTTTGTCAAAAATAAATATTTAAAAGTCTTTTCTATTTAATACAAACAAGATCAGAAACATCACATATTATCTGTGCACCTGAGACTTCTTTATACTATTCACCAGGCAATTAAATATATATGACCTCAGAGAAGGTTGCAAGGAGTACACCTAAAAGTCAGAGCTAAAAATCAGTCAGTTTGTGTCCCTCTCTAACTTTTGAAGCCAACAACAACCAATGTATCCTCCACTCTTTGCTGAACAGGATAGCATACAGACTTCTCAAGCTGGGTCAGCTAACAGAGCGGGTGCAAGTGATGCTGAACTGAGCTGGAAACATCAGTTCTGTTTCTGGTTGCATCCCTTCATAGCTTGTGAACTGAAGGTTCTATCTGGAAATAGTAATGCATATGAAAGAGTTTCTGAACTTATGGTACCATTAGTACACTATAAAATGCTGTCTCAAGTCTCATTTCAATCTACTGAGACAGAGCTAGTGGTTATGTTGGTTAAACAACCAGCCCTCCAGGAAGAAAAATTCTGGTTTGTAGCCTCCTTAGTGAAAATACTTCCACCTGGCAGACTACAAACCACTGATGGGACATTACTAAGCACAGTCTTGGGAAAGATGTGCAGTAAAACACCACTGTCCAGTGTTTTCCCACTCAGACAAGAGGCTAGACTTGGGGTGCATGGGGCCCAGCTGCCAAAACTGCCCATGGCCAGGAGGTCGTGCACTTAGACTCTCATGTAACTTCCACAACCTCCCTGGAAAGCAGGCCTTGATCTTATCCTCATTTTATGAGCAAGGAAACTGAGGTCCTGACATACTAGTTATCTTGCTCAGAGGCATCTAATGAGTAAGAATTAGAACTGATCAAGTTCTTCTTCCTTTTTTTCCCCATCATACCACTTTTCCACCTATTGCTGCACATAACGTTACTGAGCAGGACTCTCTGGGTCTTTCCCAGGACAGACCCCTACCCCATCCTCTGCTGTAGCTTCTCTCTCAAATGTCCAGATAATAGCATCTCATGCATATTTCCTGAATTCTTTCAGAGAGTAAAAGTCAAATGGAAGAAGCTAACTACTTGATGATTCTGAGCTTGTAGCCCCAACCTTCTAGTCCCAAAGGATTGATAATGCTGACTACCCTGTTACCTCATCATTAACCAATCAGAGAATTGTGTACAAGCTGATCACATACTCTGGGCCAACCATCCCTCATCTGACCTTAAAAGTGCTTTACTGAAACCCTTGGGGAGTATGGGCTTTTGTGGGCATGAGCTACTCTTTCTCCTTGCATGGCCCTGCAAGAACACTTTCTCTGCTCCTAACTCCAATATTTTGATTTTGTTGCCCTCACTGAGTGCTGGGCACACAAACTTGCATTCATAACAATAACACATAAAAGACTTGGTTCAATTTTTTACATATGGCAGACTGGAGGATCTTTTTAAAACAAGGGGAAGAAGTGGATAGTGCTGATATATTTAAATCTGCTTTTAAAAATAAAAGTTGCCTTAACAGGTTTTATTTGAATATCTCCTCATTTGAACATACAGAAAACTGAATAGTGATGTCTTGAAATTTGAGGGCAGATAACCACAGGTTTTGATAAACTGAAACCCTTGGGGAATATGGGCTTTTGTGGGCATGAGCTACTCTTTCTCCTTGCATGGCCCTGCAAGAACACTTTCTCTGCTCCTAACTCCAATATTTTGATTTTGTTGCCCTCACTGAGTGCTGGGCACACAAACTTGCATTCATAACAATAACACATAAAAGACTTGGTTCAATTTTTTACATATGGCAGACTGGAGGATCTTTTTAAAACAAGGGGAAGAAGTGGATAGTGCTGATATATTTAAATCTGCTTTTAAAAATAAAAGTTGCCTTAACAGGTTTTATTTGAATATCTCCTCATTTGAACATACAGAAAACTGAATAGTGATGTCTTGAAATTTGAGGGCAGATAACCACAGGTTTTGATATTCTCACTTGAGGTGGGTTACAACCTGTATTATGGAATGGCAACTGTGAGCCAAACAGGAAATTAGCCCTTTTCTTCATTTTTTTCCCACTTTTTATTTTATGTAAACATTTACATTACTGAAGTAAACCATAATTATTATTTACTTCTTGATGCAAGAATCATACTACCACACATGGAACACAAAATATATTGCAAATATTTCCTCTGAGATTTCAGTATCAATTTAAACTACTTGATCCTGAAGGATTTCAGATACTTTATTATAGATAGGCAGGAGAGATACCACTAAGAGTTTTGACTCCAGAGATCCAGATTCATTTTTCAAGACCCTGCTGAAAAGGAGATATCAGATATTTGAGTTAAAGAGAGGGGAAAGAAAGATCCGTCTAGCAATGCATCATTTGGAAACACGTGCTTATGGAACCATATCCACCATGACATAAACTCTTGAAATAAAACACAGGAGGAAATTCAATAAAATAATAAAACCCACATCAACCATACTGGCCCAGATTGGCATTATGATAACACTAAGAGAATCTTCACCTTCTTGAGGGATATATTCCCAAATAATCACTGAGAGAATGAAAATAATGTGACAAGGAAAATTTTCAGAAAAAAAAATAAGAGAATAGACAGTACAGCTATCATACCAGCTGTGGTATGACCATTTTTTTTTATGAGAAGTATCTTGGAGACTTACACTATTAACAAGGTTCATGTTTACTGGATTTTTATGCAACGTGGTTAGTTAATAGCATAGGTTAGTTATAGCATATAGTTATAACATCACTGTCTTATGACCAAGACAGTGATGAGGGGGAAGAGAGAAGTGTCCCCATCCACCCATACCAGGACACCGGCCAACAGCTTTCTGCTTTCCTGGCCAGACATTCTGTTCCAGGCCACAAAGAACCTGTACAGACCGTTAACCAGAGAGGACATCAAGCCTGCCTTTAAGGGAAGAACTCTGACTAATTTTTGTTTTCTCTGTCCTCTATGGAGTATGAGACTTTGGGTTATGGTCTCAAAAGAGGAAAAGCAGAGATGATTAAAAACACAGAAGTGGTTTTAAGTTTCTAATAGAATTTAATGACAGAAAAAAAAATCAAGGCTCTTAATAAATATATTCTATTAAAAATAAAGTCAGTTCCCAATCTCAATACATTCCTCCTCTCCATGGGGTACAAATAGTCCACTATTTTTTTTTTTTTAGAACAAATAGCACCTCTGTGAAATCTGTAACACTTCTATGTATTGAAAAGTATGGACCCAAGAATTTTCTGTGATTTTTCTTTCTAAATAAATACATGTTTTTTAGACAAGTATAAATAATAATAATAGGGTATGTACAGAATGCCCTGACATTTAATTCTCACCACCACTCTATAAGACAGTAGAGAAAATATTGCTAATGATTTAGAAAAAAGAAAGTCTAAGTGAAAGTCACCCAGTTGTGTCTGATTCTTTGAGACCCCATGGACTGTAGCCCACCCAGCTCCTCTGTCCATGGAATTTTTCAGGCAAGAATATTGGAATGGGTTACCATTTACTCCTCCACAGAATATTCCTCATCCATAGATCAAACCTAGGTCTCCTTCACTGCAGATGAATTCTTTACCATCTGAGCCTCCAAGGAATGAGACTTAAACAATGATCAGTTTTCCTTGCTCTAAATATAGTCACGGTAGTAAATTGTAACCATGATTAGAATCATGGACTTTTGTCTACCCCTCTCTGTGACACCACATTGCCTTTCTTAAACTAGCGACCAAACCTGGTGAAATGACAATGATGTACAAGGGTTCATTCTTGGCCTCCAGGCACTTTAGTGAGGTGGGTAGTTGTTTTTTCAATCATTGTTAAGAAATAATAATGAAATGGCATAATGAAATGGGCTGGGGGATTATAACAAAAGTCTTTTTTTTTTTTTTTACAAGTTCTAAATCACAAGGGATACATCCAGAAGATTATATAATATCTCCTTCCTATGATAAGTAGTTTATATAATAAAGATTTTAATGTATATGTTCCTGTATTGTGTGCTTAGTTACCAGACAGAGTAGTCCCTCAAATATGGCAACTGCTAATTTGTAAGTTCTTTTTTAATACTTTTCCAAATTGTTCAAATTTTCTAAAGCCTTTCGTCTGTGTTTCCTAACCAAAAAAATAAAAACAAAAGTACAAAAGCTTTATAAAAAGTGTTTAAACTAATGCAACTAAATTTTTGTAATCCACAACATGGTAGGAGGAAGGGTGATAAAGTAACTGTTGCTAATTCACCACATTTTAATCCATTTCAATTCTAACAATTTGGTAAGATATCTATAAATGATCTAGATCCTGGAAGTAAGGATCAAGAAATAGAATTTCAAGTGAGTCTTTCTCCTGCAAAATCTGTATGTACTTTCAAAGTCTTTAGTGTTCTTACCTAGCCCTCTCCAACAGATTCCTACTTCCAAGGTGGTTGAAAGAAAAATGAATATCCAAAACAATTCACAAAGAGTAAAGAGTGCAAAGAGGCATAATGGAAACTCATAGAAAAGGTCAGAGTGTCCTGGGGCAGTCAGAACAGGGAGGAGGTGGAAACTGTGGCAGGCCCTGGGGGATCAATATCAATAATATATGTTAGAGGGATATGCCTATAAAGGCATTTGACTAAAAAGGCAATAAAGTGGCAGCATTTCCTGCCTTTCAGGTCTCTGAGGGTAATTTTTTTTTAATGAATGGAAAAAATTTTGTTAAGTGTTTCTACAGTTTTACCACTACAGTTTCTTTCTTGTGTTGCCACACTCCTGGTGACTTTACTATGGCACTAAAATGTTTCCCAGGCATTATCACCATTTCTACCGAGTTGCAGAATTTGCAGGGGATAGGAGTTGAGTAAATATACAAATAGTGGAATAAGGAACATCTGAAAATCCAGCTCTAGGACTCCCCAACCCCTCGAATATGCACGGCGTCTCACAGTATACAAAGTCTTGTGCAGAAATCCCAACAGGATTCTCTCCCCAAAGTAAATGATTTCCAGTCCCATCACTACATAAAATCCCCCACTGGAGGGCATAGTTCAGAGTTACTGTCATCACACTCATAGCTCTTTACAATTGAGACATTGTTTTAATTACAAAAGAGAATGTGATTTAGGAAAACCAAGGGAAATGTGGATGCCATTGCATAAGTGTAGATTTTAACAGACATCCATTGATTTTGAGGTTTTGATGCCTTGCTTATGGATCTAAAGAGGGTGTGAATGTGCTAGTGACATAGCGGAAGGAAAAGTGATTTGACTAATCTCTAGAGGACCCCTAAGTTCTGTTTGATGCTAAGCTTTTGCAGGGATAACTAACATTTTGCAAGTATCTCTTATGGGTTGGATTTCCATTTATTTGTTCAACAGTAAGTAGTAGGTACCTATATATTTTGCTGCCAGGGGATGCTGTGGTAACAAAAACAGACACTTCTTGTGCTTAAGTGGCTCATAGTCCAGTAGGGAGAGAGCCAATCGAATTACATTAAACCTGTGATAAGGACTATGATGGAGGAGAACTGTAAGGTAGTTGAAGAAGACATGGAAGGAATTTGGCCCAATCAGCAAAGTAAAGGAAAGTGCCCACAAGAAACCGTGGCTGAGCTAAGAGATGATGACGGAGACAACATTAAGAAGATGATGTGCTGTGAGGAACATGGCAAGAATGAGAGCCTCAGGCTTCCAAAAAGACGCGTTTGTCTGCAGTAGAAGAAGCAAAGAGGAGGACTGGGGAAGGAGAAAAGCTGCAAAAGAAAGAGGCGTTGGATCAGGTAGAATCATTGACAATAATCCATTGACCACAATTTTCTCATCTAGCTCTGTGAGTTAGACAATATTCTTATTTCTCAGAATTGGAAATAAGAGCTCACACTGAGGGAGGAAATGGTCCAAAGTTCACACAGTTCAAAGGTACCCAGCAGTGGGATTGGAACAAGGTCTACGCACTTCCAAAGTATGGATTCTCAAATGATACTCCTAATGATTCACAGAAGCAGAAGATATTAAGAGGTAGCAGGAAAATGCACAAGAACTATTCAAAAGAAGTCTTAATAACCAAGATAACCACAGTGGTATCACTTACTTAGAGTCAGACACCCTGGAGTGTGAAGTCAAGTGGGCCTTCAGTTCAGTCACGCAGTCATATCTGACTCTGTGACCCCGTGAACTGCAGCACGCCAGGCCTCCCTGTCCATCACCAACTCCCAGAGCCCACTCAAACTCATGTCCATTGAGTCGGTGATGCCATCCAACCATCCCATCCTCGGTCATCCCCTTCTTCCCTGCCCTCAATCTTTCCCAGCATCAGGGTTTTTTCAAATGAGTCAGCTCTTCACATCAGGTGGCCAAAGTATTGGAATTTTAGCTTCAACATCAGTCCTTCCAATGAACACCCAAGACTGATCTCCTTTAGGATGGACTGGTTGGATCTCCTTGCAGTCCAAGGGATTCTCAAGAGTCTTCTCCAACACTGCAGTTCAAAAGCATCAATTCTTCTGTGCTCAGCTTTCTTTATAGTGGGTCTTAGGAAGCATTATCTGAGAAGGCAATGGCACCCCACTCCAGTACTCTTGCCTGAAAAATCCCTTGGATGGAGGAGCCTGGTAGGCTACAGTCCATGGGGTCTCTAAGAGTCAGACACAACTGAGAGACTTCACTTTCACTTCTCACTTTCATGCATTGGAGAAGGAAATGGAAACCCACTCCTGTATTCTTGCCTGGAGAATCCCAGGGACAGAGGAGCCTGTTGGGCTGCCGTCTATGGGGTCACAGAGAGCCGGACACAATTGATGCGACTTAGCAGCAGCAGCAGGAAGCATTATATGCACAAAGTTAGTAGAGGTGATGGAATTCTAGCTGAGCTATTTCAAATCCTAAAACATGCTATGAATGTGCTGCACTCAATATGCCAGCAAACTTGAAAAACTCAGCGGTGGTCACAGGACTGGAAAAGGTCAATTTTCATTCCAATCCCAAAGAAGGTCAATGCCAAAGAATGTTTAAACTACTGCACAACTGTGTTCATTTCACATGCTAGCAAGGTAAAGCTCAAAATTTTTCAAGCTATGTTTCAACAGTATGTGACCCAAGAATTTTCAGATGTACAAGCTGGATGTTGAAAAGGCAGAGGAATGAGAGATCAAATTGCCAACGTCTGTTGAACCATAGAAAAAGCAAGGGCAGTCTAGAAAACATCTACCTCTGCTTCACTGACTACACTAAAGCCTTTGACTGTGTGAAGTGAAGTTGAAAGTTGCTCAGTCATGTGCAACTCTTTGTGACCCCATGGACTCTACAGTCCAAGAATTCTCCAGGCCAGAATACTGGAGTAGGTAGCCTTTTCCATTCTCCAGGGGATCTTCCCAACCCAGGGATCTCCCACATTGCAGGTGAATTCTTTACCAGCCGATTCACAGAGAAGCCCAAGAATACTGGAGTGGGTAGCCTACCCATCTCCAAGGGATCTTCCCGACCCAGGAATCGAACTGAGGTCTTCTGCACTGCAGGTGGATTCTTTAACAAGTGAGATATCAGGTAAGCCCACTGACTGTGTGGATCACAGCAAATTGTGGAAAATTCTTAAAGAGATGAGAGTTCCAGACCACATTACCTGCCTCCTGAGAAACCTGTATACAGGCCAAGAAGCAACAGTTATAACTGGACAGGGAACAACAAACTGGTTCAAATTTGAGAAAGAAGTTTGTCAAGGCTATGTATTGTCACCCTGCTTATTTAAATTCTATGCAGAGTACATCATGCAAAATGGCAGGCTGGATGAAGCTCAAGCTGGAATCAAAATTGCCAGGAGAAATATCAATAACTTCAGATATGCAGATAACACCACTCTAGTGGAAGAAAGTGAAGAGGAACTAAAGAGCCCTTTGATTAAGGTGAAAGAGGAGAGTGAAAAAGTTGGCTTAAAACTCAGCATCAAAAATGGAAGATCATGGCATCCAGTCTCATCACTTCATGGCAAATAGGGGAAAAAATGGAAACAGTGACAGGCTTTATTTTCTTGGGCTCCAAAATCATCGTGGACAGTGACCGCAGCCATGGAATTTAAAGACACTTGCTGTTTGGAAGAATAGCTATGACAAACCTAGACAACATATTAAAAAGCAGAGACATCACTTTGCCAACAAAGGTCATATGGTCAAAGCTATGGTTTTTCCAGTAATCCCTTACAGATGTGAGATTTGGACCATAAAGAAGGCTGAGCATCAAAGAATTGATGCTATTTAACTATGGTGCTGGAGAAGACTCTTGAGAGTCCTTTGGAGTGCAAGGAGATCCAACCAGTAAATCCTAAAGGTGATAAACCCTGATATTCATTGGAAGGACTGGTGCTGAAGCTGAAACTCCAATACTTTGGCCACCTGATGTGAAGAGCCAACTCACTGGAAAAGACCTTGATGCTGGGAAAGACTGAGGACAGGAAAAGAGGGAAACAGAGGATGAGAAGTTTGGATGGCTTCACCAACTCAATGGACATGAGTTTGCTCAAATTTTGGGAGATAGTGAAGGACAGGGAGGCCTGGTGTGCTGCAGTCCCTGGGGGGTTGCAAAGAGTCAGACATGACTGAGCGACTGAAGAACAACAACGACAACAATGGTTCACAATCCTTTGTGGTCATATTGTCCAGTAGACATTTTCTCCAGATGGTTCCTCGAGGACAACTTTATTCTCTGGCTCTAGGTTCTAACCTACTGCAAATCAGTACCTGTCCCATCACAGGGAAGAACTCCACTGTGCTCTTTCACGTGAGCACAATGTCTGTTTTGCCCATCAGATTTGAATTCTTGTTTTAGATAATGTCTTCTTTTCAATTTTTTAGTCACAGCAATCAGTATCCAATGCTCCCTTGGTTGACTAAAACGGCATTTTTTTCCTCAGGAAATAAAATAATCAATTACATTGTTTAATTCACATGAGACTCCTTTTCTTATTTATTAAGCAGGAATAGAAACATTGGTTGCTTGTTAGGTACAATGTTGCTAGAGCATTTTATACGTATTGTCTCTTGGCAACTGCAGTGAGCCATCCAATGAGGCAGAGATGTTATTATTATTTTCTTGCAAAGAGTTGACTCATTGGAAAAGACCCTGATGCTGGGAGGGATTGGGGGCAGGAGGAGAAGGGGATGACAGAGGATGAGATGGCTGGATGGCATCACCGACTTGATGGACATAAGTTTGAGTGAACTCCAAGAATTGGTGATAGACAGGGAGGCCTGGCGTGCTGCAATTCATGGGGTCACAAAGAGTTGGATACGACTGAGCAACTGAACTGAACCAAAGAGGAGGCCGAGGCTCCCAGTGTTTAAGTGACTTGCCTTAGGTCACACAATTATAAATGACAGAGATGAGGCTTGAATCCAGACCCGATTCCAAAGTCATGATTTTAAGTTAACATTTCAAAAATTCAACTTCTGAAATAGATTTAGTGTTCAAAGTGAATTAGTGAAACAAGAAAACCCTAAAAATGTTGCATCCCAACATGAACTGTAATTCAACAGTGATTATACTGTTAAACAAAGAAGAACCTGTCATAAAAATCTTCTCTGAGGCTTTTGACACCAATTATGGATGCTTTAGGAAATAAGTGTGATTTTCTAAATTAAGATATCAAGTTTAAGATGCAAGATAGTTCTTTTAACAGAAATGGGCCAGTTCCCAAACATGAAGGATGCATACATACAGTTTGAGGCTGTGTGGGTGGAAGAACCGAGGTGGCAGTTTGGTAGAGCGAGAAAAAATGAGAAAGAATAAAGTAATTATTCTACCTTGGTAATCTTTCAAAAATTATATGATTGTTTTCACTATTTATATGTTAAACTGAGCTGGGGGAGGGGGACTGCATTGTTAAAGCACCTCCATAGAATGGGATGTTGATGTCTCTGCTGCGCTCCATTCTTTTCCTAAAAAAGGAGAGTTTTTTCCTTCATGGTGCATTTATGTCAAAATTCTAAAACTTCTCACACACACCTATCATATTAATCTTTTCAAGTCTCACTTGTTGAAATGAGTGGGATTTAAAAACTTCTGAGTGTGCTATTACATTTTCCATTTATGTTCCAGGAATATGGCTGTGTGACCATGAGGCCAAGCAGTTGCAGGCAGTTGCGAGGAGACTGGAGGGAGAGACGGCTCTAAGTGAATGAAACCAAATAGATCGATTGTTTCAGGTGGAAGAGGACGGCACTCTTCAGGAAGGTTGAGGCACAGAGTTTGGGAGGAAAATGTAGCTTATTTTTTACATGCTTTACTTTTGTTGCCCCAATCAGATTATTTGTTATACCAAATTTTAGAGTTTAAATAAAAGAAACCAACATTATTGCTTCTGAATGGCATGCAACTTAAAAGTGATCTTCTATTCTCAATGAAATAATAACAGTAAAGGTAGTTCTTGGTTTTCTTCTGTTGTTGTTGTTTTTTGTAGAATTCAGCAATTGACAAATAACACGGAAGAAATGGACACTTTACTAAGATTTTTCAACTTCCAGAAAATAAATTTAATATTTGTGTTAGATTTGGGAAAATGAAAAACTAAAGGTAGCCTTAATAATATTTTAACTGTAATCCGAAGTCTAAATAATAGATGGCTCAGGGCAAGAGAAGGAGCAGATGATTTTTGGTGGAGACAAGAACTCTTTATTGATAGTAGAAAATTCACATGACTATCAACTTCTGTAATTCTTAATGTTTTTCTTTCTGTCACCACATATGAACGTCTTTCATCTTTCCCCAGAAGCTTCAATGTTTTCCAAAGAACTTAATTTGATGAAGACTCTTCTCAAATAAACAGCAAGTTTTCATTCAGTTCAGTTCAGTTCAGTCGCTCAGTCTGACTCTTGGCGACTCCACGAACCGCAGCACTCCAGGCCTCCCTGTCCATCACCAACTCCCGGAGTCCACCCAAACCCATGTCCATTGAGTCGGTGATGCCATCCAACCATCCCATCCTCTGTCGTCCCCTTCTCCTCCTGCCCTCAATCTTTCCCAACATCAGGGTCTTTTCAAATGAATCAGCTCTTCGCATCAGGTGGCCAAACTATTGGAGTTTCAGCCAGAGATCCAATAATTTCCTCCAGTAGTCAGTAGAGGGAGCTGTTGGCATTTGATTTGGCCTCATAACGCGACCTGGAAGTTCCTTTAATTAATTCAATGTTTGAAATCAAACCACCCTTTAAAAGTAATGATATTAATATGCAAGGATAGACGCCTAAACGTGGAGATTTTCCATTCTCATTAAAATTTCTACACAACCACAGATTTCTGGTTCTTCTGTGGGCCTCTTTTAGAGAGCTTATGTTATAGAAATGTTGGCTGCTGGAAATTAAAGCTGCTCAGAACTGAGTTCATGCACCTAGGCAATGATTCAACATTTCTAAGCTGACTGTAAGTCAAGAAAGAAAGTTGCTTTTTCTCCCTACAAAAGAAAGAAAGAAAGAGGAAGCAAAAAGAGCTATTTAACCTAGACCAATACTTGAAGTTTTCAAAGAAAAATTTTATATGCTAGATTTACAATAAATTTGAGAATCTTTAATCCAAGGGAAAGATCTCTCGTAGTTAAGATTCTGGGTATATCTGACATGACTCTTGTGATGAAATATAGTATACCAATTTTTCTTATATTCCCTCCACTCTAAATTTATTTCCAAAGCTGTGGGTTAGAAATACTCATTCTGCTTCAGCTGAATTTTTTTCTCCTAAAATGAACACAAAAATAAACTAGTAAACATTTAAACTAATGAGATGAAAGATATGAAATCCCACCAAACTGGAAATACTAAATTACGTGAAAGGAGAGATAGAGTACTATTTTGATCTGCATGAACAAGTAATTGTTAAACATACCATCCAGACATTGCCAATAGACTTCTGATTTCTCCATCAAGGTACTCTGAAAGCATAATGGAGAGAAAGGGTTAACAGTGTTCCAGAGTATGCAAAGAAGTGCTGCTTTCCTGGGACACCAGAAGACACTGCAATTTGCAAACTAAATGCTTAAACAGAGTCATTTCTCATGTCCACAAAATACGAAGGGGCGTTTCTTGGAAGAAAAACCGACTTTTTTCTCTCAAAATCTGAACGTGGACAATGCTCTAGGCTGTGTCCAAGTGGTGTGTAGTTCTTCAGATCACTTCTGCACTTCCAAGTGTCTGGCTTGGTCTCCGTTTTGTGTTGCCTTCTGGGCCTTCCAAACATTAATTTTGCTGCTCTTTCTGCGAGTTGTTAGAGGGGAAAATGAACCCCGCACTCAGGTAGTTGGAAAGCAAGGGACAAAAGTGCCCGTACTGTCCTTCTTGAGTGGTTTAGACAGCTGGAACAAAAAAGCCCAACACTATTAAACATGCAATTTTGGGTGAAATTTTGTTCCATGTGAAACATTAATTTTAATAGAGACTTTATAATAAGCTCTCGTTTGAATAATAATGCAAAATTAAATTTAAATTGTAAATAACGTCCAGATACTAGTTGTTTCCTGGCTCAAATTCTTCAGCACATATGGTGCTAGCATAAGCTTGTGCCTGTCTGCCTACTCTGGGTAATTCTGCATGCAAATAGTTTTAGTGCCTATGTTGAGGTGCTAAAACGTGTTTAGTACACTTGAAAATATTTGCATTGCAAAAGGAGAGCAAATCTCCTGAGGAAAATCAAATTGATATTTTGTATTAAGAGACCACTCTGGGCACTGTGTGCCAATCTTCTATGGAGAATTCTGTTTACAGTGCAATGAACATTTTTAATTGACCTTTAGCAAAGAAGCTCTGGCTACAGCTTTGCCAGGTTTATAAACCATTGGGCCATCTTCTGGCGACACTCACCACATTTATCATGAGGAGAGAGAAAGCTAAGGAAAGAACCGACTTGCCTTGGCTGGACGATAGATTTTCAAGCCTCAGTTTGGTGGACTGGTAGGATAAATGTGTTAATTATAATGAAAACTTTCAGTTGGAATGTGCCTAACTAATTAGCTAACTAACTAACCAGCTAACTCAGGGAAGGCTTTAGCACGGAGAGGCAGCAGTGCTGCTGGGTGTGAGGCCGCACACACGCTCCCATTTGCTTCGCTCCCATCTGCTGCATTTACAGGAATCAGTTCGTTAAGAGTCTGAATTGAATCCAAATAAAATGAATTTCTGATGCAAGCCCGATGACTGGTGCCATTCTATGCCGCATTATGTCAAGTTAGAGTTCGGTTGGAAGTGAGGGGACAGAGATCTTACACAAACGTCATACACACAGAACATTGAGTGAATGTGAGTCTGTCGAATTCAGTATCCCATTTCTGTAAACGGGTGCCCCCATCTCCTGATCTGATCCCTATTCACCAAGACCAATTACAACATTAGAATCCCCTAATAATGTAATGAATAGAATTCAAGAGCCATGCTAGTAAGACATCTATGAAACTTTCCTTGTAAGAATCTTCAACATTTACGGAGAATTTAATTTATTATTACATTGACTAATTCAGTTATTTACAAAATGAAAGTAAGTCAGTGCTTGTAAGATAAACAGATGATCCAAGGTCTATGAGAGGAATTTTTACTGTGGGATGTTTTTCTGTCTGCACTTCGCTCTTCTGAAAAAAAAGATACCAGACGGAATTTTAACGGTGCTCATTGTAGTGGAGTTTTTCTATCACTTCCAGCTCAAGCTCCAAGCAAGAGATTGCCTACTATAGGTGATTATATTGACTGTTCGATGCTGCTATTTGATCCAGATTTTCTCCTCATATTTTACCCTTCCATGCCTAATAATTTTTTCCACCCTTGTCACTTCCTATTGTGTACAAGATGCAATATTTTGTGTCAAGGAATAGCCATAGACAGGTAGCAAGCAAGAACGGAAAGGAATTCCTTATGAATACACACCATTAAGGAGGCCTTGACCGACTGTGTTGTGGAATGCGCGATGGCTGTCTATTTCTTTTAAAATAATCTTTAAAAAATAAAAAGTCTCTGCTGCCTGTGGGATCTTGGCACATCAATCAATGCATTAAATAAGTAAATAAGGAAATCATGTCAATTTCACGCATGCACAAACTTTTTGATACATAAATAACAAGAAGGGTTTAGATTCTGAGACTGTACCTGCTATCCAGTAATTTTGTATACAGGATAAAGAGCTATTTCTAAACTGTGGCGCATTGCTCATTTTGGTCCCCAAATTGTGGGGCTTCTTAGCATCCCTTTGGTGGTAGTGTGTGCATGATGCATAGCATGGGAGTGTGTGGGGGGCATGCTGTTAGGGGGAAGCCTACCACGCATTTCTGCCATCACAGACTGTGGGCAAACAGCTGTCTCCACAGCTGAGGCCACTGGAGCCGCCTGCACTGCTCTAGTAACTCGAGAGCACACGGCTGGCCCCTGGGTGGCACAGAGCGCTGCGCCTGCAGCACAGTGCCCGAGCTTTCCTGGGGCTGAACAGGCGGAGGCTTTGCCACCAGAACAATAAGCATCTGAAATGGGGGCTCATGAATAATTCATGCTTGGTGTCCTACGAAACAAAGAAATGATATGTTTGCTAGTAGATAACTGTGTTGTGGCATCTGTAAATCTTTCTGAATGTGGAGTGGATCATGTTTCTTGTTGGTAGAGAAATATGTTTTTTTTTTTTGTTGTTTTCACTTTCCTAAAACAGAAAAGTTGGTAGTTCCATGTAATAATCCTGCACTGAAGGTCTTCCATGAAATGCTGGATGGGTTAGACTAATTTGGCTCATGATTTAGGAATTTAAAAAAAATCTCATTCAGTGAAGAGGAATGGTGAAATGGCTTTACTGCAATAAAATACAGCAGGATACCAAGTTCTCAAGGACATTATTATTTTTTTTTCTTGGTAGGCGACCAGCTCACTTTTGCTAATGCAAGTTTCATTACTAGAGACTAGAAAACAGTGTCTCTGCATGGCAGGATAGTATCAGGAGGAATAATTCTTCACTTTTCACTAAAATATTAGTAAAAATGATACTTTGGTGAATTGAGCCCTAAATTGTTTTAGTGATAGTCAAATACCCACTAATCTGACACTAGTTAAATTGGCAATAAAAATGGCCCCCAACCAAGTTGGGCCTCTATCCTGTTTCTGCACAATAGCTTTGGACCTAATTCCAGGGATCTATAAAACCGTTGGGTAGACTGTGCATTTGCATAACGAGTATCTCTAGTGTTGTATAAAGTAACTAGCTGTTCAAACTTATCATAATTAGTATTTATAATTAGTATCTGAGTATTCATTTCATTTATTCTATAATATCTGTGTACTCATTTCCTTGAGGGGGGAAAAAAGAAATTGATTTAATAGTTCTTCATTATCTTTGAAACGACAATCTGGCAAAACAAATCATGGTGATTATATTCTGTCATCTCTCCAATAATTATCTCAAATCTGTCTTCTGTTATTCACTCATACTTTCAGCACATTTTTTCCTTTGTTTTGCAGTATCTCCTTGTTTGTCTCCCTCATTTTCAGTTGCCCAGGAATGACTGTACATCCGTAAACCTCACACAATTCGATATGGTTGGCAGGGAAAGTCAGAAAGAAGGCAGGCTGATTTTGCCGAAAGAAAGAAACAAGCAAAAACAAAATATGGGCCTGCCAATTATATGCTGGCGTGAGAATATAATTCCTTCTTGCTTTCAGGTAGCTAGTGGGATCTCCCATCAAAAGAAGAGCAGTAAATGCTGTGTGAGGTGTATTTTTGGTTTTCGTTGTTGTTATTTGTATCCTGAAGCTCCAATAATGTACCAAATAGTAGACTCACAATATGTACAGGTAATGACTCCTTTTTTTTTAACTTTGGCTGTGTAGGATTAAGATTGTAAATAGAATGATGGTGGGACATAAATTGCTCTGTACCTTTTAAAAAGATAAGTAGATTTCCAGGGGAGATAATAACTAAATAAGTGGTAGGTATGTCCTGGGGCCAGGGAGATAATCATAAGAAATAGAAGTAACAGCCTTAAGATGAACAAAATACAAACAAAACCTAAAAGGCCCGAGGCAGAGGCTGATAGAAATTCCCCTCACTTCTCACTGGTCGCCCCGGTTCCTGCTCCTCCATCACCGTCTGCACATGGGGCTGTAGGGAGACCGCAGTCGTCTCTCAGGCCCCTTCTTCCTGAGCCTCCACACTTTCTCAGCCTCCATCACCTATTGACAGAGCCTGATTGTTCTAACTTGCCAGGACGTCACACTTGGACTGCCAAGTGGTAAAGAATCTGCCTGCAATGCAGGAGACACAGGAGACGCAGGAAATGTGGGTTCAATCCCTGGGTCAGGAGGATCCCCTGGAGGAGGAAATGGCATCCCACTCTTGCATTCTTGCCTGGAAAAATGTCATGGACAGAGGAGCCTGCAGGGCTAAAGTCGATGAGGTCGCAGAGTCGGATATGACTTAGCTACTGAGCACACACGCATGGTAAAGACTCCTTTATAGGAATAGCACACAAATTCATAACCTTTATTTTGCATTTGATTCCATTTATATATTGAGAACTATAAAGAAATCTAAAGAAAACACATTTAAGGGTCTGTGCTTTGATAACAAAAACAGGAAGCAAAGAGGACCAATAAGTCAGTCAATAGTATTATAAAACTGAAGTATATTTAAGGTTAAGAAAACTCAGGTTCTTTGGATCAGAAATGCTTAGAAAAATATCAGTTTTCCAAAATTTCAATCCTGTCTCTGTCACATTTGTATTATGACAGACACTGAAAGTCCCTAAATATATTTCCTCATTTGTAAAATGGGGACAAAAACGCATTCTTCACAGAGTATTTTAAAACATCAGAACTAGTGATCTAATGTATGGAAAGCATGTTGGTAATTTATAACTTTCTAAGCCCATTAGAGTCACCTGGAGAGCTTTGAAAAGCTATGGATGTCTTTCTTGTTCCCACCTCCATCCAACTGAATCAGAATCTCTGGAGAACAGGCCCTGACAATATACTTTGGAGAGCTCTTCAGGTGATTCTGCACCTTAGCCAAGGATATGAACCACTGATGGAGAAGCCTGAGACTAAATGAACACTCGGTAAATATTATCCATGTCTTCTCATTCATGTCACATGAATATTAGCCCAATAGGGACACAGATTTTATCACTAGAAGGAATTTACAAGTGCAGTTAATCCGTCTCCTTTCTTTGAAGTTAAAGAAGTGGATGGCAGCTGGATTAGTGATGTGCCCATCTCTCTTTCTCTCAGATGTGTCCAGCTGTTTGTGATTCCATGGACTGTAGCCTGCCAGGCTCCTCTGTCCATGGGGTTCTCCAGGCAAAAATATGGGAGTGGGTTGCTGTGCCCTCCTCCAGGGGATCTTCCTGACCCAGGGATCGAACCTGTGTCTCTGGCATGTCCTGTATTGGCAGGTGGTTTTTTTTTTTTTTAAACCACTGGCACCACCTGGGAAGCCCTTGCTCTACCCATGGTCACATAGTTAATGGTGAAACTGGGATCCTGGTATTCATTACAGAATTTTAAAGCTGTCTTCTTTGGCACATCTTGTTAGGAGGAAAGTAAGATCTTAGATGAGGCTAAGTCTTATCTTTCTCTCGCTTCTTTGCTTTCTCAACAGTATTTTATGGCAATGAGGTTATAACTAAATTCAGAAGCAAAGGATTACACATTCAACTACTATCCTCATGAGCTGTACAGACCTTGACTTGGTAGCATTTATTCATAGAAACTTGAGCAGAAAAAACACATCTCAGCAATGCTTCCTCAGAGAAAGCACACGCATATGGGGTTGGACTTCTGATACGTGTTGTCATAGTGCTTCTCCATCTTACCGATTAGTTCCTGTGTGATTGATATGGAAAATCTGAGCAATTGACTACCACACAGTTATGAGCCATCATACAGGTGTGTTTAACTTTTAATTACTTTTAAAAATGTTTTTAATAATTAGTAGCAATAACCACTGATTGGCATGTAAACCATTCTTGCATCAGCAGGCAAACTGTAGGTTTACGTCTGCACACCCACACCCAATCAACTGAAAATTGCTTCAGTACTTATCTTATAATTACTGTGCTTAATGCTGTTTGCATTGTTTGGAAGCTTTTGTAATTAATTGCTTTTTTTTTTCTTTTTACCTCTGAACCTGTACACGAAACAGTAAAGATTAGTCCTTTACTCAGTAACATCTTATTTACATTGAATTGTTTAGACACACATAAGAGGGAAAATAATGGGTTTTGTTTTTACCTGCCAAATGTATTTCCTCTGTTTATACAATAGTTAGATAGATCCCATGTAGAATTTGGAACTGCTCTAGCTACCTTCTTGACTTTCTGGTTCTCCTCAGTGCTGTTGGACTTTGGCACAATTACATTTTCAGGCAGACTCTCAGACTCTGTATTCCTTTATCCCCTTCCCCATTATTGATTCTGCAAAGATTTATGGATAAAGGAAAATCATTTCTGAATGTCTCTATTGAAGTGACGGCCAACATAGCTAAAGTTTCAGTTTGTTTCTTGGCAGTCAAAAATTTATATTTTATATATATATCTGTCGGAGAAAGCAGTGGCACCCACTTCAGTACTCTTGCCTGGAAAATCCTATGGATGGAGGAGCCTAGTGGGCTGCAGTCCATGGGGTCGCTGAGAGTTGGACATGACTCAGTGACTTCACTTTCACTTTTCACTTTCATGCATTAGAGAAGGAAATGGCAACCTGCTCTAGTGTTCTTGCCTGGAGAATCCCAGGGACGGCGGAGTCTGGTAGGCTGCCGTCTATGGGGTCGCACAGAGTCAGACACGACTGAAGCGACTGAGCAGCAGCAGCAGCATATATGTTTGTGCCAGTCATTGTGCCTTTGATCTTGAAAGGGACAGTTACAGTGAACCACTAAAATAAAATCATTTAATAAACTGAGACTATTGGTATGCTAAGCCAGTTTTAGAAATAAGTGATGAATCTGCCAATGTTTTCATAGTAGTAAATGGCAAATAAAATTTTATGATGAGAGAGGCAAAAGATAAAACTTGACTTTATAATTGTCAGCCATTAGGTATTGGTTATGAACTGCTACTGGATGAAGACATGGGTAGCAACATTCCTTCTTTATTCAATCACTCACTGAATAATTACTGGGAATACAATGTGCCAAGAAATGTGCTAGACAATTGGTATACACAAAGCACAACAACAACAAAAACAGTGTGGTCTTGGGAGTCGGAAAAAACCTTAGTCTGAAATCTTGATTCTGTAAATAAGTAACTGGGAGACTTTCAGAAATTATTGATCTCCAAGAACTTCATTTGCGTTATCTAAAACTGGAGAGGGTGACACTCTTGAAGGTTCATTTTGAAAATTAAAAGAAATCCCATATGTGAAGCACTTTGCACTTTTCTGTATTTACTTAGTGTGTGTATGCTGTAATTTTAATTAGACTAAAGAATCGCCAGTCCAGTAAGAGTGAGATATGCTATCACTCACACGGTTCTTTGATTGCAAGCAACAGAAACACATTTTGGCTGCTTAAGTAGGAGACAAAGTTATGGGAAAGCTCTTGGGACATTCACAGGACCAACTAGAAGCCTGGAGAATCAGGTTAGAAAATAGAAGAACTCGAAAACTAGCACACGTGAGGGTGTAAGTATCAGAACTTCTCAACAGCCTTGGAGGGCACTGCCGGGGGAAAATACATTACAATTTTTTGTCCTTATTCTTTATCCTTCTCTTCAAGATTTCAACAACTGAGGAGAAGGAGAAGAAGAAAGAGAGAGAGAATAGATAGGAAGGGAGAAGAGAGAGGAGTTAATGGAATTTAGTCACGTATCTATTCCTTAGAAGGAGAGGCTGGGGCACCTTGATTTATAGATTCACTGGGACATACACAGTGGGGAAGAAGTAACCCCTCAGTGGAACTCTGGATGCTACCACAAAACAGGGTGACTGGTGATTAGTAGCCTGAAACCAACATAGAATATGTAACACAGGATCTGATTACAGCATCAGAAATAGGGTTGGCTTCACGAACATTTCATATGTGCAATCACAAAGGTCCCATTTATAAATAAGGGACCCATATCTTCATTTTGCACTGGGATGTGCAAATTTTGTAGTGGGTCTTGGTCATATGTTCTATGGTAGGGATCTATACACAGCTCTGTGGAAGCCCAAAGGTTCCCAGAAAGAATTCCCAGAATTCCCAGAGGAATTCCCAGAAAGAATTCGTTGGAAAGCCAGAGGAGGGTTCAAGGGGTGAAAAAGTATCAGACAGATTTTGAGGAGTGGACAAAGGGTGGAGAGCATTCAGGTAATGAAAACTGAGAAGCAAAAGCCAATAGAATTTCTATGATCAAGGATATTAAACACGATTCAGACACAGTTGTGACTAAAAGTATTCTCTTTAAGGATGGTAAAGCAAAGATATTATGAATATAGACTGGAGAAATAGACTCTATTCTGTAGTACAAATCAGCAGAGGACACCTGGTGAACTACGAAAAGGCTCCCACTAGAGCCAAATAAACCAGGTGCTTCTATTCCACGAGAAACACATGGATTAAACATAATCTAGTTCTTGCTTGCAACTAGCCTCCTCCCGAAGTCACTGTCCCCAATGAATGCTTTAGCTTCTGGACCCCAAACTTCTATGTTAATGGCAGGGCTTTTGAGTGGGATGGCAGAGAGGAAAGCAGAGCAGTTTTGCTTTGCTTTCTACAATAATTCAATGCAGCTTTTTTTTTTTCAGTGTTTTCTGATATCAAAACTTTTCTCTTTTATCTAATTTTTTATAGTATTTCAGGATTCTAGCCTAGTACTTTTCCAAGGTATAAATTTTCAGAACATGCCCAATCAGTGCTTATTGAACCATTGCTGGAATACCTTCAGTGCCTTCCAATTTGGGTTTCCCTCAGATCTCAGTCAGTAAAGAGTCTGTCTGCTGTGCAGGAGCCCTGGGACCGATTCCTGAGCTTGACAATCTCTTGGAGAAGGAAATGACAACCCACTCCAGTATTCTTGCCTGAAGAATCCCTATTGACAGAGAAGCCTGGCAGGCTACAGTCCTTGGAGTCGCAAGAGTCGGACACGATTTAGTGACTAAACCACAACCATTCCAGTTTTGGATAGATGTAAATGTCAGAGTTTTTCCTCCTATTGAGCTAAATTTGACCTGCCTGTTACATTCACCAAGAAATGTTTTGGAATCACCCAGATTAAGCCTCATTCATCTTCCCCAGGCAAATATCAAATTTATTTTCTAACTACAGTAAATTTATCTCTGTTTTTGAGGCCCATTCTAGTGAGAAAATGTCTATTAGGTTTTCTTTTGAAAAGCTGCTTTTAGCACTGTGAGAACTATGAACCATATTGTGGAGCCTCAGAAGTTCCTCCTATGGGCTGGATTGGATTGTGTTATGTTTCCAGGGTCGTGCAGGCCTGCAAGTTTCTCCTGCAGATTCAGTTTGCCTTGTGAACTTCATCCTCTCTGTGGGAAACACTTTTCTCCATTCCCTCCATTATTTTTAATGGGCTAGGCTCTTATCCAGTTGAATCCATTGCATGGGACATGGAGCTGGTCACAGACATGCCTGTGCCAGGAAGGACAGCCCAGACATTTGCCATCTGTATGTCAGCTTTCTCCAGTTCGTTCTTGGGCTGCTTATCTAGGGACACACTCATAGGCACTATTTCTCAGTCCCCTGGAAAAGAAAGAACTGGTAGACTGCTCAACACTAGGTTTTTGAGGGAGGCCTTCTTTTATAAGATTTTCCCTAAATTTGAGTAAGACTCTTTTTTTCAATGTGCTGGAGTAGTGCCTTCAGATGGGTGTGCTGAAACAAACCTACTCAGTAACTACAGCAAGGTCGTCTTTGTGATGGCAATTTTGTTTTGTAGGGAAATCAAGTCAACACTTATAAACTCTTTTCATAAACATAAACATTCATTGACTAAAAACAAATTAGAATTGTACATTCTTGGATACTTTCCAGGAGTCATATTGACAAAGGACTTCTTCTGCAACCAATGTCTTACTCCTGAGTTAGTTGCATGACAATTTGCCACCTCTTAGCACTAAAGATAAAACTGTCACGTGCTACTCCCTTACCCCTCAAATATCAGGTTTAGGAAAACAATAAGAGATAACTCAGCTTTCTTGTCTTGATCTCTTTCTCAATCCCTATACCGTCATGTCCTTTGTATAATTTTTCAACGTGATTATTTGCTGTCTGACCAAGGTAGAAGTATACAATCAAATCACAAAGAGCTTGACAGGATTTGAGATGGTATTAGCAATATACAGATAAATAGAGAATGTAAGGTAGAAATAATTATAGAAACAGCAGCTATATTATTTATAGAGCAACTACTATGAACCATGCTTTCTGATGGGGACAACATACATGTTTTCTTAAATTCTGGTAATGCTGTAAAGCAGGAATTGTTACTCATGTTTTGAAGATACGTAAACTTGGGATCAAAAAATTTAAGTCACTCTCCCCAATTTGGGCTGCTCTTAAATGGTGGTATGAGAGTTCAAAGCCATTTGTCCTAACTTCTGAGCTTTATGTTGCAAGTAAAGAAGAGAATAGAAAATTCTGGGCTTGTAGCTTTTCAAATTATGATTTTTCTCCAGGTATATACCCAGGAGTGGGATTGCTGGGTCATAGGTAGTTCTATTTTTAGGTTTTTAAGGAACCTCAATACTGTTCTCCATAGTGGCTACACCAACTTACATTCCCATCAACAGTTTAGGAGGGTTACCTTTTCTCCATGTACACCAATGCTCATTGGAGCACTATTTACTGTTAGCCAGAATATGAGAACAACGTAAATGTCCATCAACAGAGGAATACATAAACAAGATATGGTATGTATATACAGTGGAATATTACTCAGCCATGCTGCTACTGCTAAGTCACTTCAGTCGTGTCCAACTCCGTGCGACCCCAGAGACGGCAGCCCACCAGGCTCCCCCATCCCTGGGATTCTCCAGGCAAGAACACTGGAGTGGGTTGCCATTTCCTTCTTCAATGCAGGAAAGTGAAAAGTGAAAGTGAAGTCGCTCAGTCGTGTCCAATTCCTAGAGACCCCATGGACTGCAGCCTACCAGGCTCCTCCATCCCTGGGATTCTCCAGGCAAGAGTACTGGAGTGGGGTGCCATCACCTTCTCCGATTACTCAGCCATAAAAAGAACTAAATCCTGCAATTTGCAGCAACATGGATGGACATAGAAACTGTCATACTGAGTGAAGTACATCAGACACAGAAAGACAAATGTCATATGATACCACTTACATGTGGAATCTAAAAAAAAGGATACAAATGAACTTATTTACAAAGCAGAAGTAGAGTCACAGATGTAGGAAACCAAGTTTTGGTTACTACAGGGTAAGATGGGGGAGGCATAAACTGGGAAATTGGGATTGACATATACACACTAATAAATAATAAGAATATGTTCTATAGCACGGGGAACTCTACTCAATAGCCTATAATGACTTTTGTGGGAAAAGAATCCAAAAAAAAAAAAAAAGATTGGCTATATGTATATGTATAACTGACTCATTTTGCTGTACCCCTGAAACTAACACACCATTGTAAATCAACTATTGAAAAAAATTGAAATTAAAAGAAAAAAAGGAAAATCCCAGGCTTGACACAGCTAGCAGAAAGTACGCTAGACTTGGCGCATAACTATCTAGTATACTATTCTATCATGTCATAAGCTACATGTGCACGTATGTGAAAGTGAAAGTGTTAGTTGCTCAGTTGTGTCTGACTTTTTGTGACTCCATGGGCTGTATCCTGTCAGGCTCTTCTGTCTATGGGATTCTCCAGGCAAGAATAGGAGTGGGTTGCCATGTCCTCCTCCACAGTATCTTTCTGATCCAGGAATTGAACCTGGGTTTCCCGCATTGTAGGCAGTTTCTTTACTGTCTGAGTCATCAGGCAAGTCCATGTACATGCATACTTCACATTATTCCCAGCACAATCTGGAGTTCTTTTTCCTAAATCTTGAGCTTTTAACACACTCTAATAGTGATCAAGATTTTGGTAACACATGTCTTGCATTACACCATCCTGATTGGATGAAAAGGATGTTTATACATAGAGCTACAATTCATATTAATAAAGAACCACAATTTGTTAATTCTGCTTAATACTGCTGGCATTGCCATTTATTTTCTTGAGGCAAAAATTAAAAGATATTAATATCAAAATATATTTTTGACATAAACTTTCTTTTTTTAACTTTTTAATATAGCAAACAATATTCATTTTCAGAGTTAATCCAGCTTCAACTCCATTTATTATTTCAAAATTCACTCAGAGTTTTAAATCACACTGAGCTTCCCTTTTAGTTCAGTGGAGACATGTGCTTGATGGCACTGCTTTAATAAAATAAAATGTCAGTCCTCCAAGGTTGGCAGTACAGAAGGAACAAAAGCCTAGGCAGGGTGGCTAGACCAGGCAGCCAGGACTCTCTCCTCAATGAAGGAGCCACTTGTTTCTTGGGCAACTGTGAGAGGGTTAGATTTGGTTACAATACTAATTGAACTAGAGGTTTTAACTCACCTGGTAACAGTGGTAGAGGAGTAGTAACAGCCTTAACACATCTTGAAGGAGGTCTCTCCGATCCAAACAAGCCAGAGATTCTCCTACTGCTACCAAATTTAGATCCCGGTTCGGTATCTTAAGAGGAACTAGTGGTTTTCTTACACAGCTTGCTAGTATGTAAGTGGTGCCGAATAAATTTCCTTAGAAACAACCTAAAGTAAAAACTATGGGCTAGAGAAGGAAGTGTTAACTTGTACTTTTCTAAAATCTGGATGTTTTTCTTACTTCTCAAAGTCACTGGGAAATTCAAATCAGAACAAGATGTGAAATCACCATCCAAAACATTCTTATTTTTAAAACTGGCGAATGGCAGATAGATGTATCTTATCATCTGAGTTAGTAGTCATAAATCCTAATAGCTGGTTGGGAAGCTTTTCTGACTTTACTTTTGAAAATTTATTGTATGGCACTTATTATTGGAATTGGGTCCTGGCATGACTGCTAGGGGACTAGGGCTCTAGTTAGAGGAAGACTGGATTTCAGCATTAGCTATACTACTTCCTTATGATATGACCTGCACCTCGATGTCCAATTTTCCATCTGAGACATGGAAGAAAAATGCCCTTAGAGGGTTTGGTGAAGAATCCACAAGTTAATACATGGAAGGCACTTAGAAAGCAGCATGGCTCAGAGTAAGTACTCAGGACCTGTTAGGTGTTATTATCGTTAGACAGAATATTAAACCTTTCCGACACTCATAGGGAGAGACTGTCAGTGCTGACGTCTAGGGAGACCATGTAGTGCCTGGGGGTTTTATCTTCCACACTGACTCCAGCTGAGAAGCACATTGTTTTACATAGTGTCCTCTGGTCAGAGGACAGGAGAGACTCTCCTGGAATGCAACTTCAGCTCCCAAGAGAACCTCCTTATGCCTCTGTTTGCTTTTGGTTTTTTAAATATTAATTTAATTTTATGGACTGGATTAAAATACTCCAGAGAGCCAGGAAGGCTGATGGTCCAGAGAAAAGAAGACGTAGATCCCTGAGGACAAGGTTATGGTTTGTCTCATCCCTGAATTTGATCTAGGTAACAGTTATCCTCCAGAGAGATAGAAACTGAGATCAAAGCCTCTAAAGGCAGCCTTAGACCATAGTGAGCCTCAGCTATTCATGGTGCCCCAGTATTTTATGCTGTGGTCCCTTAGATTTTGAGGCAGTACATACAGAAGGTATAATTCTCTCAGGTGCAATTTGGGAGAGGGGGACAGTTTGGACACTTTTCAACCCCTCTGCCCTGAACTTCAGCTCCCCTGAATCACTTTTTTCTTTGTAGCATCATTAGCTATCCCTGGTCAACTTGTGAACTATTGTAAAAGGCTTATGTTCTAACATTTAACTAGACTCATAAGTTATCTCTTAATTTTCCCTAATTTTACAACTAAAGAAAACAGATCGAGACAGGCTAAATGAAGATCACGAAGCCACTGAATCTGAGACTGAGGACTTCTAATGCTTGGTTCAAAGAGCAAGCAGAGAGATAAAATAAGCATACTGGATTCATTAAATAGTAATGATAATAATGATGATGATGATAGCAAATACTTATTCAGTACTTATGTGCCAGGCATTGTTTCAAGCACTTTACATCTATTAACCCATATCATCCTTATAAGACTATGAGGAAGGTATTACCATGATCTCCATTTCACAGATGGATAAACTGAAGCATGGTGAAGTTAATAAACTTGCTCAAGGTCCCAGCTATTAAATGAAAGTGTAAGGGTTTGAGTCCATATGATCCAGTTACCACCGAGTCCAGACTTTCAAGCACAGAACTATACTACTATACTATAGCTAATTTAATTAGCTGTTTCTGCTCACATGCAGTTTAACTTATTCTTATTAATTTGTTTTTCTTAAAAAATTATTAACTCTACAGGCCAGTTATTAGGAATCAAAAATTCATGGAAAGCTACAAATGCCCATTTTGTACCTTTTATATCAGTTTACCTACATACACAGAAAACTATTTTTCTGAATATATACACATATACATACACGCTGCATTATGACATCCAGGGCATTTATCTAGGACACCTGGAAGTGAAATTCAGATTGTTAATATATTCTGGCCAGTTAAGTTAACAAAACTGTCATGCATATGATATCACTTCTAAAAAAATTAAACTTGACACTAAACTGTACTCATCATAATTCAATTTCATTTAAATTCTGATTTGGAGGGCATGGAAAGTTTTGTTGTGCCTCTAGCCTTCCCTAATAACAGTACTTTATATTCCAAAGAAGGAGATATATAAGGGGGTAGACAATTAAGTCATCTTTAAATAATATTTTAGAAACTTTCTTTAAAAGTTATTTCATATGAATTTATCCTTGAGGTCCTCTGTTTTTGTTTGTCATTTCCTAATGTCAAAATACAAAAAGTGAAAGCAAATTTGAGTTATTTAAGCCTAATTGTCTGATGAATTCCTTGAAATGAGATTTCCCTCTTTCATTAATCCTTACATATAGTACAGTGGGATTTACAAAAAGAGAAGAGGTCTGGGTGTATTCTATCAATAAAAAACATCAACCTTAGAAATGATAGAATGCTTACATGAGAAATGGACATTCCAAATAATAATGATGTCTAATCCACAGATTTAGAAGACAGCATCTGTACTTCATACCTGAATATACAAAATTTTTCATGTGGAAATTTGTTATCATTCTCAAAATAACATCTAGAAGTTAGTAGGTATTATTCTATTTATTTTAATTTTGCTGCTCACATGTTCACAAACTAAATTCTCTCACTTGCCTTACCTT
This sequence comes from Aepyceros melampus, assembly GCA_006408695.1. NCBI lineage: Eukaryota > Metazoa > Chordata > Mammalia > Artiodactyla > Bovidae > Aepyceros > Aepyceros melampus. Next base: position 145,127 of record SJXQ01007334.1, on the reverse strand, counting down.
AAAATAAGAAGATCTGTGTAAAAAACATCTTCAAAAGACTACATCCTAAAATAAGGGACATACTCTCATTTGCCGTAGAGTTTTTTCTTTTTTAAAGGAAATACTGAACATGGCCAGAAATAATTCTTTTCCTTGCAGGGGTACTGAGGTTGAAAACTGACTACAGTATTGAAGGTAGCAAACTTTCCCTAAGTCTTTAGGTCTTTATTTGGAATTTACCCTATGGCAAAATAAAAAAGGAATAATAGGGAACACACACACACACACACAGACAACTCAAAAAGGAAACCTCTACTGAGGACCCAGCCATCCGGCCCCTGAAGAGATATAATCTACGCGTAACAATGCTTAAATCAGCACGACATTTACAATACATATTAAGTGGTTTGTATTTATTTCAAGACTTTAATTGACACAATATATTAACAGCATTGTTGCAATAGTTTCACTTAGGGCTTTCTTTATTTTTTTCTCTAAAAAGAGAAAAAGAGAGAGAGAGAAAAGGGGAGAGCTAGAGAAACAATCTCCCAGCATTACGCTATAACCCGTTACGTTATTCCTTTAGCCTAAATGAACTGTTAGAGTTGAAGAAAAGAGAAAAAAAAAAAAGGAAACTAGTTTCAGAAACTTTATTTTAAACTTTATTCCATTTTATTAAGCCCAGACTAGTGTTTTTTTTTTCCTGCCATTACTAATATAACCTATTATGAGAATTTTTTTTTCCCAGGGACAAAAACAACACCAACTTTCTCTCCCTGAGAGCTTCTTATTGTTCATTTTTGTTGCTATTTGGAGAAAAAGCTCATTAAAATATTATGAAGCACAGGGCGTAATGATGTGCCAGCCTTCGCCAATGAGGAACATCTGTAGCACAGTATATGTATATTTATATTACAGTCAACTTGAGTGCAGACTCTCGCTCTCACCCCTTCTCTGCTTGCCTCTGTGCTACAATTCTTTGTCCGGACTACAGAGCCCGGCGAGCATGTGAAGCGCACAGGCTACAGTGCCCTCATTGTCAGTCTCTGGGGCTCTGAGCGCCAAATGTTATTATTTCATCATTAGCCTGGAGCTCACGCCAGGGTAAACTGTGCTCTGCTAAATGCCTGCAAACCTTCGCTCTTTTTATTCTCCCGGTTATTTTTAAATTGTATCTTTTCCCTCCTTTCAGTTCTCTGGCACAGAAGGATCTGCAAAGTGCATCCAACATGCACCCAGTTCCCAAATCCATGCTCCTCTCTCTTCTTTACGTTATTCCACTTGCTTTCAAACCAAAGAACCTGGGGCATAATGAAAACATTGAGAGCTTGCCTATACCACAAATATTTGTGGAAAGCACACGGTGCCATTTTGCCAGACTACTCTTATTTGTTAAACTGAGTTAAGTGTAACGCGATTCCAAAAACTGCCTTAGAATGAAAGACAAGGCTTGTAAAGCCAGGGAGATAATTACCGCAATCTGGGTTACAGAAAATGCAAAACAAAGGAGCACAATCCCATTTTGTGTGTGTGTGTGTGTGTGTGTGTGTGCGTGCGCGCCGTGTGGTCTTTTTATTTTGTTTTGTTTTGTGTTTTTTCTCTTTGTTAATGTACCCAAACATGTAAATATCCTATGGCATGTGTTGTACGGAGATAAAAATCAACCTGGAATCCTGCAAGGACAGAAAAAACACATCCTCTGTAGTGGACAGTGGCATGTTTGTGGTGGCAATATCTTTTCAGCAGGGACGGCTTGCTTTCTGTTTTTTCTCCCTCCATCTAGCAAAGACCCACCCAAGTGTGGCAGTTATCACCCATTGGCAAGATTCTGACACCCACCTACCTTCCTTTGAAGCTATCAATCTCTCTTTGCATGAGAAATAAAAGTTGATTTGAAAAGAACTTGTGTTCTAAAATCTTATGAATCCATAAAAATACTGGAGAATCCTCCACTCCCTCTTCCCCATGGTATTTTATGGGGATTATTATGCTATCAGCCTTCCTATTGTTGGGACTGTCGTCCTTTGGGATGGTTTTGCAGACTGGACTATTCTCAGCTTTCCTTTCTTTGTCTGCCAATTGTTTCTAGATCTAAACCACTTTCGGAGACAATTATTTCCATACGTGTATGTGTATGTAAATATTAATAATCATTGCATATGTGTATACTTACGTGTGCATAAATAAACACCATCCCACATGTATTTCCCATTTTTAAAGAGCTAGTTCTTACTCCATAAAAAGATTTGTGTTCCCCAAAGCAGGTTGTTAACATTCTTTATTAAAGAGAAAGAGCAAACCTTCCACGTTTCCTTGTTTCATGTTTAGAAGAAGTGAACCTTGCAAGTCTGAGCTAAGCTTCTTGGTATGTTTTAGCCGAGTCTGGATTTTGGGCTGTAGATTTTGAAACGCACATCACCCAGTTTTCTCAAAAACCGTCACCGCAGTTCCGTTTTAAATTTCATCTGGACTGTCTCTAACAGTCCGGCTGACCCCATCATTTCCTCCTCTTATTACTAACATGCTTCTCCTCACATGCACAACAGGATATTTTTCAGAGGAAAAGGCAAAAATATATGAGGGGTTTCTTTCCTTCCAGATGTAGACATTTTGTCGCCCGCTTAGCAATAAGTAGACATAGAAAATGAACTTCGACTTTAGAAGAGACGAAATACAGGACGTCACTAAGGTGCATGTAAGGATAAACCCATGAAGCCCTCGAAGCAGCATTTGGCAGCAGAAACGTCCCACTGAGCCAAAAAGCCAGCCAGGGCATAGAAGCTTGTTATTACGACTTGCTCTGTGAGTAAGACCCACAGGGAGACTGTGAAGGCTGCTTAGTGGGAAGCTTGTTTAGTATAGTTGGGAGGTGGGGAGTGTGCAGTGAGCCTAATCAGGGTGTTTGCAACCGTCTTAAAATCTAAAAAAAAAGGCAAAATAACAGTTTTATGAAAATATTCCTAAATAAGATCATGGATCCCATTTTGAAATCTATTCTATTAAGGACTGCTGCTAAGTCACTTCAGTCGTGTCCAACTCTGTGCGACCCCATAGATGACAGCCCACCAGGCTCCCCCGTCCCTGGGATTCTCCAGGCAAGAACACTGGAGTGGGTTGCCATTTCTTTCTCCATCCATTAAGGACAAGTAGCTCCAAATATGGAAACATTTAAACTACCTGTTAGAAACTGGATGAGAAGTGATGCATTTGAAAGAAAGTAGTAACAAATGCTCAAGATTAGAAAGGAGTGCCAGGCCAGACACAGGTGAACCACTTTGAAGCTTTGGTGAAGAAAGCCTCATAGGCAAGACATACTCTCTGAATTATGTAAAGTATTATTGGCTCTTTCCCTCTATCACTTCCATTTTTATTGGAAGTGATTGGAATTTTGGAAGTTTATTGGAATTTTAACATGATTGAATTGTTTTTTTCTAACACTTAATATTAGATTGAATCATGTGAAATTTAGACTGTTTGCAATTTTTGAATTACAAAAATGTAATTTTATACAGTTCAGCCTAATCATTCCTTCCCTGAACATTATCGGTCTATTTTCTTCTGATTGACTCATTTTAGAGTCCACTATTATTTTTGTATTGTTTTCTTTCTTTTTCTCTGTTTTCACATATAGTCATTCTTCATATTTTAATGCCTGTTGAAAATTTAGAGAATAGTTGGTTTAATGAATAGAAACCATTTAAAACTAGTGTTTAATGTGGGGTCAAAATGGGATTGTTTTCCTTTCAGTTCTATTCTGAGGCCCTCTGTATATAGTTCAGTTTTCCATATCATTCACCCATTACAAATATTAGGGGCAGGATGTTATAGATACCCTCACGGCTTTTACTTCAAGTCTTATAAAGGAAAACTTGATTTTAAAAATAACCCATGCAAAAGAAATGGGTCAGAGTAAATAGGTTCATAATTTCGGTTACAGATTTAAACTGATCCTTCCATAAATTCAGAAGTCCCAAGGGTGGGGAAGGGAGTTTCCATAGTGTTGTCCATGTGCTGTGGGAAAGAGATAAATGGTTCTTTCCTTCCCTGCCATGCATTCTGGAGAAAGATGCAAACTGGAACATGCTGAAAGCAGAGTGGAAAGGAAGCATTTCTAAGATTCCCACAAAGTCTCCCTCACTGTTATGAAGGCTGGATTGAAGAAAAGTGTAACAACCGTCTGAATGAGAGGCTAGAGTAGCCATTGTTACCAGAGACTTTCAGCATCTTTCCCAGCTTTTATGGAAGGCATGAGTGGTGAAGTTAAAAGCCTGGGGAGTTTTAACCCAACTGTCCTAGTTGTCCAGTAGAAAAAATACAGCCCAGTACACTTCATTGGTTTAGAAATAACACTGAAAAGGTAATTTAAAAAACTTAATACAACTAGGCATAAGCAATGCAAGAGTACAACTCTCAACTCTATTTTACTTTCCTGGCATATAAAAACTTCTGTATTAGTCCTACATATGAGTTTTGTTCAAAAAATTTTCATAGTATCATTCCTGGGAAGTAAAAAACTTAATCTTCATACAATGACTCAAAATTATAATAATGCCTCTATATACTATTCTTCATAATTAGTAAAAGTAGAAAAATTTCAATATTTACTTTGAAACCAATAGGTGGTGCTATAAATTTCTAGATTTTGCAATATGCTCTTCTATTTTCCCATTTCTCAGTGGCATTAGAAATTTCTCTAATTATCACAGTAAAAATTTTCATTGCAATAAGATTAAAAAAAAGTGCCTGCACTAACTTTCCTATTCACTTAGCCACTGTGATATGTCTCTTTTCCACTGGAAAAATAAACTATAATTCAGAGTGTAAACTAAAATGCAAGGAATCTGTATAATTTTTGGCAGAAATATTTGTTTATGGAAACAGATTCATCTATAATGCTCTTTGGTCTTTCTTTTGCTGGTCTTTCTACTAAGGGGAATGCAATAGAGGAACATAATTTTACTATTTAATATTTCACAGTATGAAATATCTTATGGTGCTGGATTTATAGAAAAAGCAGTAACCACAGTATCATGGGATCTTGATTATCTTATCATGGTATCAGTGACTGCCAGAATCATGGGACACAAGAGGACCTGGAAATCAGACAGCCATTTCTGGGAGAACTGACTAAATAGAATCTGAAGATTTTAGAAATAGGCACTTGATATTTGTCATCATAGGAACCAACACATTTTTTGGTGTAAGACAAAAAAATTCTGAAGGTTCACAGACACCAAAAAACTAAAATCTGAATTCCACTGTAACTTTCAACTGTAAACAGTGATCTCAAACTGATGAGTTTCATTGATGAGCTTCTTTGAACTTTAAATTCTTTTCCTTTCCTTGTAAAAGGAGTGGAAGTTCTTCACAATCTTCTAGGTGTGTATATGTGCATGTATTTATGTTTGCATGTGTGTGTGTTTAAAGCTGATACACTGGAAAAACTTAAGAGGTTCAGTGATGTCTTACAATTGTACCGAAAAAAGGACTAATGACAGCTGCAACTAGTTCCCATCTTAATCTATCGTTCATCAAACATCTGGGTGATTTTTACCTCTCTTCTTCCAGATGTTTTGGTAGCTTGTAGCCCCAGATGCTTCTCAGTATTGAATGAGCAGCCTTGTTACAACTGGAAGATGTGTTTGCAGAAGACATCATAATTTGCATAAGATTATATTTTGTGCAGCAAAGTTTCATCCTTCTCAGCTGGAGCACTTTTTGGGCTGGCTAGTTACTTCTTGCTTCCTCCAAGCTTGCTCTTCAGCATCAGACTGCTTCTTCCTGGCTTAAGTAACAGGGATTGGACTGAACCAACTATTAAATAGTCATTTTTATATTTACATTAAATATTCCATAATGTTTAGGGTACAAGAAAGGGGAAGATATGACTTAAGAATAGAAGCAAGTGTCTCTTAGGAGTTAATAAAAACATGGTATTCAGGAGATCGAATTGAGAGTATTATTCTACACTGTGCTGGGCACTGTATTTTAAAATGAATTTATGATCATTAGGTACACTGAAGGGGAGAAACAAGAATGACAAAGAGACATGATAAACCACATGAGTTAGAATTTAAGGAACTGTAAACTTTTGGCAGAATAAGAAACCATTGGTGAAGGTGTAGAAGGGGTGGGATAGGATAACTGTTTCCTAGTAATTGATGAGCTGTCGTATAGAAAAGACAAGAAAGTTATTTGATATGATTCCAGAATGCTTATCAAGAATTAATGGAAAGAAGTTATCATTTATTGTCTTATTTTACTGTCAAGATATTAGCATTAGATATAGACAGCTTTCTTTCATGATTATAAAGTGAAATATAACACAAAGTGAATCCAACAATAAACTGAAATTAAATAGACTTAATAAGGGTATGTTTTGGCTCAATAGCAAAATTTTGAACCTTTTAAAAACAAATCTATTCACTAAATATTTATTGAAAACCTATGAGGTACCAGGTACTTTTCTAGGCACTGGAAAGAAGCAGTGAACAAAAATAAGAGTTCTTACTATCACATTCCTTTCGTTCTAAGGTGAGGGGGTGAGTTATTAACTAGAGAAACAAAAATACACTATGTAATGTATCTGGAGGTGATTAAGTGCTGTAAAGAAAGGGGGGTAGAGCAGCAGGGTGCCCTTTTAGATAAAGTCGATTAGTACCATCTGCTCATGGAAGAGACCATGTAGGAGGCATGGGATAATAAGATCCCATCATAGATAATGTTCCAGTAGAAACTGAGTAACCTGCTTGGAGGGATATGAAGTGTTTCTTCATATAAAGAAACACGTTTCTCTATTGTGTATCCCACCAGTTTACATATCCATTTCTGACCTGGGGAATGTGTAACTCATCTCTACATGGCTAACGCTTACTACTTACTACATAGCGGTGCTTCATCTAAGTGTGTGGCATGAACATTCTACAGGGAATTAAGCAATGGATTGAACGTACAATCTCTCAAATTCTGTCTAAACTCAGATGAGATAGATTTCCTTTTTGACATTCTCCCTCTTCCAACTCTTTGCCAATTCTATCTTCACCTTTCTTCTCTAGGCCCTGAACACGTGAGTATTCGTTTGGCTTTTTAAAACTGTAGTGATGTAAGATATGATTGATAATAGGGAGTATGGGAAAGATAAAGTTGCACAGGAAAGCACTTGACTCCTCTGGTCCCAGTATTTCTGTTGCAAGACTCCTCCCTGAGCATGTCTGATAGAAAACAGGAAAAGTAATTCAATGTTTTTGAGGAGGGGGGGTTCACAACTTGCTTAGTTAAGATTAAATTCAGTGACATGGAAAGAAAATTGAAATTAATTGTGGCTTAAATACTTGAGGTTTTATTCTCATAAAAATCCCAGAAGTTGGACATTCAGGTTTGGTAAAGCAATTGCATAAAATCTTCAGCAAATAGGCATCGTTTGAGGTTTCCATTATAACTAGAATGAGGTTTTCTCATATACATGATCTTAGGGGTTATTGGAAGACCAGTCAACGTACTATGGGTCTGAGCTTAGAAAAGTCGACACTAACATCTGTGTAACTTTCATCTGTTTTATATGTTAGTTTGTTGTTGCATAAATGCATTTTGGTGCTAAAGAAATTGGAAAATTGCTGATCTCTTTTCTACACGAGGATACTGAAGCCCAGAGAAATTAAGTGCTTTGCCTGAGAACTTAGGGCCATCTATTGGCAAGGCCAACATGAGAATTCAAATCACCTAATGACATCAGTGCCATTTCCACTGTTAGGATAGTCAATATCTTGTTCAAATCCCATGGAACAGTAAACATAAAAGAGCTGAGGGATACCACACTGTTGAACCTATGAATCTATGCACCAGATGTTACATTTCTTCAGTGTTGCTTAAGTATTATTGTCCAAATGAATGATGAAAACTTTTAGAAAACAAGGATGCTGTCTTTATTAATATCACACTGTTCTGGACAACATGAGAAAGTGCAGAAGAAACTCTTTCTGTATGTGTAAGAATATTACTAATGTTCCTTTAGGAGAGTGATGTTCCATTACTACACCAATCTGGTCTAAAATAGACCTGTTTTGCCCTTCTTTTATTTTCTTGTTTTAAAGAACTTCCGAAGATATTTGGAATAAATTTTGTCCATGAGCTACAGAACCATGAAGTTGTAGAACAATTGATTTGCTAAGCCTGGATGGGAATTGTTTCCTTTTCATATCAAAACTACTAGAGAAAGTTAGTGCTTTGCCTTTATGTCGAAGTAATGCAAATCATTAGTGTGGCGCCTCCCCGAAAATCAGGCAAAATTGTTTCAAACAGGGACTGTGTATGTTTGAAACTGAGCAATCTGTCAGAATCAGTTCCTATTTTGGGTATAGTTGAACTGATTGAATTACCATTTCTGCCTAGAACCACAGAAGCCCAGGAGAATTCTGGGGCCAAAATCCCACAAACAATAGTTCTTTGTCCAAAGAGAGCCCATGGTTGGGGTTTTACCTGCAAACATGTGTGATTTCGATGTAGAGCAGAATGATTGAGAATTCAGCTCCGTTCCAGAACAGGTCATGCATCTGTTGATTACTGCTCAGCCCAGCCACTCGTGTATGAAAGAGCATTCTACTACACATGAAAGCATGGAAAAATCTTTTCCATTTTCCCAATAATTTGGAAGTGAAAATTCCTTGTGCCTGTGATCTGTTCCTTCTCAGTTTAGCAGCATATGAAGTGAACCAATTTCTCCCATGGATGAGAGAATGGTGTGAAAGTAGGTGAAGCTGGCAGGAACCCCAGCACCACCACTCTGGGAACCACTGGAGAATCCAGCAAGGGAGGTGACGGCCAGATGACACTGGTGGAGGGATTTCTCCCAAGGGCTGCACATCTGGTTGTGCAGCTGCCAAAAATAAGGCATGTGCTCTGATGAGCTGCAGCTCAGAATTACAACGTGGAGAAGCAGAGAGTGCTGTGTACCATGGCCAATAACGCACAAATGTTTGAGCAAATGCTGACTATGTGTGTGTGTGTGAGCGCACCTGTGAGTGTGTGTATGCAGTAGCAGAGTTTGCAACATCACGTGTTCATGCTTCTGAATAACAACACCTAGTCTTTTAAGCATAAGTTTTCCATGGGCAGTGGCGGTTTAGGTAGGATTCAAGGGGAAAATCCACTTTATGTGTGTCAGGAGAATAATGAAACAGCACTTTGTCATAAGGTCTTTCTTTGGAATGATGATAGATCCATGGCTGGCTGATTAAAATAATATGAAAAGATATTTCCTTTCTCCTTATATCCATCAGGCCTTGGTGTTTGGAGAAGGTGAAGAAAATGTTGTAATATTTTAATAGATTCAGGTATTCTTTGAATGTAGCAGGTATTATTTATGCAGTTAATGAAGACACATCATATATGCACATTTAAATTACAATGACTGCACTTTTCAAAAGTCATGTTTATTTTCCCACTCATGTTTACCAAGTAGAAGGACTATTTAAATCACATAACAGAGCCTAGAGTTGATCAGGTAAGCAACTAATGAGACCCATGGATTGGACTCATTGCAAAGAAATAGAGGAAAACAACAGAATGGGAAAGACTAGAGATCTCTTCAAGAAAATTAGAGATACCAAGGGAACATTTCATGCAAAGATGGGCTCAATAAAGGACAGAAATGGTATGGATCTAAAAGCAGCAGAAGATATTAAGAAAAGGTGGCAAGAATACACAGAAGAACTGTATGTAAAAGACCTTCATGGCCAAGATAATCATGATGGTGTGATCACTCACCTAGAGCCAGACATCCTGGAATGTGAAGTCAAGTGGGCCTTAGAAAGCATCACTATGAACAAAACTAGTGGAGGTGATGGAATTGCAGTGGAGCTGTTTCAAATCCTGAAAGATGATGCTGTGAAAGGGCTGCACTCAATATGCCAGCAAGTTTGGAAAACAGCAATGGCCACAGGACTGGAAAAGATCAGTTTTCATTCCAATCCCAAAGAAAGGCAATGTCAAAGAATGCTCAAACTACCACACAATTGCACTCATCTCACATGCTAGTAAAGTAATGCTCAAAATTCTCCAAGCCAGGCTTCAGCAATACATGAACCGTGAACTCGGATGTTCAAGCTGGTTTTAGAAAAGGCAGAGGAACCAGAGATCAAATTGCCAACATCTGCTGGATCGTGGAAAAAGGAAGAGAGTTCCAGAAAAACATCTACTTCTGCTTTATTGACTATCCCAAAGCCTTTGACTGTGTGGATCACAATAAACTGTGGAAAATTCTGAAAGAGATGGGAATATCAGACCATCTGACCTGCCTCTTGAGAAATCTGTATGCAGGTCAGGAAGCAACAGTTAGAACTGGACATGGAACAACAGACTGGTTCCAAACAGGGAAAGGAATACATCAAGGCTGTATATTGTCACCCTGCTTACATAACTTATATGCAGAATACATCATGAGAAACGCTCGTCTGGATGAAGCACACACTGGAATCAAGATTGCCAGGAGAAATATCAATAACCTCAGATATGCAGATGACACCACCCTTATGGCAGAAAGTGAAGATGAACTAAAAAGCCTCTTGATGAAAGTGAAAGAGGAGAGTGAAAAAGTTGACTTAAAGCTCAACATTCCGAAAACTAAAATCATGACATCTGGTCCCATCACTTCATGGCAAATAGATGGGGAAACAGTGGAAACAGTGTCAGACTTTATTTTTTTGGGCTCCAAAATCACTGCAGATGGTGACTGCAGCCATGAAATTAAAAGACGCTTACTCCTTGGAAGAAAAGTTGTGACCAACATAGATAACATATTCAAAAGCAGAGATATTACTTTGCCAACAAGGTCCATTTAGTCAAGGCTATGGTTTTTCCAGGGGTCATGTGTGGATGTGAGAGTTGGACTGTGAAGAAACTAAGTGCTGAAGAATTGATGCTTTTGAACTGTGGTGTTGGAGAAGACTCTTGAGAGTCCCTTGGACTGCAAGGAGATCCAACCAGTCCATCCTAAAGGAGATCAGTCCTGGCTGTTCATTGGAGGTACTGATGTTGAAGCTGAAACTCCAATACCTTGGCCACTTCATTCAAAGAGTTGACTCATTGGAAAAGACCCTGATTTGGGGAGGGATTGGGGGAAGGAGGAGAAGTGGATGACAGAGGATAAGATGGCTGGATGGCATCACCAACTCGATGGACATGAGTTTGAGTGAACTTTTGGAGTTGGTGATGGACAGAGAGGCCTGGGGTGCTGCAACTCATAGGGTCGCAAAGAGTCAGACACAACTGAATGACTGAACTAAACTGAACTGAATGCAGGTTAGACAGCTCATATTCAGATTCAAAGACCAGGTTCCTAATAACTGGGAAAGCATAGGATTGTTCAACGTTGCAATCAGTTGGGGAGGTTCAGTGCCAATAGCCTGGATGGCTTGAGCACTCCAAATTTTCTTTATTTATTTTTATAATAGATGGTCTGAATGAGGCTAAGGACCTTTGTATCTTGACACTGAATATTGTCTTATGACATGATTCTGATATTATACTTCACAGCTATAGTGACTCAGTGCAGTAGTAGAAACAAAATGGTTGATTTTGCAAGACTTTATTTTGGCCTACAGACTGGCCATGTACACAACAGATCATAGAGATACTCTTGGAGCCTTGGCCCTACCATGAAATTAAGGTGTAATGGAAACATGAGATATAACGCATGTTTTCTATTCAGTGTAGGTGCTTTGAAATGGTAGCAACAGAATTACAAGTTACTTATGTGTTATAATTATTGAATCTGAGAGCTATAAGGAAATTTGAAGGTTTCCAATGAATCTCTCTTATTGTAGATGAGAAACTCAGGACCTAGAAAGATGACCCTTTTAACCTCAGAAACTAGAGGCCAAAATACAAGCCATAATACCAATGTTTCTTCCCCTTTTCCGTCTCATTGACTCATTAAGATCAAGTGGTTCTAAATTAAAATAGGGTGTGTGTGTCCTTACTATCCATATCATTTTTTGGTTGAAACTTCAAACTTCCATTTGGTTTCTGCTTCCATATTCCCCGCTGCCACCCAACTCTCTCTGGTTACCAGAAATTTCAAATTTTGTCCATAGTTAAAATGTTTCCAGTGGCTTCCCAGGTGGCACTAGTGGTAAAGAACCCATCTGACAATGCAAGAAACAAGAGATAGAATCGATCTGTGGGTCAGGCAGAACCCCTGGAAGAGGGCATGGCAACCAACTCCAGTGTTCTTGTCTGGAAAATACCATGGACAGAGGATCCTGAAGGGCTACCATCCATGGTGTCGCAAAAGAGTTGGACATGGCTGAAGTGACTCAGCACTCACACATGCTAAAGTTTTCTGATCTATAAACACCATGCAATTCTTCTTTTTAGCCTGGAAATTCTCTACAGATAAGACAAATCCAAAGAAAGGGATATTTTTGAGGTCATTCTCAATATTATGATTGGCTCCATGGGGATTCTGCCATCTAAATCAAAGTCACTTCTGAATTTTATCCTTTTATTATTCACTAGACCTGCCCATCCGGAGAAGGCAATGGAAACCCACTCCAGTACTCTTGCCTGGCAAATCCCATGGACAGAGGAGCCTGATAGGCTACAGTCTATGGGGTCACTAGGAGTTGGATACAACTGAGTGACTTCACTTTCACTTTTCACTTTCATGCATTGGAGAAGGAAATGGCAACCCACTCCAGTGTTCTTGCCTGGAGAATCCCAGGGATGCGGGAGTCTGGTGGGCTGTCGTCTATGGGGTCACACAGAGTTGGACACGATTGAAGCGATTTAGCAGCAGCAGCAGCAGACCTGCCCATCCAGAGTCTGTTATGTTAGATCAGCCCACCAGAGGGTTCTTCCCACAATGGATGCACAGAAGGAAGCTGCTCTGAAACCCTCTACAGTCCTCTGGCTCAGATCCCCACAGCTGTGGAGCCAGATAAATATAAGGGCTCTGTAGCGCACTGTGGCAAAGGGACTTAAGACATTTTATAGTGCGTAGTGACCCAGCATTACCTATGGTTCTAAATGAACAATGAAAATCCATCAACCATTTATGCACCTAATGAGTAAGTTACACACACACATACACATTTTCATTTGTTGTAAACTAGTTAGGTTCTTCAAGGGAAAAAATTGTCTTAGTGGAAGTATTCAATCTGTAATTTGCTTCTTATTTAATGCCAAAATGAGCATAAGATGAACAATAAGATGGTAAAGCCCTGATACCCTGTGTTGAGAGTTGCCTTTTTGCTCAAGAAGCATTTTCCGGGCTTGCTTTGAATGGGCCCACAGACACCACTTTGGCATTAATGCTGCTGTGATTTGGGGGTTTATAATGAAGTAAACTAAATGTCCATGTGTTTTGCTTAATATTGAAAAAGATCTTGTGTATGTTTAACTGGAGAGTTGCGCTCGTGCTTGGAGCTCATTTATTGATTTTCTTCATGGTCCAGACACCTTTCCACCGACTGTCAGCCCACACCTTTGACCCGAGATCACCCTGGAGGGTGCTGCCTAGTGAGACTATCACATCATATTATTCTGGAAGGTACCTCTGGGAATGCTATCTTTTTGATTCAAATCTGCTTTTTGATTTTTAAACATGTCCCCAACTTAAAAAATGCATTTTACTCCTGAATGGTTAACTAAGAGGTTTGTATCTCACCATTTCCTGTTAGAGCAATGCAAACAGCTCAGTTTCAGATGTGCAATAAAACCTTCCCATGGCAGGTCCACAACTAGAACTGGGGCAACCCACATATGTCTATTCTATGAAGGCAAGTCTGAGATCATAGCAAATATTGTTCAGATACTCAAGAAATTTGGGGGCAGGAGATGTAAATAGATAGGGGTAAAGTATATTTTCAGAGAAGGCAATGGCACCCCACTCCAGTACTCTTGCCTGGAAAATCCCATGGATGGAGGCGCCTGGTGGGCTCCAGTCCATGGGGTCGCGAAGAGTTGGACACGACTGAGCGACTTCACTTTCACTTTTCACTTTCATGCACTGGAGGAGGAAATGGCAACCCACTCCAGCGTTCTTGCCTGGAGAATCCCAGGGACAAGGGAGCCTGGTGGGCTGCCGTCTATGGGGTCGCACAGAGTTGGACACGACTGAAGTGACTTAGCAGTAAAGTATATCTTTATAAGTCTTGTAGAATGCTAGGTTATACTTTCTGAAATTCTGTCATTGATAAAGTCTAAGAAAGAGCTCTAGAAATTATTCTAAGAGGATCATTACAAAATTTTATTTGTTCTTCCCAGTAAGTTAAAGGAATAATGATTTTAATTGAAATAAAACTTTGAGAATGAGATGTGCTTTTAAGAATTGGCAGATATTTCAGATGAGACTTGCAAAGGCTATTTGTAAAGATTCAAATTTGGCCCAAAGGTCATTTGTGGAGAATTTCATTGTTATACTGTAAGCATCTTTGTTTATATCTGTATACCTGTATTTTACATATATGTCTATGTATGTATCTTATACCTTAAGTATATTGAGACTTAACGTTTTAGTAAAGGACTATAATTGCAAAACCTTAGCATACAAAGTGATGCATAATTAATTCCACCAGAACATCAGAATGCAAAAGGCTCAGACAATCTTTTTGGAATTAGGATAAGCTTTGAAGAAAGTTTCCAAGTTTATCATAACCAATAAGAATAAAAACTGCTCTAGTTGGAGAGATATTCAACGTCTGGTAGATTAGCTAGTCAGTTAAATTCAGCTAGTAAATTAAATTTATATTCTCTGATAATTAGCTTTGCTAATCTTGGGCCATAAGAGATTTTCTATTCATGGAGTAGCAAATGGTATTTCTTGCCGAAAAAGAATCACTCCAGTGAAATCTAACACCCAAAGAGGTTCTATATAAAAGTATGGCCAAATTTGTTTAGAGTGGTGGGCTGGGGTAGGAGGGTGGCGCTAACCATGAGAGGTTTAATTTTTTGGAATAGCATGCTGTGTTTCTATCACCTCCTAAATGGTCACTGGAGAAAGTAAAGTCAAAGACCAGGATTGACACACTGTGTCTCTGTCTCCCGCATCTGATTTGGTCCCCAAGTTACCCATGAATTCAGTGCAGCTGACAGCTGGTTTTGATTGAGAACCACAGCGTTAAAAGCAATAGTAGCAGCAGACCATTGCATATAGTCAACTACCTTTTCCTGGGGAATGGAGAGCTAATTGCTTGTCTTGCAATTTCTTCTCCTCTTCAAAGGAAATCAGTTTGATTCCTCCAAAGTTATCAAGCATAAAAGAACTGTGCCCCCAAATCAGGATTGCCCTCTTTCATTTTCCTCATGATTTCTGAGATTTTCACTGCTGGTACTCTGGTCTTCATATCCTGTTTTTCTGCTTCCACTTAGACGTGCCAATTAAAGAAAGATATGGTTTATTTAAAAAATATGGTCCTAGTGCTGACTGTAAAGAGAGCTCTTAAACAGGCCTCAACTCTTCATCAGAAGTAGTTGAACACAGTAAGTAAATCCCATGTTGAATGGTGACCTTGTAAAGTCTCCAAGAAGCAGGACTGTACTGGGCTTTGTAGTAGCTTAAATGAAACAAACCTGCTTCTTCCCTTGGGTCTCACCAATCCTGGGCCAGGCTATGTAATGGGCAAGGTGCCCACTTCAAGGGGCTGTTAGAACAGTCTAATGAAGTGGTTTCTCAAATGTGGACCCTGACCAGCAGTAACACAGGACTTATTAGACACGTAATTCTCAGGCCCCATCTAGCCCTGATGTGGGGCCCAGCACACTGGTATAACAGGCACTTCAACTGACTCTGAAGTTATATGTTTGCATTTGTGAAACACTGATCTAGAGCATCAGCAGGATTTCTGTTGATGCCTGTTGGCTTAAATCTGATTTAACTTCACTTTAGGGGATATAAAGACGCCCATGTAAGCAAAGTTGAATGGACAGATAAAACAATGACAAAAAGTACCAACATATGTTGATTATGTAAAGACAGTCTGATATTTAGGCCTCTCTCATATACACACAGACATATCAGTTTATAGGTACAAAACCATTCATTTACCAACAAATATTTGTTGCAGGGTATCACATACCATAAAAAAAGCTGAGCTTTGAAGAATTAATGCTTTTGAACTGTGGTGTTGGAGAAGACCCTTGAGAGTCCCTTGGACAGCAAGGAGATCAAACCAGTCAATTCTAAAGGAAATCAGTCCTGAATATTCATTGGAAGGAACTGATGCTGAAGCTCCAATACTTTGGCCACCTGATGCGAAGAACTGACTCACTGAAAAAGACCCTGATGCTGGGAAAGACTGAAGGCTGGAGGAGAAGCAGACAACAGAGGATGACATGGTTTGATGGCATCACCAACTTGATGGAGACGAGTTTGAGCAAACTCTGGGAGTTGGTGACGGACAGGGAAGCTTGGCATGCTGCAGTCATTGGAGTTGCAAAGAGTCAGACAAGACTGAGCGATTGAACGGAACTGATCACATACCATTCCAGACTGAGAATACTGTAGTAAATGAAATACACTAGACCGTGATTCATGCTACTTACAGTCTAGTAGGGAAGAACTTTATAAGCAAGTGAATACATGAGATAGTAATAACGGGATAGGAATGACAGGGTAGAGGTTAGGTGCTATTTTGGATAAAGGGGTTAAGGAGGTAGAGGTAGCTCTTAAGCTCTTGTCTCTATCACTTAGCCATCTCTTATTTTATCTTTTGCTGCTGCAGCCAGATTCCTGTCATCTAAGGCTCATCAATTTAGTTGTACCTTCATCTCTAGTCTCCTTACAGTGGCTTCTCTGCCCCACTGAGTTTATTCTTCTTGACTACCCTAGTAAATGGGCTTCCCCAGGTGGTACTAGTCATAAAGAACCACCTGCCAATGTAGGAGACGTAAGAGGCATGAGTTTGATCCCAGGGTTGGGAAGATCCCTTAAAGGAGAGCACGGCAACCCTCTCCAGTATTCTTGCCTGGAGAATCTTAGGGACAGAGGAGCCTAGTGGGCTACAGCCCATGCGGTCACAAAGAGTCAGACACGACTGAAGCAACTTAGCCCACAGGCATGAATCCTGGTAAATGCATGCGCTCACTTGGTCAAGGGAAGTAACATTCCCTTCAATAACCTTTGACTGATTGGAGAGGGGAGTGGTAGCTACATACTTGCCTCTTCTTCATCTGAGTAGATGATTCTGGGGCACATTCTTCATGAACCACAGAGCGACCTAGTCAGACAGCTCTATCAGGTCACTAAGATACCCTTGGTTTAGTTTTCTCTCCTTCTGCCTTGACTCCTTTCCTTGGGATCAATTTTCCCCCAAAAGCACATGCATTCAAACTTTTGTTTCAGGTTCTGCTTTTGGGGAAATCCAGGCAAAGACAGTAGAACTCTATAGTGAGGTGTTATTTCAGAAGAGATGTCAGAATTCTGAGGGAGGAAGTCAGGCAGGTATCCTGAGGAAGAGTGTTTCAGACCAGAGCAAATGCTGTGAGACATGTTGGCATATTTTGGAATCAACGTGAAATCCATGCATGTTGTGTGGAGTGGGCACTGGGGAGTAAGAGTAAGAGGTAGGGTGCCAAAGGAGGCAGGATGCCAGATTAGTGGAACCTTGCTGCTAAGTCACTTCAGTCGTGTCCAACTCTGTGTGACCCCAGAGATGGTAGCCCACCGGGCTCCCCCGTCCCTGGGATTCTCCAGGCAAGAACACTGGAGTGGGTTGCCATTGCCTTCTCCAATGCAGGAAAGTGAAAAGTGAAAGTGAAGTCGCTAGTCGAGTCTGACTCTTCACGACCCCATGGACTGCAGCCTACCAGGCTCCTCTGTCCTTGGGATTTTCCAGGCAAGAGTACTAGAGTGGGGTGCCATTGCCTTCTCCAAGTGGAACCTTACATGTCATCAAAAGGACTTTGGCTTTTGTTCTGACTGACAAAGGGAGTCAATGGGGGATTTTGAGCAAACAAATGTATCTGAAAGATGTTTTTTTAAAAAGATATTATTTTGTTTCCTCTTTTCAGAATAACCTATAGGGTAGCAATGGTAGTATTACCAAGACCACTTAGGAAGTTTTTGCCATAATTCAGGCAACTTGAGCTATGATGGTAGGAGTGAAGGTTATGCCTTGACAGAAGTGGTTCTTGCGTTGGATATAGAGTGAAAGAGGAATTAATGATGTCTTTGAATTTTTCAGTCCAAATAATTGCTATCAATGGAGTTGGCAATATAAGTATCCAAGAGAGAATTCCCAAGCAAAATGAAGAGAACCTAATTTAAAGAAAATGAAACCACAAAATAGCTAATTCATATTCTGGTTCATCAGTAACAATCTAATAGTCATGGCTATGGGTGAATCACAGGTTATCCTTAGCCTATAAACTGCATGGACACCATCCAGAAGAGTAGGAGTTAGGCCTCTACTTTTTCATAGGCCACATCAGACACAAGAACACTCTCAAATCATGTTATACCAACTATTCTCCATTAATTATTATATTTAACCATAAATCAACTTGAAAGTTAGGTATATTTATTCTCATTTTATAGATGATGAATCTGACACATAGCATAGTCAAGTCACTCCTCCAAAGTCTCCCTGCCTAAAATGGTTAGGTCTCAGATTCCAACCCAGGTCCTCTTGACTCCCATTGTCTCTGCTCTTAACCACCAATATCTCCTCCTCTTCTTCCATTTCTAGGGCAATACCTTGTCAAACCTGGAAGTTTTGACAAGTTTTTATCTCTTACTCTTAAAAAAAACAAAACAATTTATTCCTCTCTCATCTAACAGTGAAATAAAGGATTCTTTAGGTGATACACTATTTCAGGGTATTGGGCTGAGACTCCTTCTGTTTTATTTCTCTGGCAGTTTCTTTTAAATGTCTTTGCTTCTACTTCTTCTGCAATAGGACTTGGCTCAGGTAGATTCAGTACCAGGTGTAAAACTCTTCTACCTTAAATATCCCACCAAAGATAATTATACCAAATTGCTTTTCTTTTACTGTTTTCATTCATCCCTTTATCATCTTTCTCTACACCCTTCTAAGATATGTTTCTCTTCCCTCATTTCAGTGCATCTTTCTTTTGATGGCTAATAAAGGTTAAGTTTTTTTTTAGATGAAGGCAAATAGTTCTACAATGGAATAATATGTACCAGTTGACATGGTGTATGTATTATGGTTTTACCTCTACATTCTCCTTCTTTTTAAAACTTTTCAGTACTGGTTATTTTCCTCAACTAATGCTTCAAAGTCATCCCTCATATTTGTGTTGCGCTCAGAAGACTGGGCCACGTGTTCAACAAGAGGATTAACCAAAGGAGTTCTCAGAACACGCTGGATACTAAGAGTACCTACTCACAGAGAATCATGAATGCAAAGAGAGAATTCAAATTATATACAGTCAAGGAGAAGAACTCAGGCCTTTGCCAGAAAAACAAGACCAAGTTCAGGCCTACAGAATGTGATGAGGTTGTAAACAGGAGGTCATGTAATGAGGTCATAAGCCAGAAGAATCAGGAACACATGGAGTATAGCATATGAAGTAGGTTAGGACAATTAGTTTAGAAGTAAGATTGTGACCTATCAGAGGCTGTTGGAAACCTGTTTGTATGTGATGCCATCTGCTTGGTACAAGGATAGAGTTAATGGATTAAAAGCCTAGAAACTAGATCTTTTTCATAAAAGGAGTATTGTGGGAACTGTAGGCTAATAGATTACATGTTCATCATTTAATTAGCCAAGTCAGATCTGACAGCAGTTTCTTTGTAAATAGTTTTCCTGGTGGCTCCTATGGTAAAGAATCTGCCTGCAATGCAAGAACACAGGTTCAGTCCCTGGGTAGGGACGATATCCCAGAGAAGGTGATGGCTACCCATTCTAGTAATCTTGCCTGGAGAATTTCTTGGACAGAGGAACCTGGCGGGCTACAGTTCATGGGGTAGCAAAGGATCAGATACACCTGAGTGACTAACACTTTCACTACTTTTTCGTAGGCTAATAGCTTATATGTTCATCCTTTAATTAGCCAAGGTCAGGTCTGACAGCAATTTCTGTGTAAGGATCTTCACATGGTTGATTCTTCATCAACATTTTCAGATGTTGTATTGAGCCTGTGTTTTATATCCAGTACTCCTGGGAAGGAAAGTTATGACCCACCTAGACAGCATATTAAAAAGCATAAACATTACTTTGCCAACAAAGGTCCATCTAGTCAAGGCTATGATTTTTCCAGTGGTCATGTATGGATGTGAGAGTTGGACTGTGAAGAAATCTGAGTGCCGAAGAATTGATGTTTTTAAACTGTGGTGTTGGAGAAGACTCTTGAGAGTCCCTTGGACTGCAAGGATATCCAACCAGTCCATCCTAAAGGAGATCAATCCTGGGTGTTCATTGGAAGGACTGAAGCTGAAGCTGAAACTCCAATACTTTGGCCACCTCATGAGAAGAGTTGACTCATTGGAAAAGACCTGATGCTGGGAGCGATTGGGGGCAGGAGGAGAAGGGGACAACCAAGGATGAGATGGCTGGATGGCATCACTGACTCGATGGACACTAGTTTGGGTAAACTCCAGAAGTTGGTGATGGACAGGGAGGCCTGGCATGCTGCGATTCATGGGGTTGCAAAGAGTCGGACACGACTGAGTGACTGAACTGAACTCAACTGAACTCCATTTTGGAAAAGAACTGTAAGTAGGTAAGTGAGCTGGCATAGTCCTTGTTCTTAAGAAGTTTTTAGTTTTGTTTGGAAATAGATATAAAACATAAATGACATGATTTGATAATGCTCTGATGGAGTTAGATATGAGGTTCGGTGGAGACACAGAACTTCGTGCTCCTATGTAGAGGTCACTTTCCAGAAAAGATTGCACTGCACTGATTTTGGAGCATTAGTCAGTTTGCTGGGCACACAGAGGGGAGGGGACGAGTGGCACAGGAGTAGGTGTCCAAGAGGAGCAACCAGCAAGCACTGAGGAATGTGCTCAGGAAACTTCAATGAAGTTGGTGTCACTATACCATCAAGGACATGTGGTGATTTCTGGGTGGAGGGATTAGCCAAAGACAGGGCTGGAAGAGCTGGGAAGGGTAAGATCCTGGAGGGGCTTGCACTCCATACCATGGAGTTTAGATGCTATTAGGCAGATGTTGGTGAGTCAAGGCATGATGGCGGGAGGGGAACCGTATGAATTGAAGGTTAGAGAAAGTCTTCTGGGGGCACTCATGGCTATTTGAGCTGTCCTTTGGATTATGTAAGCAAGCAATTACTAGGTGGAGTTGGAGTGATTGGAGACCCTTGGGGAGGCATTATAAGCAAAAACAGAAGGTCCCTTTTCCTCAGAAATTTAGAACATTATACCAACAAAAGTTTGGAAGTATTTTGGCAACAGTGCTTCTTTATCTATGCTTTCTTTGAGCAAATAGTCTGAGAAGTACCACTGATACGTTTTTTTTCTTCTTCCTTCTTTTTCTCTTTAAAGAAATGATTTTCAGATAATTTAAATCAAATCATTTCTTTTCTGCACAGTGCTAGTGCTTTGAATGGAAAGAGCTGTCTTAAAGGAAACCCATGTATTTTTCAGTACTAATATTTGACTAGTGAGAAAAAGCACTACTTTGTCTGAAGAAGACATTCTCTAAAGAACATTTTTCTTTCTGGATGTGGGTCAAGGAGTCTTTTGCCCCAAGTACCAAGGGTGTGCTGTAATCCCTGGCTCGATTAGTTAAGTGTTTTTCTTAAGGTGAGAATGTTAGATGTGTTTACCCCATTTGCCTTAGGGGAGTTTAAATATCACTCTCAATTCTTTCTAGTCTGGCTTTAATTGAAGAAGAAAATAAAGCAACATTCACTAAGGAGGTAACTGAGTGCTATGTTTCTATAAATAATAGGCATTTAAAGGTAAGATCATCTTAATGCTCTAAGGGAAGTACTGCCTGTAACCCTGATGCCTTGGACCAAAGATCCTTTAGGCCAGAGACAGCATCTTCTATACCCTCATATCGCCTGTATTGTACTGTATTCATGGCAGGATCTCAATAATGTTAATCACTCCTGAGAGTTACAGAAAACTGGAGGCTGATTCTGTGTTCCCAGTGCTTTCCAAACTTGCTTGATCATAACAGTCATCTAGGGTTTTTAGCACACAGATTTTGGAGCCTCATCCCAGATCCTTAGATGAATTAGGATCCTCAGGGAGAGGGGCCTGAGAAACTGTATTTATAGCAAGTGTCCCAAGTGACTCAATTTAAGGCAAGGTAGGGAATGAAGGCTTAACTCATTGGCTCTCTAAATGAGGTACAAATTCCTAGGGGTAATCGGGAGAAGATACACCAAGAGTCAAATATGAAAATAACATTTTTAGGTGAAAACTTGATATATCCCCCCTGAGACTCAAAGTGTGATCCAAGGACAAACAGCATCAGCACCACCCAGGAGCTTGTCAGAAGTGGAAACATCTACCTCTAACCTATTGCATCAAAATCTTCATTTTAACAAACCTCAGAGATTTTTGCATATGAACATTAGAGGAACATTTGTCTAGATTTGGGGTCAGTGAATTATGGCCAGTGGGTCAAATCTGGCCTGTTTTTGTAAATAACGATTTGCTGGAACAAGTCACATCCATTTAGTTATATATTGTCTATGGCTGCTCTTGTGCTTCAGCAAAAGAAATGAGTAACTGAAGCAGACTACCACATGACCTACCAAGCCAAAAATGTCTGCTTTTGATCATTTACAGAAAGTTCCTTGACCTCCGATCTTGAGTACAAGGTGTGCTTAAGAGTTTACCAAAATAGTAATAGAATCAATAGTAACAATTGCAATAGCAGTTCACTTTAAACATAACTTGTGAAAAAAAAAACCTTATCCCATTTTCTATCCTGTTCATGTACGTGAGATGTAAAGGCTCCTTGGGATGTTATTTATTTTATAATCTATGACTATGTCACATCTATCTCAAACACTTTAATCAATCCTACACTGGCAATGAAACCTAATTCATCAAATAGCACTAACAGTTTTCCAGTACCTAGACCCAGCCTCCAAACTCCTCTCCCATTAACTCCTCTTGCACATCATGTCTCTTGTCAAACAAAATTTCTCCCTGTTTCTATCATCTAAACATTATCATCTTTTGCTGTTTAAAATCCACACAAATTATTTTTTATAGAAAGCTTTCCATTTCTCCCTGATGATATTTAATGTGCATCACAGTATTTAACTTCCTTATGCAATGCCCATTTTGTACCTACTTTATCTTGTCCAGTAAAGTAGACAGGTTTAAGAGTTGGGATGGTATTTTGATTCATTATGACTATGCCAAAGCCTTTGACTGTGTGCATAACAACAAACTGTGGAAAATTCTTAAAGAGAAAGGAATACCAGACCACCTGACCTGCCTCTTGAGAAATCTGTATGCAAGTCAGGAAGCAATGGTTGGAACTGGGCCTGGAACGACAGACTGGTTCCAAATAGGAAAAGGAGTAAGTCAGGGCTATATAGTGTCACCATGCTTATTTAACTTATATGCAGAGTACATCGTGAGAAACACTGGGCTTGATGAAGTACAAGCTGAAATTAAAATTGCCAGGAGAAATGTCAATAACCTCAGATATGCAGATGACACCACCTTTATGGGAGAAAGTGAAGAAGAACTAAAAGCCTCTTGATGAAAGTGAAAGAGGAGAGTGAAAAAGTTGGCTTAAAGCTCAACATTCAGAAAACGAAGATCATGGCATCTGGTCCCATCTCTTCATGGCAAATAGATGGGGAAACAGTGGAAACAGTGACAGACCTTATGTTTTGGGGCTCCAAAATCACCATAAATGGTGACTGCAGCCATGAAATTAAAAGGCGCTTACTCCTTGGAAGAAAAGTTATGACCAACCTAGACAGCGTATTAAAAAGCAGGACATTACTTTGCCAACAAAGGTCCATCTAGTCAAGGCTATGGTTTTTCCAGTAGTCATGTATGAATGTGAGAGTTGGACTATAAACAAAGCTGAGCACTGAAGAACTGATGCTTTTGAAGTGTGGTGTTGGAGAAGACTCTTGAGAGTCCCTTGGACTGCAAGGAGATCCAACCAGTCTATCCTAAAGGAAATCAGTCCTGAATATTCATTGGAAGGACTCATGTTGAAGCTGAAACTCCAATCCTTGGGCCACCTGATGAAAAGAGCTGGCTCATTTGAAAAGACCCTGATACTGGGAAAGATTGAGGGCAGGAGGAGAAAGGGACAATAGAAGATGAGATGGTTGGATGGCATCACCGACTCAATGGACATGAGTTTGATGATGAACAGGGAGGCCTGGTGTGCTGAAGTCCATGGGGTTGCAAAGAGTCAGAGATGACTGAGGGACTGAACTGAATACAATTTCAGATGGGACAAATATATACAGGTGATGCATTGTGGATATTTATAAATTGGATATAATTATTTGTATTCAAAAGTGACTGGATCTCAACCAGACTGTTGTGAGTGGTGAGTGCCAAGGAGGAAAAGTCCCAGGAGCCAGGTCAAATAGACTGGGGTAATCCCCAAGGTCATGGCAGCAGGTGTTGCTGGTGCTTGCCCATATCCTTGCAGACTATTGCAGGTAATCCTGAAGCAAGGTACAGGAAATGCTGAATAAATACCCCAATTTCCTTATTCCTTGTTGGGGCAATTCTGACCGGTGTTCAACTCAATCTATTTAAATCCCAGAGGGATGGAGCCCAGTGGCATAGAGCTGTAATCCACTCCTTAGAGATCATTATTTTAGTCCTTTTGAGCTACTATGGAAGACTGCCATCAAAGAGGGGTGGAGCTTAAACACACCACATATGTACTACTCATTGCTCTAGAGGCTGGGATCAAGTGCTAGCACATCAGTGTGTGGTGAAGACCTGCTCCGCAGTTCATAGATAGCCTTCTTACCACTGCCTTCTCACAGACAGAAGGGGTGAGGGATCTCTCTGGATCCTCTTTTACAAAGGAACAAATCTTATACATGAGGCTAGAACCCTCATGACTTACACAGTTCCCAATGAACTCACCTCCAAATACTATCACATTAGGGATAGTTTTCAGTATATGCATTTTGGGGAGATATAAACATTCAGTCAGTGGCAACCACTTACTGGCTGATTTCCCTCTCCTGTCTCATTTCCTTGCTTTCTCACAATACTACTTGTGATCAATTTCCTATAAATTCTCTGGACCAAATTCCTCATCTCAGGACCTGCTTTTAGGAGAACCCAAACAACAGTGGCCACAGGACTGGAAAAGGTCAGTTTTCATTCCAATACCAAAGAAAGGCAATGCCAAAGAATGCTCAAACTACCGCACAATTGCACTCATCTCACACGCTAGCAAAGCAATGATCAAAATTCTCCAAGTGAGGCTTCAACAATACAGGAAGTAAGAACTTCCAGATGTTCAAGCTGGATTTAGAAAAGGCAGAGGAACCAGAGATCAAATTGCCAACATCTTTTGCATCAAAGGAAAAGAAAAAGAGTTCCAGGAAAACATATACTTCTGTTTCATTGACTATGCCAAAGCTTTGACTGTGTGGATCACAACAAACTGTGGAAAATTCTTAAGGAGATGGGAATACCAGACTGCTTAACCAGCCTCCTGAGAAATCTGTATGCAGGTCAAGAAGCAATAGTTAGAACTGGACATGGAACAACAGACTGGTTCAAAATTGGGAAAGGAGTATGTCAAGGCTGTATATTGTCATACTGTTTATTTAGATTATATGCAGAATACATCACATGAAATGCCGGGCTGAATGAATCACAAGCTGGGATCAAGACTGCCAGGAGAAATGTCAATAATCTCAGATGATACCACCCTTATGGCAGAAAGCAAAGAGGAACTGAGGAGCCTCTTGATGAGAGTGAAAGAGGAGAGTGAAAAAGTTGGCTTAAAGCTCAACATTCAGAAAACTAAGATCATTGCATCTGGTCCCACACATCATGGCAAATAGATGGGGAAACAATGGAAACAGTGACAGACTTTATTTTCTTGGGCTCCAACATCACTGTAGATGGTGACTGTAGCCATGAAATTAAAAGATGCTTGCCCTTGGAAGAAAAGCTGACCAACCTAGAAAATGAAAGTGAAAGTTGCTCAATCATGTCTGACTCTTTGCGACCCCATGGATTGCATAGTACATGGAATTTTCCAGGCCAGAATACTGGAGTGGGTAGCCTTTCCTTTCTCCAGGAGATCGTCCCAACCCAGGGATTGAATCCAGGTCTCCTGCACTGCAGGGGGATTCTTTACCAGCCAAGCCACAAGAGAAGCCCAAGAATCCTGGAGTGGGTAACCTTTCCTTTCTCCAGGGGATCTTCCCAACCCAGGAATAGAACCAGGGTCTCCTGAATTCCAGTGGATTCTTTACCAACTGAGCTATGAGGGAAGCCCAACCAACCACCAACCTAGACAGCATATTAAAAACCAGAGACATTACTTTGTTGACAAAGGTCCATCTAGTCAAAGTTATGGTTTTTCTAGTAGTCATGTATGGATGTGAGAGTTGGACCAACCATAAAGAAAGCTGAGTGCCAAAGAATTGATGCTTTTGAGTTGGAGAAGACTCTTGGACTGTAAGGAGATCAAACCAGTCAATTCAAAAGGAAATCAGTCTTAAATATTCATGGGAGGGACTGATGCTGAAGCTGAAACTCCAATCCTTTGGCCACCTAATATGAAGAACTGACTCATAGGAAAAGACTCTAATGCTGGGAAAGATTGAAAGCAGGAGGAGAAGGGGATGACAGGATGAGATGGCTTGATGTCATCACCAACTCGATGGACATGAGTTTGAGCAAACTCCGGGATTTGGTGATGGACAGGGAAGCCTGGTGTGCTGCAGTCCACGGGGTCACAAAGAGTTGGACACAACTGAGTGACTGAACTGAACTGACTGAAACTATGGGGGCAACTAAGGTGGCCCCCAATGATTCTGCTTTCTGGTACTCATGTTCTTTGTAATCCCTTCCCGTCAAATGTGTGAATGTTACTTAGTAGCATGCTTCTAATGAGTAGAAATAAGGCAGAACTAAAGATATGTGCATTCTGAGCTTAGGTTATCAAAAGACTAAGGGTCTGTCTTAGGAGCTCTCTCTATCTCTCTTTTGTATTATTCACACAGCAGAACCCAGATGCTGTGTTGCAAGGTAGCAAGCTGGAGAAGTTTAGGTGAGTGAGCATAAAAGAGAATCTTCTGAAGCTGTTAGCCAGCAGACCCTTCCTCAGCGGAGCCTTGAGATGAGGACACCCTTGACTGCAGCCTTATGAGAGAACATGAGCCAGGACCAGGCAGGTAAGCTACCTGCGGATTTCTGACCAACAGTAACTGTGAGAGTTAAAAAAACATCTGTTGTTTTCAGCTATGAAGTTTTAGGGTAATTCGTTGTATGGCAATAGGTAACCAGTACACAATCTAAGACAAGAGTGCATATAAGGGATTTAGTTGTGAGATTTTCTCTAATCCTTTTAACTAGATTAAGCCCTCATGCTTCGTGCATCCAGGTACCCTGTACATCTTCCATAGTACCCACTACTCTTTTTTTTTTTTAATTTAAAATTTGCCTTTCTAACTAGACTGCCAGCTCCCTGACGACCACTTCCATCCTTTTTACCCTCCATTCCCAGCATCTCTAAGAATTATTGATTAAATAGATAAAGCCATTAGTCTGACTGGTTTTGTATAGCCACCTGATACAAAGAGCTGACTCACTGGAAAAGACCCTGATGCTGGGAAAGATTGAAGCCAAAGGGAGAAAGAGATGACAGAGGACGAGATGGTTAGATAGCATCACCAACTCGATGGACATGGGCTTAAACAAACTGGGAGAGAGTGGAGGACAGGGAAGCCTGGTGTGCTGCCATCCGTCAGGTTGTGGATAGCCAGACATGACTTAGCAACTGAGCAACAGCAACGATAGAAACTCAACTATTTGTGCACCAACAATAAGCCTCGAGGTGGATTTTCAGGTCCAGCTGGACTGAAGTTCAAATGATGTTCTAGGAATCCTATATGACTTGTTCTGTCATTTTGTCTTTTTTTTCTCTTGCTATGGCACTCTCCCTCCCTCTCTCATCTCCATTTTCCTCCATCCTATGGATCTGCTCTCCTTTGTTGGCCTCGTCTCCAACCAGACTCTTCTCTGAATATTGGCTGATGAAATATCCACACTGAAGTCCTCACAGTGGAACAAACCTAGCAGAAAGAAAGCATCTCCTCAGAATTTTAGAAAATGTACTGGGGTTGAATTCTCTGAGCTAGTCTGTGTCACAAGATCATCCTTGAACTGGTTGCTATGACCAGGGGAACAGAAGGCACAGACCAGCTGGGCCTAGGTCCAAGATCACCTTTGGATTGTGGAGGATGGGCTGCTCCATCACAACTGTATGGATTGAGCAGGTTGTCCCCCTAAAGAAAATCAAGGTGATGTTGCCAGAAAAAGACATAATGGTTACAGAGCAGAAAACATAACCATCTAACCAAACAAACATTAACACCAAAATACAGCAAGACATTAAAAAAAATCTTAGATATCCCCAGACAGTAGGTAAACAGAAATATGGGTGGGAAGACCAAAGATCACAATTAAAAGAAAGATAATGGTATGAATCAAATATGGAAGGCAAGATGCTAGCAAGCTAATTGGAGCAATTGTAGAGAAGGGAGCCGTGAAAGAAGTGTAAGGTAATGATCATGACTAAGAACATGTACAGAGAGAATGTGTCATGATTCCCTTGCCACTTCCCCATCCCCACCTTTCTCCTACCCCACACTTGCATTCTTGGGCAGTGCTTAACGCAGATAACTGGACATTTAAAGAAACTGTTTACAGATAGACAAAAATGGGTATTTGATACAGATAGTTTTTTGTGAGTATAAGTCCCTTTCCCCAGAAATTAGTCATTGCAACAAAAGTCACATGAATAGTCACTGCCAGTGTCTGTGCAAATTAGCACAGTGATAATTTATTTTCAGTTTCTCCTAAACTAGACAACTAATATAACCATAAGTGTCATGGTGTGATATCAATCCAGACACACCCTAACACGAGACACAAAACAAAACTTGCAGAATAGGCATTTGGGACTCTGTGTGTCAGCAACTCTTCCAGGGCCCATGAAAAGGCATTAACTTGAAGAGTTATTAAATCTGGGATTAGCAGATGTTGAGCATCTGCATGCTATTCACACCCTTATTATCCTGGTCATAATTAAGTTGCATTACTTCATCTGAGAATCATCATCCTGACGAGGCAGTTACAGAGGGAAGATGGTGGATACCACTGACACGATAGTGTGGTGGTCTTTTTGGGGTGAACTAAAAAGGGAAAATAATCAAAGGCATCTTGCATTCCATATATTTTTATATAGTCCTTTCAGAATGCGTTCTGTCTCTCCCTGCAGACACTCGGGTTCTCCTTATCCCTTTCTCAATGTCTCCTTCAGCCTCCACTTTGGTCCAACCCCTTGGTCTTCACCTAATATAGGATGTTCTGTACAGTTCATTCTCCAAAGAAACCACCTTTCCTAGAAATAGTTCACTTCATTTTGTACTTTTGTCATAGAGTTTTGTAGATTTGTGCTAATATAAGAAGGATGGTATCAAGACCTCTCAAGTGTCCATCAGTCATATTTTTAAATGATCGGCTCATGGCTAATCTATGTGGCTAAACTGATTCTCTCACCTCTACTTTATCCCACTCCTAGATACTTTTTGAAGCAAACCCTAGACATCGTCTCTTTGACTATTTCTACATAGGTCTTTAAAAGATAAAAACTATTTAAAAAAAAAATAACGGTAGCATCTGAACACCTGAATATTAACAACAGTTCTTTAAAATACCCAAAGTCAGTTAGTATTCAAATGACTTATTTATTGCTTTTACCATAAGATCTGTTTTAATCAAGATCCAAAAAAGTTTCGCTTTGCAGTTAGTTGATAGATCTTGGAAATAAATTTTAAATCTAGGGATTTCTCGTTCTCTTTTGTATATTTTTACCATTTTATTTTATATTGGCCTAAAGTGGGTAACAGGGTGATAGTTTCAGGTGTACAGCAAAGTGATTCAGTTATACATACATTACTATATGTATCTATTTTTCAAACTCTTTTACCATTTAGGTTATTACATAATATTCAGCAGAGTTCCCTGTGCTTTACAGCAGATCCTTGCCTTCCTTTTTTTCCCCTTGCAAGCAACCAGTAGAGCTATTTGTACTTGGTAATTACTCAGTGTCTGCTTATCCTGGGTGTTTCTTTATATTGGTAGTTGAATCTAGAGCAGCAACCCTCAACAGAGGGTGATTTCTCCCCTTTCCTGCCCTGCCACACAGCCCGTTCCAGGAGACACTGGGCAATGTCTTGAGATAGTTTTGGTTTTCATAACACAGGATTATTACCATCTGGTAAGTAGAAGCCAGAGATATTGCTAAAGATCTGAGAATTTCAGGAGAATGTTGTTCGGACACACACCCTCTTCCCCCTTCTGCCCCTCTCCCCCCACACAGAGAATGATATGGCCCAAAGTGAGTGGTGAGGCTGAGAAACCCTGATCTAGTAACTTAGTCAGATTCAGGCTCACAGTTTTTAGCAAGACAGTATACTACAGTGGTGGTGAGTGCCTCCTTCTACTTGCTAGTGATACAGGGAGCTATTGATAATCAGTGTCTATAAGCACTAATTCATGAGGGGTTACAAAATGGTAATATTCTAGGTACAGCATTCCTTCATTTATTAGCTGGAAAAATTCAAGATAAATTTACCCCCTCCACACACACACACACCTATTGTTTGGTTATCCAGAGAGATGATTTAGTTTAACATATTAAAGACTGTTGAATATCTAGTCAGTAAGTATATTCACCCAGCATGCTTGAATATGCTTTCTTCTCAAAGTACTTAGATCCAAAGTCAGGGAAATGATGGAAATGGAGTCAAGATTAATTGGTTTTGAATATACAAACCTTTCCCTTTTCGTTTACTAGACAATCCAATAGAGGATTTCTACTGAGATATTTTTCCCCTCAATAACTTTAGCTGTATTTAAATTAATGAGCTTTTTCAATTAAAGCCACAGATATTCAGTCTTTGGATAGCATTTGGATGAATCAGAGTGTATCTAATTATGCTGGGTAAATTCTTAAAAGGATGAGAAGATTGTTTATTCAGAACAAGCACAGCTTAAGTGGGAATCATGTAGTAGACGTCATTCCAGCTAGTAGGTGAACTAGCTTTGTAAAAGGAACCTCTAGATATGAACGAGAGTTTGAAAACATGCATACAATGGAAAGCAAAAAAACTATTCTTTTAAATGATAATTTATCAATTCTAGGACTAGAAGGCAAAGAGGCAACAGTTTTGGCATGAGTGTCCACAAAACAATCATGGTGCAGTTGTCAAGAAGACCCTTGTTCCTTGACTATCTTTAGTCTAAGTTTAGGTACCGCTATATTCAGCTGTCAAAGTCAGGAATTTGTTTCAGAATGAGCTCTCAATGGTTTGGGTAGGGTTAAAGGCCCATCCTAGAGCCTGTTGCTATGGTTAGCAGGAGTGAATATTTTGACCAGGCCTGGGGCTTGTGGTCACTCCTAGAACCATGGGAGAGCTTCAGCTCTAGCAGAACTACATGACTGGAAAGGAAGACAGTGGTCCTACAGAGGTGCATTGAACAGTCAGATAAAATTTTTGTCCACTCCTAAGAGTTGGACACGACTGAGTGAGTTCACGTTCACTTTTCACTTTCATGCATTGGAGAAGGAAATGGCAGCCCACTCCAGTGTTCTTGCCTGGAGAACCCCAGGGATAGGGGAGCCTGGTGGGCTGCTGTCTATGGGGTGGCACAGAGTTTGACATGACTAAGGTGACTTAGCAAAAGCAGCATGCTTCTGCTTTATGGTTTTTCAGTTCTTATACACTACTACTTTCTTACCAAGCATCTTACTGCATCTTTATTGTCTTTAGCAATCTGTTTACACAGATTTTCAGGAAAAAAAGGCACTCAAAGTTATTGAGTTGTTTCCTGACTAGTTTAGTATTTTACTTTTCAATTTATCAATTATTTCCTACACAAAATTACTGTTATCTTTCAGGCAGTGACAGTAGTTTAAATTGTAATTTTGAGCTTCCTTTCTGGGAATTTTGGCTCATGACCAGATCACTCTAGACAGTTGATTTATTTCAATCAGTATAACGTATCATTAAGGACACTGGGGAAAAATCTTTGCATGTGTGTATGTATTTGTGTATACATGAGTTTTATTAAATATTGGAGAAGAAATTTAAACTTCCTCTCTGCTTAAAGGTAACCACAAGAAATTTTTGTATTTTATACTTTATTGTTATTATTCTAATTATTTTTTATTAATACAGGTATTAGGGTATTTGTAGCAGCAGAAAATGGAAATAAATGATATTTTCTAGAGTGTGAAATTACTAAATGTTTACTGGAGGTAGAAATCAGGGTTTTATGTGTTAAAAGTTTATATGAACATCTGCTTTCTAAAAATTACAGGTTAAATACTGATACGTGATCATGTACATGTATACTACTTATGAAGATCTGTCAACTAGTAGCAATTATATCATATGGAAGAGATGTAGCAGCATCTCTTCCTTCTAGAATACCTGGCAGGATTTGAGAAAAACATTTAGAGAAGAGTTGTGAGAACATTACTCTTTCATGCCATCTCAAGCTGTGCGCACATAAGTACTTGTAGTTTATAATCAACTCAGGATACAGTGAGCTGATAGAAATGGTTAGCAATTTGTTGTGCATTCAAAGCTTTTTATCTTCAATTAATTCTATAATATGCTCCTATATCCAACAGTGGAATTGTTTTAACACTTATCTTAGAGTGTGTGGGAATTAAACAAATTACACGTGCAAAATGCAGGAAGAGTGTATAAAGTAAATGGTATAATTAAATGCCTAGGCTAATATCTCATTCAATTCGCTGAGTATGCACTCAGTAAATGGTAGTTATTATGTCATAGTACAAATACACAAATAAAAATAGATTTAATTTTTCAATATCCCCCAAAATATTCCATAATCTCCTTAGCATTAAATCTGAGGCTGTTCAATCTTCATTATTGTAACTTTTTCTATGTTTTGGGTTGAAATTCCTGATTCTTTAATATCTATTTTCTTAGGATGATGATAAGCAGCTAGTTACTAATTTCAGTGGTAGAAATTTTCAAGCCTATGGTGAACCATTAGCCCCTCTAAGAGTGCTAGAATAAGCATTCTTCATAAATATTTTTGAATCTTGTTTTCTGAAGCTTCTCTCACTTTCTTCATGGGCTGTTTGCAATGCTTCTCTCTAAACTGCCTTTCTTTCCTTCCTTCCTTCCTGTTACAGTAGGTTTGCTTTCATTATCTGTTTTAAATATAGCAGTGTGTACACGTCAATCCCAAACTTCCAATCTCTGTCCTTTTATCTGGCGATCACCAGTAACTTTGGTCACTGATGATAGCCGTAAAGAAAAATGCAAGAATAAGAATGTTGTAGTGTATGTTGTTATATACCACTGGAATCCTCCCAACAAGAAGGAAGCCCCTCATTTCACTAGCTTCTGGGAGGGATGGCTGATGTCTCAGAGCTGAGAAATTCCCTAAGCTTTGCTCTCTGCTGATGGGGGCTATTAAAAGTTATGCTTCCTCTACAACAGGGCAGCCCACATGCAATGACTCCTCATGGGGGGGGGGCTATAATTGCCTCAGTCTGGGACCCCCCAAAGGATCACCCTCCCATCACAATTCCCTGTTGGAAGTGCATTATGGTTCATCCTGTTCCTGCTCCCCATTCCGTTTCCACGACTTCTTGACAATTGTCATTACCAAAAGCATTGGTAACTAACTTCTTGCATGCAAATCACCATGCTGGAGTGTATTTCCTAGGGCTCTCAAGCTCTAACAGTTGGTGCCAGACATGGTCCTTAGAAGCAGATGTTGAATGTGATTTTGGAAATGGATCTGTGTCTGACTGGCTGGCAATAAGGACTTGACCACAGACCATAGGAGCAGTATTGACAGCTCCTGGGACATGATCACAGTAGAATTTTTAAAACTTTCACTAGTACTTAACTAGGAGGGATACTGTGGAAGAAAATGCTTGACTGGAGCAACGTCATTGGCAGTCATCATTAATTAAGTGTTGATAGGAAAGGTAGATCTTATAACAACTAAGAAATTAGATAGCTATTGGTTGAAACAATCAGTGCATTGGAAAAATTATGATAAATGCTTATGAGTAATTTGTCACCAATTTAAGGCTAATTGAGAATCAGAGTACTTCAACAGCATGTAAAGCTTTCATCTTCTGAGCAAGAGGACAAAGCTGAGGATCAAGCCCATTTAGTTCCCTGCCCCTTTTCTGTAAGTTTCACAAGACCAGCTAGAATCCTGGAAGAGCTGTTCCCAGGTGTAATACATTTATTATATGAAACAAAGGGATCTTAGAGCTACGAGGTATGAACTATAGGACATAGTGTGCTTCATAGTCCCTTCCAGGGTTCAGTTCAGTTCAGTCACTTAGTCGTGTCCGACTCTTTGCGACCCCATGGACTGCAGCCTGCCAGGCCTCCCTGTCCATCACCAACTCCCGGAGTTCACCCAAACCCATGACTCCCATTTTGCAACCACTGTTGAGCATTCCTGCTGCAGGTTCACAGCTCAGGCCCTTCTGAGCCTTGTGCTCCGTTGCTCAGTCATGTCTAACTCTTTGAGACACTCGTGGACTGTAGCCCATTGGGCTCCTCTGTCCGTGGGATTTTCCCAGCAAGAATACCGGAGTGGGTTGCCATTTCCTCCTCCAGGGGATCTTCCTGACCCAGGGATCAAACCCACATCTCCGGCCCTGGCAGAAAGGTTCTTTTCCACTGAGACACCTCGGAAGTCTTCTGAACCTTGCCCTAAGCTAAAAGAAACTGCTTCTCCCAAATTTACATGCCTTCCTAGGGGGCAGTTTCATTCAATAACTGTTCCATACAAGGACGGGAAGACAAGTTTTGTGATTGCCAAACAAACCAGAAGAAAAAACAAAAGACTCCCTCTAAGTATTGAAGGGTATTGTATAAGGGGCCACTATTGTTTTTAAAGGGTAATGTTGTGGTATTGTTCTGTTTTGGATGCTATCTATAGACATAAATAGTAGTGAAGATGTATAATACAGACCAGAGGTTTTCAAAATTATTTTAAAGTAATGAAACTTTCTTTTGGTGGGGCGGGGGGCAGGGGTGGTGTGCGTGGAGAAGGAAGAATTCCTATATACAACAAGACCAGCAATGGAGTTGCTCTAGTTGGAGAATTACTGTTTTTTTTTTCCCCCTCCTTGGAGTAGTTCATAATTTGTGTAGCAGAGCTGCCTTCTCATTTCCTTCTTATTTTTCTCCTTTATCTTCCCTTTTGCTCCCTTGAAGTGGCTTCTGGATTAAGTTGGAGGATTTAAACAATGGGTGAGGTGTAGAAATTGGAGATTTCTTGGTTTTTCTAGACTTTAATTCTGTGCTGTCCATTAAATCTTCTTGGTTCTTTGCTCTTTATATACCAAATCCTTTCTTAGCATCTTTTTTTGGCAATCTCTTTACTCTTTCAGTATCTTAGAATAGCTCAATTTTGTTTTTGATTTTGTCTCCATTTCAACGAATCCAATCGAATACCTAACCAAGTTTATTACCTTAGCCTTCTGTTCAGTTAAAATCATAAACATAATGCCAGAGCAGTCATTGATGAAAAAGTTCCATTAGTTTCTGTTAGAGACAGATTTTTTAAAATGAGTTTGAGCATACAGAGGTTAAATGACTTGTCTGCCATGGATTTAAATGGCAGAACTAGGCTGGACTGTAGGTCTTTGTTCTCTTGGTCAAAATTTTCCAGTATATCATTTTGAGCTCTCTATCAAGTGAATTCAAATTTATCTCACCAAGAATTGCTTTCCCACTCCATTATTCAAGTAAAATATCAAAGCAAAAAATTATTAAGAAAATCTATTCTGAAATTCTAACACATCTAATATCTTTCTTTTCTGTATCTTCTCCCTTTATTCTTCCATACACAAAGTACTTTTAAGTTACAATTTTTCCAAAAGGGATATCTTCCTCTTTCTTTTTCATCTCATCTCCTTTTTCTTTTTTCCCATTTTTTCTTCTTCTCCCCAGTTGTCATCTTTGTTCCTTTCTTCTTCCTTTCTATCCATTTCCTGCTCTTCCTCCTTCTTCACCCAAGACTCAGTAGCCAGCACACCATGCATGCAGGGATATCCTGGAGCAAACATTCCAGGCCTCTCTTTTTCTGGAAAAAAAGGAGTAGGAGGATCTTTTCAACTAATCAAATTCTGCCCTTTCCTATGGATGAAAACTCTGAGGAGTGGAAGGACAGACTTGCATGTGATGTTCAGGGGGTTGGGGGCACAGCAGAAGCAAGTCAATTAACATCTGTTTTTGGAGCTCTGTAGAAGGAGCTCTACCAGTGGGTTAAGTTGGCTGCAACCAGGTCTAAAGATTGTAAATTTCCTAAATTTTGTTTCCATGAGGGTAAAGACAGATTAATACATATAAGAGTACTGAAACCAAAAGGACTTTTCTGCTCTGAGCAAAGACGACAAGCAGAAGGGGTCCATTGATTCTGTATCAGGGAGGAATGACTCCTATTTCAGTCTTGTTCCGTAGGAAGGGACTGCATGTATATGTGAACAAGAGCTAAATGTACTATGAAGTTGTACACTTGCGGCTCAGATTCCTAATGGATGAATTCTCTTAAGTATAACAATAAAGGATCAGTCTTCCATTGAAGAACTTGCTATAATTAGAAGAGGGCTCCAGTGGGGCTTTCATGGTCAGAACCAGTTACATAGGAATGCAGCTGTATCCTGAGAACAATATTTACCTTCCTGCCACCTTGAGGTCTCCTCAGAGTTTCCTCGTGTTTGGCAATTTCCAATCATCTCTGCTTTAGAAGCAGCACTGGTTCTATGACCTCCAATTCCTCCTGGAAACAGTTTGGCCACATGCTTTCAAATAGGGTTTTCTCCAAGTGCACCAGGGTAGCACTATAGCCCCTGTCTCCAACAAAACTGGCTTAGGAGGGAACTGACACTAGATACCTTCTGACTCTCCAACTCTGGGGCATCTTTATGTCCTGTGGGCATAAGGGGTGATATAATGAACAGCACCTGCAGACCAGGGCTCTGCTTATTTTGGTGGAGAGTTCCCACTGACAAGTGTTAGTGGAGAGTAAGCATCATCTTGGCCCCTCTGACACCTATTGAAGCAGGAGACTTTCCCTCAGGTACCTTCCTCTGGACATGGCCAGCAAAGACTGTATTCTGTTCAGAAGCTAACAACCTTCAGCCCAGGGAGCACATGGAGAGATTACTGGAGTCGAGCAGACTTCTTCCAAATCTCAGTCACTGGAATGCGTTTGAGAATCTCTGATCACATTATGAGGAGCGAGCTGAGGACTTAGTGGTGAGCCTGTGAAATCTAGACAAACCTAGACAGTGTATTAAAAAGCAGAGACATGACTTTGCTGACAAAGTTCCATCTGGTCAAAGCTATGGTCTGTCCAGTAGTCATTTATGGATGTGAGAGTTGGACCGTAAAGAAGGCTGGGCACCGAAGAATTGATGCTTTCAAATTGTGGTGCTGGAGAAGATTTGAGAGTTCCTTTGGTCAGCATTCTAGCCGATCCTAAAGGAAATCAACCTGAATACTCATTCAAAGGACTGATGCTGAAGTTGTTAATACTTTGGCCCCCTAATATGAAGAGCAGACTCATTGGAAAAGACCCTGATGCTGGGAAAAGACTGAAGGCACAGGATGAAGGGGGCAACAGAGGAGATGGTTGGGGGGTCACCGACTCAATGCACATGAGTTCAGCAAACTCAGGGAGGCAGTGAAGCACAGGGAAGCCTGATGTGTTGCAGTCCATGGGATCACAAGGAGTCTGAAATAATTTAGTGACTGAACAACAATAACAACTGGACTTTATGACACTACTTGCCAGAGGCACCAAATAAAGGTATGTGAATTGGACCCCAAACCACAAAACAAGACACTTTAGCTAAGCTTGCAATCTACTTTTTTCACTTATTTGTGCATCATAAACATTTCCCATCTTGCTACATGGTTTTGTAAACTTGTTTATTGAATGACCTTCATAATTATGATTTGATTGCAGCATAATGATTCCCTTAAGAGGCTAGCCATAATTTGTTAGGCATTCATTGATTGCTGGACATTTAGGTTTTTTCCAGTGTTTCATGACTACAAATAATATTGAAAAAATGGGCCTATTGCTTCTTTTCTTATGTTAAAGCATTTCCTTTGTGTACATTCCCAGGAGTGAGATTACTGAGTCAAAGTATAAACATTTCAGTTAAATAAGTACAAAGGAAAGATACATTCTTACGCTTAAAAAGTATACAGTGAATATGAAAAATATAAATTGA
Source organism: Aepyceros melampus (assembly GCA_006408695.1). Taxonomy (NCBI): domain Eukaryota; kingdom Metazoa; phylum Chordata; class Mammalia; order Artiodactyla; family Bovidae; genus Aepyceros; species Aepyceros melampus. The sequence goes on along the minus strand of SJXQ01007334.1, from coordinate 106,701 downwards.
CTGGGTTTGAACATTTATCCCATTTGATTTAATTTAAAATGAAGATAAATGGTCCTTTCCTCTAACTTTATCCTATGAATTGACTCTACCAACGGGTTGACCGAACGCTCTAACTGCAGTCCTGTGAAGCAGCACAACGGAAATTATCTCGCCCTTGGGTTCAGTACAACATCCACTTGCATTATCATTTTCCCAGTAAACAACTCTCGCCATCCCCAACTACAGCTGTGTGAGGCTAACGGCGTCCACTTGGCAGGGAATCACATACCAAAGTGTTGCTCAATTATCCAGAAATAAAACTGAAATCATTTCTCCTGGCTAACTGAGCGTAAGGTATACTTTTTATGTACTAAAGGGTAAAACTCATGCCTCTTAAGCAAGTTTTGGCATTAAATGTTAGTTTTCTGATAGGAGAGGCTATTTTGATGGCCTCAAAATATAACGTGGACTTCTAAAGTTCTCTCTCCCTTCTCCCTCTTCTTATGGTTTTTGGCATTCAGAAAGCATTCCTGGAACCTCACCTTAAGGCACATTCCGCATTTACCTTACTATTTCTCTGAGGGAAAGATATTTCACAATAGCTACACTATAGTGATATTTGTTTTCCTTCAACAAAAATGTGTTGAGTGTGTATGCAGTAGGGCATATGGAGGGAATGTGGGCATGAGAATCATGCCAAGTTGCTGTACATTTGTGACAAATTTTTCTAAATTCCAATGCTTCATTTATTAAATGAAAATAATGGCACTGCTTTCACAAAATAATTGTGAAATGCAATAATATAAAAAGGGAAAAGTGCTTGGTACACAATAAACACTCAATAAATGTCAGTTCTTTTTCTTGAGGTCTAAATGGAATGCAAAACAGAAAGACAGGGCTCTTATTCTCAGAGCTTACAGAATGGCAGGGATGAGCAGAGAAGGACAAACATCTATGGGACCAAACAGTCTGTAGCACGTATCATGACAAAGAAACAAAGTCAGAGGGAAAAGATTAGGGAAGAGAAGGTTTCAGGGGTCCCAGATTTCACCAAGCAGTCTAACTCTTGAGACTAAGTTGCTTAACCAGGAAATGAAGTACATTCATCTGAAGAGGGCTTGAAAACAAAGATCATGTGTATGAAATCTCTTTGTCATTGTAACCACCTTTGGGTTTCTTGTTTTAATAATGATAATTCCAAATTTAGCTTTATCTGGAAACCTTATATGGCAGTTGGTGGGATACGAATCGTTCTTATGGAATGGATTGCATGTTGATCACGTATTTGAAGAACTGGCTGAGGGAGCAGCTTACGATTCCTGGGAAAGCAGATGCACCACAGGGCGAATAAGTAGCTTAAATGGAAATAAAAGTGTGGCATTGGGACCACATGGGAAAAACGGATGGATGACTTGCTAAGCACATATCTGCATTTTATTTTATATTATGGGACACTCTTAAAGTTTTTTGAACTAGAAGCAAAACCAATCTCATTTCAGAGCTGAGTTTTAGAAAAGAATTCTCACAGTATACTGAGGCAGCACATGCCCTGTCCCTTGCTGAAAAGGAATTTATATCACACATCCCAGAATCAGCAATTTAATTAGAAAGTTTAGCTTAAAACATGCTGTGGTAGCTGAATAATGGCCCCCAGAGATGTCTGCATTCTAATTCCCAGAGCTTGTGAATATGTTACCTCATATGGAAAAAAAAGGAGGGGAGTGGATTTTGCTGGTATGATTAAGGATGTTGAGATGGGACTAGTGGGCTTGGTTATTCAGGTGGGCCTAATGTTATCACAAGAGTCCATACAAGAAAAGGGAGTGGTGTCAAAATCAGAGGGGAGGGATGTGTGAGCAGAAGTCAGAGTGATGTGCTTTAAGAGATGAAGGAAGGGGCCATGAGTCAAGAAATGCAATCTCTAGAAGCTGGCAAAGGCAAGGTTATGGATGCACCCTAGAGCCTCCAGAAGAAATGTAAACTTGCTGCCAACATCTTCACTTTAGGGCTTCAGACCTCCAGAACTGTCAGATATTCTAATAGTTTCGTGTCACTGTAAGCCACTCAGTGTGTGGTAATTTGTTACATCAACAATAGGAAATGAATATGTATCCACATCCTCTATCTCTGTTGTTTTTGGATTGTTATTTTCAATCTCTGTCCTCAACCCACTACCCACACCCATTATAAATAAATTAAAATACCAAGACTTTTCTCCTGGGATTTCTTTGGGAACATAAGCACGTAGCATCAAACCAAACATTTTAGTATCTGTAAAAAAGATCCAGATTCGACTTAGAAAAAAAATCCAGGATTTGTTTGTAACTTGTATTTTCATCTATTTGGTTTTTCTCATCAACTTGACAATACATGGAACCATGAATCACTGAATTGTCCATTGCAAAGGAATCTCAGCCTAGGACCAAAGGGGCTCCACAGACACAGTCAAATTCCAAATGCTGCTTTCCAAAGAGTCCTTTCATATATACAACTATTCAGAAGACTTTTTTTTTTTTTTTTTTTGCTATTCATTGTTCAACTTGGCCTTTGTACAGCCCAGAATTTGGAGGGGAGAAAAAATCACTATCTTTTAAGCACAGTTAAAGTAACAAGAAACTGGAAAGGGGAAAAACATACCACAAACTAAGGGGCTTTAAGAACCTCCCAGGATTTTTCACGGTCATTCTTTTGTACTCCTATTCCCTATGACTTCAGCCAAAAAACATTAAAATGAGTTCCTTATACGCGCGTGGTTTGCAGGTGAGGGTTGTCTGAGCGTTAGTTTGCTGTTTGATTCGCCCCAGGATTTTCAGGTGTTGCACGAGGGAGTGGAGCACAGATGTACCTTAGTCCTTGGTTGTCAGCCATTGGACGGTGGCCACTGTATTATCCAACTGTCCAAGTACGCTGGGTCTCAACCACAAAATTTAATTTTCCCTACTGCAGGGACTAATCAACTGCTATAGACTTAAAGACCTAAAGAGACTGTTTTTATCTGCAAAAAACATCCCTCCATCAGACTGAAGTGGAGCTAATTTGAGCTTTGTCTATCCTCAGGGTTAGAAACATTGAGAGAAATGCAGCTTGATGAGAAACAGATAAGAGATGGAATTTATATGAGTACAATCTGTGACATAAATTAAAGAAAGATGAAAGCTTCAAGATTCCTGGTAACACCTCAGTAAATAATGTTCAAGGACTCCAGGATGGGCAGTCCTTACCCTACGTGTTAACAATATATTTTTACAACCTCAAGCTACCAGGGTGCGGACCCGACTGAGCGACTGAACTGAACTGAGCTCGCAGGGAATGCCACCCTATCCTTCCTTCTGTCCAAAGAGGATTTCCTTTGTCTCCTCTTCCTTTCCTTTTCCTTAGCAACTCCTCACCATCCACTCGCATCACATCCCACTTCTCTATTGTGAACCAGAGCACAGAACTGATGATACTGAAGCAGAAACAGGGAAGAGAAGAAATTTGCAAGCATGGAATGACCACGATATTAGCTCTAAGATTTCTTTTTATGATAAGGGACACTAACCCCTGAGATATTGGGGCCACTAATTTTCAGATGCCTGTTAGCTGGTAGCCAAGCCACTCTGACAGATTCTTAAAGCATTCCTTAATGCATCAAGATTTTTTCATGATAACAAGGAAAGTGTAAATATTCTAAACCCTAAACCTTTATCTTTAAAATTATTTAAAATAAATAAGACCCCCAAAGGTACAAATAAAACTCGTGGGTTTGGCAACCAAGAGAGTGCTACCGAAGCAGGCATTGCTGCATGGCACCCATTGTTTCTAGGCTGATGCAATCAACATGGAATAACAAAATGGAATGGGCTGACTCGTGAGGTGGAAAACTTTTGATTATGTGGATTACACGATCAGAAGCAGCAAATCCACATGGCGCTGAGCCAAGTGACAATTGCAGGAAGGACACAGCATCTCCTTCAAATACTTAAGGATGAGCTCACTGAAACATCAAAGAAATATGTTTTAACTATACCAAAGGATTGATTTGATTGCTTTAGGACACAAATTGTTTGGCACAGCACCAGAGATTGGGGGTACATTCCAAGCACTTTTTACAGGTGACCCAAGACTTACAGCTGCTTAGCTTGTAACTATTGTTCAGGAAGCAATTAAGATTTAAGTTCAGGGGTAGAGTCAGGATACTCCAGGGATCTCCTGGGAGGTATAGGGTTTGGGTGGTTGGCTGGAAGACCAATCATAACATTTGATAATTTCTTTTGAAGCCTATAATCAAAGTTCTGTATGACCAACTTTAACTAGCTTTTCAAAGCAATTTATACATTGCAATGCCAAATAGGTCCAGAGAAAACAAACCAGTGTCTTACTTATTGCAAGCATCTTATAGATTCACCCCCACCCTCAGTGAGCAGAAAGTTGATTCTGACTGAGTATTGAAATGCCTGTTAACCAGACTGCATTCGCAAGATCTTCCCAATCTGATTAAGAGTCTTTGTATTTAGCTGAAAGGGCAGTGAATTTAATGGTAAAAAACCAAAATGGTTAATTGGAAGAAGACCTAATCTTCATCCTCCTTTTGTACCTTAAGGGGACAAACATTATGAAGCATCTGTCCACTATTCCACTTTTCTTCCTTATTAAAGGAGGAAAAACAAAACAGTTTTGCCGCACAGCTAAGTGCTTAGTTCCAGGACACTCCTCCTGCCATCTTACATAGGTAGCTCTTTCCCCTCTGCCAGTTATTGCTATGAGGGTGGGTATAAGAGCCAGTTTTGGCTAATGGGATGATATAAGACATATGAAAAAGAAAGTTTTTTTTTTTTTTTTTTAAGCCACCACTCCTTATTCCCCTCTTCTGTTTGAAATGTAGTTCCAAAAAACTTTGATGATGGGATGTTGACAGCCATTTCGAGCGCATCAGGGGAGATATCACCTCATGGAGGCTGTGCAGAGCAGAAGCTTGGGGAGAGCAGAACCCTTAGAGATATCATTAAATCCCAACACAACCCCAGAATCACCTTCTCCAGGCTTCATGTTTTGGAAACAATGACTGTCTTCTATTTTAAGCAACTTTTGGTTGAGCATTTTGTTAACCGTAACAAAAAGCACTGGAAATGATAAACTTAATAGACTCTTCCAGAGGGTGACACACTTCATCATACAGCTCAGGAACTCAAAGAATATTAGAAAATAGATTTGAAAACTTTGGGGGTGAAAGAACCAGAGCGATAACCCAAAAGTGTTTTCCTGCAGGAAATCATGGGAAGAATTTGGATCAGAGTGATCTTCCGCTTATGAAATATTAACTCACAGGTAAAGGAATAGCTGAGTTGAAGAACATTTTAAGATTCAAGAATCATATTTCACTGCTGCTTTGAAAGTTAAAAGGAATTGAGAAGGCAGAACTCCTGCAAACATACAGGACGCACTGAATAACAAAATGGTCGAAATTGCCATTTTGGGGAAACTCTCTGGTAAGTTTCATACCTGTGTTGCAAGAAGTCAAGACATCTTAATTTTACTTATTAAAATGAGACTTGGTCTCAATTACCTTGTAAAGAGAGAAAAAACATTAGGAAAATCATTATGAGTCTCCCAGCTGTAAAATTAATTTTTGTTACCTTTAACCATATAAAAAGTATTTTTCAGACAATTCTTGAGAAAAGGAGAGGGTGGAAAGTCAGTGGAAAGGGTATAGAGAGGGCAGTCAAATAATGGTCTGTTTAAATCTTCTGGTTCTAGTGATAAAGGTTGTACTACACACAAGTTAAATTTATCAAGAGGAAGCAAGACAGCTACCAAGACCAAGAAAGAAAGCCATTCTGAAGGGTTCTTTCAAAATGATTGCTGTTGAGGCTTTACAGGAAACATTAGCTTTAAAGGAAAATTGGAAATTGAAGGAAGTTCCTACCAAGAAAACAATTATAAGTATTCTTAATTGCCTGGAAATGATTTGTCATGCAAAATTGAACCACACATGATACATTTATATAAACGGTTTAGAGGCAGTAATGTTGTAATGTGGCATATTTTCTTTGCACATAGTGTTCTGATAACACATTCAAGGCAAGAGATCTGACTTTTACTTTTCTTTCTCCTCCCCTTCCTTCTCCACAACGTCTATTTGCTTTTTGAGGCTGGGGAGGATCAATGGAAGGAAGAGCAGACATAAAATAACTGCAAGAGTCAGGGACTGCTACTCAGTGTATTTTATTATTTCAGGAATTCATTCAAGGCTGAGCTGCAATTACATTTAAAACAGGAGAATAATGGGCTATTGACATGTATATGGTTTTAGAAATATAAGGCATCATTTTCTCAGCTGGAATTTCCCCTACAATGTGCATTTGCATTACATTAGAGATGTTCTTTTGGAACAAGAGGATCACATGCATTCAGACATTTTGACATTATCTGGGTCACAGGCAAGGTTTAAAAGCAAGAGCCCTACAAGTACCAAAGCTCTCTTACAGGCAAGCACTGCAGTGCATTAGGGGAGGAGGCAAGCCCAGTGTGTCTCCCTGCATTGGCCATGTTTTATGACATACCTGCCTAACCCAGACATTAATCTACTGAAGATGAATTGGCCTGGTCATGGTCCTCTGCTAACCTTCAACGGCATGTACATTACCTAAATTGAAATCTGCTCTTTTTCATGCCACGTGTGGTTTGATGTGATGGTCCAAGGAATGTAGGGTGCATTAGAGTCTCCCCTCCTCTTTACCTTTCAGCAAGGCAGCTGCAGCCTTTCCTTCTCACTGGACAATGGAGGCATTCTTCCCTACTGCTTTGCCCAAGAGCGGCTACACTGGCCGGGTCAAAATTGTATGGCACTGTTCAGGTATGTAAGCAACTCAGTGCTTTTCCTGTTCCCAGAAGTGCCAAAGATATAATGAGAAAGGAATGCAGAAGTTTTCACCTGTTCTAATTGTCTATAAAGCCCCACACAATGAATTCTTTGTCATCTTCCAAGAAGAGGTCAGTGGTAAGAATCAGTGATTACATGAGCCCTTTATGTGAATAGAAAGACCTGTATGTATAATTGGCATGGTACTACAATTAAAATCTTCCCAAAGTTGCATAAGCGGTCTATGATTTTCTAATTCCTCACATCCTAGTTTCCCAGACATGACATTCTTTATTTACTATGCACTTAGGTTTCTTTCCTGAATGGAGAGAAATGAGACTTATACTGGCCCCTCTATAATTAGTGGAATAAGGTGAGGAAAGCTAAGAAACAGTGAATCCTTGTGAAGCTGCTTTTCCTGAATTTCCTGTGTTCTTTTGCAAGAAAAAATTGAAAGGGTAGATGGACACCATATAGGGGTCAACAGCTTAGGCTTTATGGATGGACAATCTGTCTTCCAATCATATCCTACATCAGTTACAGAGTTGTGACCGGACATGACTGAGTGGCTGAAGTGACCTTTGAGCCTAATTTCTTATAGGTAAATTGGTGATAGGATAAGGCTATCCTATCCTATCCTACAGAAGGTGATGGGATTCTGTAGTCATTTATTTATTCAAAAAGTACTTATAAAACACTTCCAAGTACCAAGCATCATGTTTCTGCAGCTATTGGGGATAGAGTGCTATGTCTTGCTTTCATGAAGCCCATCATGGTTAATCCAGGAAAACATTTAGCATACAGAGCTTGGCACATAGTAAACACACCATAAATTTGCTATTATCATCATAATTATAGCAATAAAAGTATGCCCAGTCACATTTCCACACTTTCTACTAAAGATATTCCATGCTATCCTTTAAAGAAACAACAGAAGGCTTATTTTAAATAATGGTTTTAAACACTCAAGAAAGCATCATTTGCAGCTTTGATTACTCAATTTTTCAGTAAAGATACTGTTGTAAAACCACCAAGTCTCTGTTTTGGCCATTAAAGACAATGGTGCATGCTGGGTGTTTTCACGTCAAGGTTATTGAGGGCCAACTACAGTGAAGCACTCTTGCACTGGGCAGTTTGGAAAGTAAAGTTTTTGATCCTTTCCTATTATTAAAATCATTTTTCTTGGCAATAACATTCATCAGAGCAACTTCAAAGCAGTTACCTTGTTCCTGGGTATAAATGCTTCCCATGTTTTAACCTATGAAGAACCTATTCAGTATTAGTGATCAAGAGTACTGACATTCAAGCCACTGGAATTTTAATACCATTAACCCTCCTATCGTAGAACTGAGTTCATTTGTTGACCAAAGTCACTTAAAGTGAGAATGACATTGCCTGGCAGGTTCCCATGGCACTGCGTTCAAAATGATTGAAGCAGAAATAAGGAGTCTCTGGCAAATGGGTGCTAAAGAACTGAAGGGAAATGGGTTGATGTAGCTGGACAGGAAAGCTGTACACCTGCTGTAGTTCTACCTGGCACAAACCAATGACATTTGTTTCCACTCTTTTAGGCAATAAATTTGCCTGGTGAGTAATGGTGCATACCTACCAATTTAGAAAATTAGAGAGAGAGTTTCCATTCCAGGGAATTTGCTCCAATGGGTGTGTGGAGTGCTGGAGGCTCTTTGAATAATCCAAACTCTCCACAAAGTAATTACTTCTACTTTGTCTCCGTGGCATTGGGAATTATTTGCAGAGAGTACAGAACATTTAAATATAGACACTCTATTCTTGAGCCTTTGATGACTGTATGAAGGGCTCAGCAGAGAACATAGTGAAACACTGTAAACTTCTACCAGAAAATAACCTGACGAGTTCTATGTACTGTTTTGTTAAATGTGATTTATTTCCTAAACTTTGAGACAAATGGCCTTTAAGAAAGGTCTCAGATTTGATACAACGAATGACTACATCATGAAATGTTTTTAGAAGTACTGATAACAGCAAGTACTGGTAAAAGCAAGCCCAAGTTTAGACTGAATTTCAAGTTTAAATGCAGTTCTCCATGATATTTTTCCCTTGAAATTTGAAGACTTGTTTTCTTTTGACCTTGCTTTGTTGTTTCTGAGAGTTCCTAAAGATAAAATATTTTAAAGATGATCCAATTATATGAAGCATCCTAGCAGAAGTAAAACCATGAAATAGATACAGGTAAACCTATACTTCAGCTTCTAACAGAGATTAGAATAGAACCCTCTCTTCACATAACCAGAATTTTTAGTTCCCAATTCCTTAACTGGTATCTGGAAGTACAAACACAGATGAACAAAAGTGTCTGCCAACTTCACTTGACTAGATAACTTTTTGCTCACATTTCCCCTCAGAATTGAGGCACAGAAGACTCACACACAGAAATTAGAAATTGTTTAATTAATTCAGGGTACAGAGGCAGCAAAATATTTCTCTTACTGCTTAGATGCCAGAACATACCAGTCAGGATGAACTGAATTATGCTTGATAACAAAAATCCAAATATCTCCCTGGCTTAAAATATTAAATTCATTTCTAGTTTACACTGCAGTCAACTTGGCTTAGTAGGGATGCTGGTCAACTAAGTCACTGGAAGATACATCGACACGTAGCATACACTTCCAACCTCCCCATGTAAGAGACAGAGAACACAGAAATGGGAATATTGACTTTTGGCTGCTCTACTTAATAGGGACACACATCATGTTTGCTTCTATTTCACTGGCCGAGTAAATTCTATATCGAAGCCTAATTTCCAGGGGACAAGAAAGTGTAATTCTCTGGTATTCCCAGAGATACTATACCCAGGAAAATCTCAATCAATAGTAGGCTTCTCGAGTCTTTCTCATCACACTAGTCTCTTAATTAGGCCACTGTGTCTCTCAACTAGGGGCAAATTTGCCCACCCACCCCACTCCCCAGAAACATTTGGTAACATCTGGAAGCAGTTTTGGTTGTCATGTTGCAGGGAGTATGATACTGGCATCTAATGGCTAAAGGCAAGGGAGGCTTTTAAACATTTTGTAGATAGGATGTGTGTGCTGTTTCTTCATTCATGTCTGACTCTTGTATGACTATAACCCACCAGGCTCCTCTGTCCATGGGATTCTCCAGGCAAGAATATGGAGTGGCCTCCTCCAGGTAATCTTCCCACCCAGGGATCAAACCTGTGTTTCTTAAGTCTCCTGCATTGCAGGTGGATTCTTTACCACTAGCACCACCTGGGAAGCCCTATGTACAGGAGCACCTGCAACAAAGAGCTTTCTGGCCCCAAGCATCAGTACTGCTGAGGCTGAGAAACCCTGCATTCGTATTTTTCTCAATCCTAGGCTACTGCCAAACAGAGATCAAGACATATTACAAAGCTATAGTAACTGAAACTGTGATATTGATGAAGGAGCAGAAAAATAGATCATGGAAAAGAAAAGCAAGTGAATGTGGTAAATTATAGAGATGACAATCCCAAGCAATGAAGAATGGTGTCTTGGTAATTTTCTATCTGAATGGGAAAAAAGCTGTATCTTTTCTTCATTTCATATGCAGAGATAAATTCCAGATGGATTAAAAATGTAAAAGTAAGCACAAGATTGTCAATTTACTAGAAGAAAATATAAACATGTTTTTATGACCAAAAGGATAAAAAGGTCTGCTTAAACAAACAAAAAGCCTGAAAAGAGGCATAATTATGATTATGAAAAGTTATAGGACAAGCAAGGAACTGGGAAAAGCACTTGCAAATATTTATACAGCACACATCTAAAATATATAATGAGAAATCATCTAAAATATATAAAGAAATTTATCAAATATAAAAGTAAAAGAGGGAAAACACAAACTGAGTCTGGAGCATCTTGCAATGTCTCAAAGATATGCTCAAGAAGCAAGTGATGACATGGCAAAGAGAGAGAGAACACAAACTACAAGAGCTCCTGATGGCAAAACTGGAGAAGTTTGAGTAATGAAATAAATAACATAGCACTGGATTATAACCCAAAGTATAAAATAAATATACAGGAGTCTAGATTAGTTGTTTGTCTGTTGTTTCATTTGTTATTATTTTCTCCCATTCAGAAGGCTGTCTTTTCACCTTGCTTATAGTTTCCTTTGTTGTGCAGAAGCTTTTAATTTTAATTAGATCCCATTTGTTATTTTTGCTTTTATTTCCAGTATTCTAGGAGGTGGGTCATAGAGGATCCTGCTGTGATGTATGTCGGAGAGTGTTTTGCCTATGTTCTCCTCTAGGAGTTTTATAGTTTCTTGTCTTACGTTTAGATCTTTAATCCATTTTGAGTTTATTTTTGTGTATGGGGTTAGAAAGTGATCTAATTTCATTCTTTTACAAGTGGTTGTCCAGTTTTCCCAGCACCACTTGTTAAAAAGATTGTCTTTAATCCACTGTATATTCTTGCCTCCTTTGTCGAAGATAAGCTGTCCATAGGTGTGTGGATTTATCTCTGGGCTTTCTATTTTGTTCCATTGATCTATATTTCTGTCTTTGTGCCAGTACCATACTGTCTTGATGACTGTGGCTTTGTAGTAAAGCCTGAAGTCAGGCAGGTTGATTCCTCCAGTTCCATTCTTCTTTCTCAAGATGGCTTTGGCTATTCGAGGTTTTTTGTGTTTCCATACAAATTGTGAAATTATTTGTTCTAGCTCTGTGAAAAANAGTCCTAGACCTGCATTAAGACTATGTAAGTGAATGCTTTGTCTTTAGGAAACATGAATATTTAGGAGTGAGGAGCACAACGTCTACCACTGCCTGTCCAACATTTCACATACAGAGAAGATAAACAAGTGAAGTACTGCCACTGGGGTCTGGATGAAACACATGGAAACTCTGCACGGGAATGTTTGGGTTCGGGGAAGGGTCTGAGGGATAACTGACATACAGCATTATGTTAGTTTCCGGAGGACAACATAATGATTCAGTATTTGTATACACTGTGAATGATCACCACAGTAAATCTACTTAATATCCATTACTACACCCATTTACAGAATTTTCTTTTTCTTGGGATGGGAACTTTTAAGATTTATTATCTTATCAACTTTCAACTATGCAAGGCAGCATTCCTAAACTTCACCACGCTGTGCATTACACTACCAGGACTCAGTAATTTTGGAGCTGGACATCTGTACCTTTTGACTCCCTTCACCTATTTTGCCCAACCCCCAACTATTGCCTTTGGCAGACATTCGTGAACTTGGTTTGTGTTTTGTTTTGTTTAGATTCCACGTATAAGTGAGATAATACAGGATGTACCTGTCTTTTTCTGTCTTAGTTCACTTAGCATTACATCCTCAAGGTCCATCCAGGTCACAAATAACATTATTTCATTCTTTTTTACGCCTGAATAATCGTATTGAGTTGGTCAAAAAGTTCATTTGGGTTTTTCTATAACATTTTACAGAAAAACCTTATCTTTGTGGCCAACCAATTCATCCATTAATGGACACTTAGGCTGCTTCCATATTTGGCTATAGTAAACAATGCTTTTTTCCAGTTTTGTGAAACTTCCCTGTAGGTTTGAGTATTTTCCAAAATAAAGAGTTTAAACAGTATATAAGGTCATCATTCCATTAGGACCAGTCAAAAAACTGTTTTGAATACACTTATCTTAAGTCATTTTGGTTTTTTATTAAAGTACAAAATGAGCTGCTTATCTGTCACTCAGGACCCAGTCTTCTAAAGTCATCACTGTTAGCTGTGGGGTACACCATAACATCTTTTGCTCTGATAAATATACTATAAATATCATTACAGCATTATAAAGGAAGCAGAATTGCTCCGATACGGATGTGGGCTCCAAGGACAGACTATCCAGATTAAAATAACTTTCCAGTTTTGTGACCCTGGGCAAGTTGCTTCTCTGCGTTTAAGCAGTTCCCAGCTGTTGAATGGGAGCAATCCCAGAGCTTATCAGGGGTACTTGCCTCATGATTAAACAAAGCAATGAACAAGAAGTGCTTCACAGATCCTGATACACAATGAGTGCTTCATAAAAGTGAGCCACTTGTAAACAGCAAAATCACGGATTTATTAGCCTCACTGTCGGCTCTGTGCTCTCACCCTAGCGGTTTCTTTTTCTTTTTGCTCTGACATTCATGATTTCATTATATGTATCCTTATTTCAATTTGAGCTTTCTGAAACAAGGTGAAATATTAGTTAAAAATAAAAAGAACAAATGAAACCCTCTGAAAACAGAGGTCCTCCATCAGCCGACTGCCTTTGCCAGTAGGTTTTAAACTCCCTCTTAGAATTCCAGGCCAGCTGCTGCTCTGCTCAGGGCCTCTGTTATCAACAGTGCATGGTTTAAGGATTCATATCCTGTTACAAAGGATCCAAGGCCTCTGCTCCAAGGAACAGGCTGACCAGGACTAAGGAAGGCACATAAATTCAGTCTCACATAAAGGTTCACTTTCTACAGATCTTGTCATCTTTGGGCCCAGTAATTGCATATCCTCATCAATCTTCCTCTCACTGACCACACGCTCACTCCAAGCAGCCCTGGCACCTTCGTATACAGGCTCCCTGCACCCTCATAACAATGCTTTGTACCAGCTATCACCAGACTTATTTCACAGATGAGTAGACTGACTTGCTCAAAAGGCTAAATGGCAGAGCCAGGATGAGAATTCAGACTGTTCATCCTCCAATCTGAACTACTTCCAATGCACTTTGCTGCCCTTGCAATATACATAAACACACACTCGGGAAGAAATGCCATTAATTACATACATAAAGGCACCATTTTTATTTGACAAGTCACATAAATTTCCTTAAAATAATTCTTCTTGGTTTATTTTTATTTTTTTGCTTTGCTTTGTTTTTGTTGAGTACCACTCACTGCAGCTTTCATACTTAGAAGAGAGGCACCTGTCTTTGAACTATACACAGAAAAATTCAGCTTTTGCAACCGACGGGACAAGGCAGCAGGGAAAACCTGGGGAAAAGGAACAGCCTCTAAGAAGCCTCATCACTGTGGCAACAGCAAGCAGAGAGCCAGAAACAGAAGTCACTTAATCGGAATCCAATCATCCTTTGTGGCTCTTCTCCCAAGGACACCAGGGGGAGAATTAAAACCTCAATGAAAGTGAAGGTTCTGGAGACAGGCAAGAGGCACAGAGGAGCCTCCCTTATCTGTGAGCACCTTCCCCTCAGGCCAGAAAGGGCACCTGAACCAGGGCAGTGGTCATACTGTGCTCCACAGAGCAGCTATGGAAGAGACGAAGCTTTCTGCAGTCTATACTGAGACAGCGCTGCTAGACACGGAGGAACAAGAAGCAAGAGAAGTCTCTCTGACTTTGCAACTCACTCCTTTTGATCCTTCCTGGTCCCATTTAACCCCATCTTTCCATCAAGGCCTCTCCAACTTTATAGATTCCTTACAGTCCTACCTTTAGACCACTAAGACCGTTACGGGGAGAGATTAAGGAAGCCCTCAGTTAAATTTCAAGTCAGCATGGCCTGGGCCTTGATACAACAATGCCCTGGGCTGGAGTCCGCATGTATCAGATTTAGACAGAGTGAGACTGTCCAGCACTGGCCCAGCGCTTCCACTGTGAGGAAGGGACCATGCCTGGCCTGTCTTTCCCCCAGGGATACCCACCCTTCAGGGCACTACCGCACAGGATCAGTGCTTAATTCACTTCAGTCATTGCATGAATACTTAGGTTCAAGGTCCAGAAACCTTGATTACTAGTTCTGTCATCCTGATCAAGTTACCTGATTTCTGCACATCAATGTCATCTGTTAAATGAATATAGCAAGATCCATCTCATCTGGTCATAATGAGTTAAAAACGAACACATATTTAGCATAATTTCTGGTACTGGTGGCTCAGATGATAAAGAATCTGCCTGTAATGTAGGAAACCCGGGTTCGATCCCTGGGTTGGGAAGATCCCCTGGAGAAGGGAATGGCTACCCACTCCAGTATTCTTGCCTGGAGAATCCCATGGACAGAGGAGCCTGGCAGGCTACAAGATTACTAGTTCTGTCATCCTGATCAAGTTACCTGATTTCTGCACATCAATGTCATCTGTTAAATGAATATAGCAAGATCCATCTCATCTGGTCATAATGAGTTAAAAACGAACACATATTTAGCATAATTTCTGGTACTGGTGGCTCAGATGATAAAGAATCTGCCTGTAATGTAGGAAACCCGGGTTCGATCCCTGGGTTGGGAAGATCCCCTGGAGTAGGGAATGGCTACCCACTCCAGTATTCTTGCCTGGAGAATCCCATGGACAGAGGAGCCTGGCAGGCTACAGTCTGTGGAGTTGGACACAACTGAGCGTACACACACACACAATCCAAAAAAGAAGTCTCATAAACAAATGAAGACTCCATCTCTTCTGTGTCTCCCACAGTCACTGTGACATCACAGAAGACCTACAAAGTCCACACAGTGACACCATGGATTGGGGATGGGGGTGAAAAGCACTCCCACAGTGTAGTCCTGGGGAGTTCCAGCTGTATGAGGACACTATTTAAATAACTAGTTACTCATTCCCCAAGATGACCCAACAACATCCAAAGCGAATACCAAGCAGGACCCTGTAGGGGCTCCTGGGCACCATCAGGCTCCTCGATTTTCCCTGCGTTCCAAAGGGCAGATGGAACAGTTGCTAATCCAGGAAGGGAAGGGTGCAGAGACAAGGGAGGAGCGGCCGAGAAACAGTGCAGCCCTGAGGCAAGGCCCTGGTTCCACCTCAAGGGACACATAGTTTTAGGGGGCAGAAGCCTGCTGTGCCTCTTTTGCCAAGCAAAGCAACAATGCTATTTTTTTCTACTTCACCCAAAACTCTGTCTCCGAGATTCAATCTGGTACCAGCGCACAGAGGCTGATTTCAGCAAAGTCAGCTTACAGTAATCAGTGACAGGTTAACAGAACATATACCAACCCTAAAATGAGTCTGCATGAAAGAGCCAAAAAGGCAAGCTTCCTAAAATATCAAATAAGATGCTCCAAAAGCAAACTGAGTTCTATCAAAATGATGGCTTCCCCTATTCCCAAATTAGGTACAAATTATAAGGCTCACTCTTCTCCCAAATGAATCATGAACAGTTCCCACCAGTGAGGAAAGTATCTACACACCACAGGCGCTCAGCGTCTCAGTTAGTGCCGGGGCTCCTAAACTGCGGTCCAGGGGCCACTGACCTCCACCTGTTTAAAGTAAATTAAGTCTTGCTGGAACACAGCTATGGCCACTCACAAACACATTATCTGGGGCTGCTTTTGCATTTATAATGGCCCAAACTAGTTAAATAGTTACAAGAAGACCACAGGGCCCACCAAGCCTAATATATTTACCATGTGATCTTTCAGAAAGTTTGCTGAGCTCTATTCTAATGAACGGAGAAGGCAACAGCAACCCACTCCAGTACTCTTGCCTGCAAAACCCCATGGACGGAGGAGCCTGGTAGGCTGTAGTCCATGGGGTTGCTAAGACTCGGACATGACTGAGCGACTTCACTTTTATTTTTCACTTTCATGCATTGGAGAAGGAAATAGCAATCCACTCCAGTGTTCTTGCCTGGAAAATCCCAGTGATGGGGGAGCCTGGTGGGCTTCCATCTATGGGGTTGCAGAGAGTCGGACACAACTAAAGCGACTTAACATTCTAATGAAAGAAACACTGGCTAGGAAATCAGAGTCCTACATTTAAACCCAGTTCCATGATCACAAAGAGAAATTATCCCGTTAATTCTCAGTAATTTCTGTGACCTCATGTATAAAATTAGGATACCACCATCTACCTTGCAGGAATGTTATGAAGATTAAATATTAAATGTATAAGGTAAATAAGCAAGAATCAGTAGTTATTAAACCCTAATCAAAACCAGGTATAAACCTGTCTACTACATTAATACTCAAAGGAAGTGATCCAGGCTCCAGCAAACTATTTTTTAAAATAAGACACTGTGTTGGCATTCATCTACATTCTCTTACTAGGAAAAGGAATAACAATACCTAAGTGCTATCATTTTGGAAGGTCAAAAGTACTTCTCTTTTCCCCATATCTTTTTAGTCCTGAATTTAAAAAGAAAAACACAAATGTCAAGAAGCCAAGCTTCAGAGAATTGCCTATTACAAAGTGAATCCCTTCAAATAAAACCTGAAGTGTACTTCAGGCTCTGACTAAGTAATCTCAATCCATGATTAAGGAGGAAAAAGAACAGGGGTGTTTCCCTTAGAAATACACTTCCAGATTTCAGTAAAGCAACCAGGAATATTTGTCAAGAGTGCCCCTAAATTCCTGAGTTCACGCAGGGAACTAGGGTGTGCTGAGCACCTGCAATGTTTCAGGTTCTGGGCTTCAGGTGTGAACAAGGCACATGGTCACCACACTTAAGAGACCTTACAGACTCAGCACTGGGTAAGATCAGAACTGCACAACATGGCCTTGACGCCAAAGCCATCAGCATGAAGTCCAACAAGCTATCAGAGCTTGAGGCCCCCCAGAGAAGACCTAGTCAAACACCTGCCCTGCACAGACAGGTAAAATGACTTGTCCATGACCACGTGCAAATCAGCAGCAAACTCTGTTTTCCTTTCCTTCCCAGAGCTGTCTTTCTTGGAAATCACTTCACAAAGGTTCTCAAGTCTTAATCTTTCACTCCACTGTGACCCTACAGTTACTATTATGAAAAATCGACCCAGTCTTCAAAACCTCTGGGTCCCTCTAGACCGTTACTACTCTCCTCTGTCTTCCCACCGATTCTGCGCATCTTTATTACTGCTTCCCTGGTAGCTCAGCTGGTAATGAATCCACCTGCAATGCAAGAGACCTGGGTTCGATCCCTGGGTCGGGAAGATCCCATGGAGAAGAAAACTGGCAAACCCCTCCAGTGTCCTTGCCTGGAAAATCCCATGAACAAAGGAGTCTGGTGGGCTGCAGTCCATGGGGTCTCAATGAGTTGGGCATGACTGAGAGACTAACACTTTCTTTCACTTTATTACTGCACACACAACACTGGTTGTAACCATTCACTTATATATCCTTACCCACCCCTCCTAGACTACGAGTTTAGTGAAGACAGGAACCAAGTCTTGACACTGACTGTGAATGTCTGAAAGCTCATTATGTGGCTGGCATATAATAACTGTATGCGTGCATGCTAAGTCACTTCAGTCATGACCGACTCTGTGTAATCCCATGGACAGCAGCCCACCAGGTTCCTCTGCCCACGGGATTGTCCAGGCAAGAATACCGGAGTGAGCTGCCATTTCCTTCTCCGTAATAACTGTATATTCACTCTCATTTAGTGTATATAATAACTTTCCCACATTATGGATGAGGAAACTGAGGCCCAGGGAGGTTAAGAAAGCTCCTGCGGTACAGCAAACCTGTAGGTTACTTATTTAACATCCATGTACCTCTGCCTCTTGCCTTGTCTCCTTCTTCCTAGCAGGAGTCTGGTACCCAACCCGTCCACACAGCCACAGGTTTGGCTCAGGGGAGGTTGAACCCTTTCATGAGACCAGGAGGTGAAGCGTGACAGCTGAAGGCCACTGTGGACACCTGTCCATTCCCAGTTATGCTGCAATGTAATGTAAAAAAGTCTGCTGTGGAGCTTCAGAGAAGGTTTCCTCCCAAGTAAAAGACATAAGCAGTCACTCTTCTTCCCTAGCCATTGCTTTAACTATGTGGACTTTTTGAAGGCAATTACTCAATCTCCTTATGCAAACTTTAAGTCAACTAAGTCAGCATCAGTTACTCTCAGCCAGAAGCATCCTAATTTGCACACAGGAAGGGTGACTTCACAGACCTCAAAGATGTCACTAGTCTACATCACCCTTCCCCTCTGCAACACTCCCACCACCCAGCACCAACATAGAGCAGGTAAGAGGTACTTATTAAGTTCAGCTAAATGAATAAATAGATGAATGAAACAGACAAAATTTAAGCTCAACTTTCAAAGTCAAGGGAGGTAAACTTTATGTCCAGTTCTAAGTGAAATATTAGGGACCGAGGTAAACACCCTTAATAAATCTAAAGCCTGCTGACTCTTACATAAGATCAAGATTCAGTGTAATTGGAAAACAAAGTCTATATTAGAGCAAACAAAGAAATCCTGTAAGCACCCGTTATGAGTCCGTATGTGTCAGAAGACTGGTGCAATGAAAAAAAAATCACAGAAGCTCCTGTGTCCGGAAGCCCCTTTGTCTCTAAGGTCTATAGCACCTATTAGCAATCATGCACACAGCCCGCTCTGTCTTCCATCTCAACCTAGATCCAAAGGGGCCAGCTTCTTAACACACTAAAGGCTGGGGAGGGGAATGAGGGGGAGAAATGACACCTCTTCAGCACTTCAAGTCCAGTCCAGTTTTCCTTCATGAAATTCAGTCTTTGAATGGCAACAAGGTCCACCTTCACAACTCATTTGTGTCATAGGACCCGCCTGCTGCCTTCCCACCCACCAAGGGCACCTGAGGAGCCCTGACCTTTGGAACCTGAAGGATACCCTCCAGGCCATTACAAACAGGTCTCAGGAGAGTCCTTGGCAAACCATAACTATTGCTGGCCAGGTACCTGGGCCGACTTCAAAATAGGAGCCTGAAGGTAAGAAGCCCTCATCCTACTGCCAATCCCCACCCCCAACCCCAAGATAATCAACGAGGCCACCTGTTATTCACAAAGAGCCACTCACTGCAAGACATGATAGTCACTTTAACTTCAAGGCTTCAAATACTTGCACCTTTTCCACATAAAAGCCTCTCTTTATCTGGTCCACGGCCTTCTCTCAGTGCACTGAAGAATAAGGGTGTTTTGATCCCCAACAAAAATCAAAGAAAACTCTATTTGCTCTAGAATGAAATGTCCAAAAGCCACAACGTGACTGTCTCACTGGAAACCAAGGGATCAATCATGCTGATGGCTCTCAAAGGACTCCTTGAAGGACCCATTTTGACCCCCTAGGTAGCCCAGCCACCTAGAAGAGCATCCTCTTGCACACGGCTTACCTTATAATTGCTAGAGTTCACCCAAGAGGTAGCGAGTCCATCCACAAGTTTGTCTAACATGGTCTGGTCATGCTCGAGGTCGGCAGACTTCTGTTTGTCTGAGAAATAGTCTATCAGTTCTTGGCCAACCTGCAGTCGTTTCCCCACATCCTTCTGCAGCACCTGTGCCAGGCAGGCCTCCATGCGAGGCTCCATGGCGGAATTCCAATCCAGAGCCGCCGAAGCTAGAGGGCGGTGGGGGTGACGCCCTCCCTGTGAGCGGCCCCCAGAGGCGGCCTCTTTGTTTGCTGAAGGTTACTAAGAGCTTGTGTGTCAAAGATGCAATCCGGGGAATGGCAGCAATGCACCATGTGTGGCTGAAGAGCAGCTGGGAGGATATTAAAAGTCCAATTTAAATAACTAGTAGAGGAGAAAGGAGTGAGTGGCAGAGTGACGCTCTCCTCCTGGGTCTGAAATACTTCATAATTCAGCAGTCCATTCTGAAAAGCAAGAGAAGAGAAGGACACATCAGCACAGATAACGAAATGCTCAGATGTTGGGAAACATTTAATCAAAGACAAAGCATTCACGCTGCAGCACTGTTTATAAGCACAAGTGGAGCGAGAAGCATGAACACTTGGCAACCATGTCAAAATAACATAATTATTATTTATATCAGGAAGAACGTCGAAGCCCAAAGCAAAAACCCAATGAGCTTCACAGTTGGTGGATTGAGGTTTTCCACAACTTTCCAGCTTGTAAATGCACCAGGCAGGAGAGCAAGCTTTTGCTTCAGCTGGATGATTTATGGTAGCTTAAATTCTGCTCCTCACCAAAAACCAAACTCCACCGCATCTGAGTCCCTGTATGTCTGTAGCCTGTCTCTCAGCTTCCTACAATCCAAGTGCTGGAAGTGAGGCAGTCTCCATAGAAACACCACTGACCAAACTGGCTGGCCCAGTAACAACAATCAAAGTCAACGGTGACACCTATACCTGCTCAGCAGCTTTACAAAGGGCGAGCAAGTAGTGGTCCCTGCCTCCTCCTCCAGAGAAGTGACCAACAGGGAGAAGGGGAGAGGCTCACATTCTGACCACATTCTGTTGACACAGTGTTCTCCATGGGCAGAAGCACCAACTGGGCCTAGTGTTTTGCTAGAGAATCAGGAGACCTCAAAACCACTCACTCTTGGCATAGCACAAAACACATGATGTGCGGAGGTACCAAAGTCATTTTTACTAGACAAGCTGAACGGGCGGACTATTTAATCTACAGCTCCTGGAACAATTGTACATATTTATTTTTTCAATGTCTTTTCTCAATTCCTAACCCAAGAAGATGCACAGAAAACCTATCTTCAAGACGCAGCAACCCTGACACTGTACTAGATAGAAATGTTCTCCATGCAGTCAATGTGCACTCTCAGGGGTTCAGCAGGTAAATCTGACCTTACAAATCAAGTAAGATTGAAATTCAGGGCAGGGTAACTCTTCCAATCTGAGCACAAGGTTTCTCTCCCTTCCTGTCACCCACCCCACCTCCACCCCATCCCTACTCTCAGCAAAAAAGCACAGTGCTCTTTCCAAGTCCTAGAGTGAGAGACGAGTCAAGTCATCCAATGAGGAAAACACTCCTGCAAAGTCCATGCTGCTAAGTCACTTCAGTCGTGTCCAACTCTGTGCGACCCCTAGCCTCTGATTACCCATTTTCTGCTTTCCTTCCAATCAAGAAGTCTTGATGTCTCACGTGGCAGTCCTTCCTTAAGAGGAGGAGATATCACCTTCCAGTCATGTCCATGCCACAGAACTTGTCCTTCCTTCACAGGAAAGGTCTAGATATAGCAAAGTAGCCATCACCCTTCACTCCAATCTTCAGTCCAAACAAAATACCCCCACTTCCTTAATCAGCTCTCATGTCAGACTAACAAAGGTATCAGCGATACATAAAAACTGGAAAAACCAACAGAACCTTTTCTTCTGGGCCCAATATTCGCCAAGAAGCTAGTTAAGGTCACGATTGGTAGATTAAAAATGGCTGCAGAGGCTTTGCTGCTCCTGCTCCACTGAGATGGAATCTCATCCTCTCCAGTGACCCTGGGATGAGTCCTGAGACTTGCTCTGGCCAGTGGGAAATCAGAGACGGCAGAAATGAACTGAGATTTGACCCTGGAGCGTGCGTGACTGCCATGCTGTGAGGAAGCTGGTCTAGCCTCCTGAACACGAGAAGCCATTAGAGGAGAACAAACTCGCTCCAAACAGCAGCCCGCAGCAACCACCAGACATGGGAGTGAGTCCACAGGGAACCACTCAGCCTTACCAGTCACCATCTGACTGCAGATACACAAATACATCTACGGAGACAAAAACCACCTGGTCAAACCACAGAATGATGAGAAACTGTCCACTCATACTTTAAGCCATCCAATTTGTGGTGCTCTGTTACACACCAGCAGAAAACTGATCTCTCCTTCTTCCTCTAAACATCTTTCATTCTCAGGGAAAAGAATTTCGTATCCCTTACTCCTTCAAAAGGGCCCAAAATCAGCAGACACTAACCAGTAATGATGGTGACGATACCAGTTTTGAGCACCAACATAAGTGTAAGGCTCTACGCCAAGATGATTTATACAGTTTATCTCTGATTCTCCAACCACTTCTATAAAGTAGGCATTAACACATCCCTATTTTACAGGTGGGGAAAATGAGGCAAAGTTAAGTGATTTTCCAAGGTTGCATGGCAGTAAGTTTCCCTTTCCCACCTTCAAATCCTTGTCATAACAAGTCTGGCCTAGTGCTGTCCCAACTCAGGGAAAGGAGGTCAGACTTCATGGTGACGTGGGAAGCAACAGGCCAGACGCAAAGTTCCCACTCCCAGGAGAGGAAGGAACCCATGCATTTAAGGCTCTTTCCCGTTATTTTTTAAAATACATATAATATAAAAACTTCCCCTTCAGTTGGAATTCCATATGACTTCTAACAAGTAAGTATATCCTTCTTGACAGTAATTATGTGGTAAAGGTTTAGCACACTCAGAAGCAGGTCACAAACTCTTGTGTATGAAATCCACAGAATGACACTGGAAGCCCCAAAGCATTAAGCAAACTGGGTCCTCTTTGTTCTTTAATTAAAAAAAAAAAAGTAATGGGTGATCCTCTCTTGCACCAAAGTGCAAGACCTCTCCCCCTACTCCTGTCCCCCGGCCACATTTCCCTACCTAAAAGCAAAAGGTGTTGCTAACTTCCCGTGCCTTCCTTCACAGGTATTTTTAGCTACCCAACAAATATGTACACATGTTCTCCCTCTGCACCCCCAGGAAGAGTTTCCTAAGTATTTACAGTTACATCATAAGAAGCAGCACAATTTTGCTACAGGCCAACAGGAAGAACTTAAAAAATACCAGCTTCAACAAGAATGAAACACACAGCAGGACAGCCTGATGTAAGGGACACATTATCAGACAACCTCCAGTCTTGACTCTGCACTTCCAGGGTGGCAATGGGGAGGTTAGTGGCTCCACATTCATTGAACAAGATTCCAGATCAGAAAAGCTTGCACAGGGCATTTTTTTTTGATCCTCTTTCTTATAGCCACTACACTCTGTGGCACTTAGGTCACCACCATAAAGGAGTGAAGACAATGGAGGGTGGGGCAGAGAACCAAGATCAGTTGTGAGCTCTGAACTTCCAAGTCTACTACAGGCTTCTCCACAAGAGAAGTTAAAAAGGTAGGGCCATTTTCACTACTGACTTAGAACAGTAACAAGTCTATGATAGGCTGGGCTCAGCAGGAGGTTCTTCTGCTAATCTTACCTGGGATCACTCAGGTAGCTGCTGCTTTCTGCCAGCCCGACTGAGGCTGGAGAGTCTACAGTGGCATCACTACATGTCTGAGGCAATGATGCTGGCTGTTGGCTGGTCCTCTTGCCACACGTGATCTCTAACAACCCAGTAATATAGTCTGTGGTTCAGTACACGTGGTTGGAGCATTCCAAGACGGCAAAGGGAAGATTGCCGGGCCTCACAAGGCCCAGGAGGCAGAACCTGCACATCACTTCTGCCACAGTCTACTGTCAAAGCAAGTCACAAGGCCAGCCCAAAATAAAAGTGTGAGGAAATGGATTCTACCAGTTAATAGGAGCCTCAAAATAGTGCAGCAATGTGTTTCAATCTTACATGTGCACAGTCAGTAGACATTTGTACAATGAATACCTGGGTGAGGTAAATACATTTATCTTCTTTGGTTACCCGTCATCTTGATTACTTTTATTTACTCAACAATTTATGATAACATCACATCTTACCACAGTAGAAACATCTACTTCTGCTTTATTGACTATGCCAAAGCCTTTGACCATGTGAATCACAACAAACTGTGGAAAATTCTTCAAGAGATGGGAATACCAGACCACCTGACCTGCCTCCTGAGAAATCTGTATGCAGGTCAGGAAGCAACAGTTAGAACTGGACATGGAACAACAGACTGGGTCCAAACCAGGAAAGGAGTACATCAAGGCTGTATATTGTCACCCTGCTTATTAAACTTACATGCAGAATACATCATGTGAAATGCCGGGCTGGATGAAGCACAACCTGGAATCAAGATTGCCAGAAAAAATATCAACAACCTCAGATATGCAGATGACATCACCCTTATGGCAGAAAATGAAGAGGAACTGAAGAGCCTCTTGACGAAAGTAAAAGAGGAGAGTGAAAAAGCTGGCTTGAAACTCACATTCAGAAAACGAAGATCATGGCATCCGGACCCATCACTTCATGGCAAATAGACGAGGAAGCAATGGAAACAGTGACAGATTCTATTTGGGGGAGCTCCAAAATCACTGCAGATGGTGACTGCAGCCATGAAATTAAAAGACGCTTACTCCTTGGAAGAAAAACTATGACAACCTAGACAGCATATTAAAAAGCAGAGACATTACTTTGCCAACAAAGGTCCACCTAGTCAAAGTTATGGTTTTTCCAGTAGTCATGTATGGATGTGACAGTTGGACTATAAAGAAAGCTGAGCGCCTAAGATTTGATGCTTTTGAACTGTGGTGTTGGAGAAGACTCTTAAGAGTCCCTTCAACTCCAAGGAGATCCAACCAGTCCGTCCTAAGGGAAATCAGTCCTGAATATTTACTGGAAGGACTGATGCCGAAGATGAAACTCCAATACTTTGGTCACCTGATGCGAAGAGCTAACTCACTGGAAAACACCCTGATGCTGGGAAAGATTGAAGGTGGGAGCAGAAGGGGATGATAGAGGATGAGATCGTTGGATGGCATCACTGACTCAAGGGACATGAGTTTGAGTAAACTCTGGGAGTTAGTGATAGACAGGGAGGCCTGGCATGCTGCAGTCCATGAGGTCGCAAAGAGTTGGACACGACTGAGTGACTGAACTGTACTGAACCACAGAAGATACAAAAGAAATAACTATATCTATGACTTGACTTGAAAATGCTTCCAACTTACTTGGAGAGAACAAGATATACACACTCACAAAAAGCTTGTCAGTGTAAAAATTCAACACACACAAGATACACAGCAGACTTCACAGACAAAATGCCACACTGCCATATAGGGGCTATGCTGCTGGTGCTGCTAAGTCACTTCAGTCGTGCCCGACCCTGTGCAACCCCACAGACGGCAGCCCACCAGGCTCCGCCATCCCTGGGATTCTCTAGGCAAGAACACTGGAGTGGGTTGCCATTTTCTTCTCCAATGCATGAAAGTGAAAAGTCAAAGTAAGTACTATAATCACTTACGGAAGGGATAGATCAAGAAAGCCTGGAAGACCACATCAAAACCATTTAGACAAGGATCAGCTGGAGCTCTGTCTTGAAACGTGGACAGGATGTCACACATCAGTTAAGGCACTTGACCAGGGAAAAAGCATAAGCAAGTGAGGGAGGTGGGAACCTTGAATGGCTGAGGAGAGAAGTGCGGTGACAGAGACAGCAAGACACCTGTAGGGAGTGGGCAGGCATTATTTCTCACTTTGAAGACAAAGAAATGAAGCTTAAGCGACTTCACTGGTGGTCCAGTGGCTAAGCATTTGCTCTCCCAATGCAGGAGGGCCTGGGTTCAATCCCTGGTCAGGGAGCAGGACCCCACAGGCCACAGCCAAGCCCAAGCACTGCAACTACTGAGCCTACAAACTCTAGAGCCCGTGTACCACAACAAAGACCCAGCGCAGCCAAAACAAGCAACTTTCTAAAAAAAGAACAGAGAAGTGTAGCTTAGAGGGGAATTCCCCGGTGGTCCAGTGGCTAGACTCTGAGCTTTCACTGCCAGGGCCCAAGTTCAATCCCTGGTCAGGGAACCAAGGTCCTGTAAGCCACTGTGGCGCATGCAGCCAGCAACAACCACCACAAAAATACACCCAAAAAAACTCTGCCCAAGATTTAAAAGCTATTAACTATCAGGCAGTAACTGAACACCAGATCTGCCTGGCCCTAAAGTTAGTATTACTTTCATTACACTATGATACTATACTACTGCCTCACTAAAAGTCCACAGCACGGGTACTTAAGAACTTAAAATATGAAAATGTTAGACAGTTACAGCATGTGGAGCATGAGAAGTAGAGGATTAAGAAACAAGAAACCATATTACAAAGCACTCGGGAAGCTGTAATGAAATAATATTCCAAATCACAGCATCAAGAACTACAATGTAATATTTCCAGCACCAGTGAATCAATAAACACATCAAAAGTCTCCCTGGCAGAATCAGAGAAAGCAGATAGCATACCTGACAAGCCAACTCCAAAAGCCAGAAACGAGCATAATTTATTCACACTCATCAAAAGCAGTTGTTTCCATCAATAAGACAACTTTTTGCACTATAACAATCTACAATTACAACACGGTGTAGACTTATACAGACGTCCCAGGCAAGCCTCTTTCCCCTGGGCTGATCCGCACCCCACTTGACAACAGCCGAAGGTCACTCAGCGAGTTGACATTCACTCTGGACCTGCCAGGTGACACATGTACTAGGCTAACTCCGGGAAAGCACAGAGTCAAGGCCCGCAAGGAGGTCACTGCCTCGAAGGAACAAAAAGACAGAAATACAGATTATGGTGGCACGGTAAGGATAGCCCTAAACCAGAGGCTTGAAGAAGGTGCTGCGGTGGCAGAGGAGAAGGAGACACTGCCTGAGGGAATCCAACTGGGCGTTCTAGGACGGGACCTGCCCCGCACACCAGGCAGACGGGCAGCCACTCCCCGCACACCAGGCTTCCACGCCTGGGCCCACACAGACGCTCCTCACCCAGAGCACACGGAGCCTCCAGCCTCCCTGCCTCCTACCTCAGCTCCTCTCATTTCTGCAGTGGCTGCACCCTCCTAGGGCTGACGACATCCCTCCTTCCAGCTTTCTGCTCTCTATAGCAGCACATCTTCCTGTCTCTCAGTCCCTCACCACACAATCCTCCTTCCCCATCACAACTGCCCATCCCTCCAGCTCTTCTGTTCAAGGGCACTGCCTCAACCTCGTTAATCAGATAAACTTCTCAATCTCACTCCCCTTTGAGTCTGGATTAAATTCCACGTGGGCGTTAATAGCATGGCACTACCCTCCACTGTCTCTCTCTGTAGTAGTTGCCTAGTAATCCCAAACCTTGGGTGAATCGGATGCTCTGAACCAGCTGCCTTCTCAGGCCTTCAAGGGTGACCATGTGGAAGAGAATACACACATATCCAACCAGTCTGGTTTTAAATTTATCATCTCAAAATTCAGAGAGGCCCTGACCACCAGCAACATTCCTACTCACATTCTCTGGGAAGCCTGTTTACCTTTCTCTTTGCAAGCACCCATCTGCCCTACCCTACCCTGCAGCTCTCTCCCCAGACAGCCTCACCTCCTGCTCCATTGGTAAAGTAGGCAGGACCAGACAACTGAGATCTTCACCAGCAAATCAGAACAGCCACCGGCATCTCCTCTGATAATGGGACAAAGCTCTGTTTTGCCTCCTCAACCTTTTCAGTTGCCTGCTCTCCAGCATCTGCAAGCTCTCCTGGATCGGCTCCCTCCCAGCAGCTGAGACTCTCTCTACATCATCCTTCAAAAAGACCCTCTTGGGCTCACAGGCCTTCCATCAGGGACACCAGAAAGAGTGATGCCCCTTTAAGCAGATTTCTACACCAGCGAGCTGCACAGAGGCACTTCCTGTTCACCCCTTGGCCCTCTCCTCGGGTTTCCCCTTGTCAGGATCACCAGTGACTGCCCTGCTGGCAGATCCCAGTAATACTTTCCTCTACTTTACTAACTCCACCTCTCAGAGGCATCCCAAAGCTGACCACTCCTTCCTTCTGAAAAATTTCCCATTTCCATGAAAACAAATGAGCGCTGCCTTGCTGTGACTCCTCTGGCTGAACACCTACTCAAGTTTCTGGAATCATCTTTGTCCCTCTCCCAGAGCTCTGGTGAGCAGCTCAGTCCAAAGCCTCTCCCCTTTTCACTTGGCTCACCCCAAAATAATGTGCATCCATTTCCATAAAAACTGTCAAAGCCTATAGAACTGACGACTCCCAAATTCGAATGCCTGGGTCAAATATCTCTGAACACCAGGCACAGGCACTGGCCTCCTTTCAGTTCCAAACTCTCTGCCCCTTCAGAGACTTCACTCTGTTTATGTGGCTGCGCCGGGTCTTGGTTGCGGCACGTGGAGTGGGATCTTTATTTGTAGCGTGCCAAATCTCAGCTGCAGCACTGGAACTCTTAGCTGAGGCATGTGGGATCTTTTTCCCTGGAACGGGGATCGAGTCTGATATCCCTGCATTGGGAAGCACTGGACCACCAGGGAAGTTCCAGGGCCTTCGCTCTCGCTGGTCCTTCTGCCTGAAACACAGTCCTGATGCCTACACTGCCCCGTCCCCTCAGCTTCAGTGTTACCTCCTCAGGAAGCCCTTTAAAGACCACTCTAGGGGGCCCCTTAACCCTGCATCCTGTCCTCTTCCTTCAAAGCACTGGCAGCAAGTTGAAATTTATCACGTCTATTTACCTATTTGCTGGCTGATTTTCCCACAGGACTGTCAAGCCTTATAAATCAGGGGATCTTGTTTATTTTGTTAATCTAATGCCTACAACTATGCCTGGTACAAACACAGCACTCAAGAAGTTGTTGTTGAATGAATAAAGTCTGCTTGAGTTGAAAATCAAAAGAAAATACTCATTGGCAACCATTAACTGAATTCAGTTTCTTCTTGGGGAGTGGGAGGTGGGGGGCTTGGGAGAATGCAAAAAACATTTCAGATAAAAGGAATGTGTAAACATACATGGACAAAGCACACACACACAAATATGACAGACTGTGGCCTATTCAAAAGAAAAGAAGCAACTTGGAAAGGCCAAAGCACTGGTTCCCAACCTGTAAACACTACGGACCCCACCCCTAAGGTGAGAGATGGAGTGATTAAAATACTGTCTATCAAAGGACTGGCAGCAAGTTGAAATTTATCACGTCTATTTACCTATTTGCTGGCTGATTTTCCCACAGGACTGTCAAGCCTTATAAATCAGGGGATCTTGTAGGCCCTAATAATGCCTACAACTATGCCTGGTACAAACACAGCACTCAAGAAGTTGTTGTTGAATGAATAAAGTCTGCTTGAGTTGAAAATCAAAAGAAAATACTCATTGGCAACCATTAACTGAATTCAGTTTCTTCTTGGGGAGTGGGAGGTGGGGGGCTTGGGAGAATGCAAAAAACATTTCAGATAAAAGGAATGTGTAAACATACATGGACAAAGCACACACACACAAATATGACAGACTGTGGCCTATTCAAAAGAAAAGAAGCAACTTGGAAAGGCCAAAGCACTGGTTCCCAACCTGTAAACACTACGGACCCCACCCCTAAGGTGAGAGATGGAGTGATTAAAATACTGTCTGAGATTTTAATTTAGTCCAGACACAAACCATGACTTATTCACAAGCTAAGTATTCCTAGCCATATTTTCAAACTTATGTACACGCAGTTATGAATCTTTAATGCAAAGATAATGTAAAAGTATTTCTAAATTCTTACTTTGAGCCTGATAGATGTCTCAACTAATAGATACCAGAAATCCCACTTCCACAGAGCCCCTGTAATGCTGGACACTGAAAAGAGTTCTTATTCTCAGAAAGTCTGGCGCTGCGCAGACAAGGCCCAGCAGTCAACCAGGCACCAAAGGCCAACAGTGCTGTGGCCTTCGGGCAGCTCTGCACACGTCATCTTGGAAATGCAGAATCAGGAGACTCTGGGTGGGCATACATTTATTGGAAAGATCATTAAAATCTGGAATTACTCAAGTTATCACAAGAATACTCAGAGGAAAAAAAAATCTTGAACTCCCTTTTCCCTCCCTCCCTCCCTCACCCTAGAGTGAACAATAATCAGCTACAGTGAAGTCACAACAAAAAAACAGCTCTAATATATGATGTAAATGCCCAAAAGTGAATAAAAGGAGGAAGTCCATAGCATTAAAAGGGAAGGTCATATGAACAGAAACAAATCATTAGTGTTGGCTACTTTCTGGTACTAGCATTTTTTCTTTGTACTTTTCTGTATTTTCTAAATTTTTTCTATGAGGAATATAGAAAATATATGCCACTTTCATAATTATAGAGAGAAGTATTATTCAAAAATGAGGCATTACCATTTGATACTGAAGGAAAATCTCCCTTTCAGTATTACTGTGTCTGACTCTTTGTGACCCCATGGACTATAGCCCTCCAGGCTCCTCTGTCCATGGGGATTCTCCAGGCAAGAGTACTGGAGTGGGTTGCCATGCCCTCCTCACATTACTGTATATATACTATTAAAAAACAGAAGAAAACAAACACTGCACAAGAATGATTACTATCTGCCTTCACTAGTATTTTAAGGAGGTAATTTTTTACAAATTTTTCAGATAGTTTTTTCTGTGAACTACAGAAGGAGAACATAGTTTTACTTTTTGTTTCTCCTCTGGTTGATAATGAGAAGAATTGCTTCTATTCTACCGCTCAAAACTTCCGCAAAGGTGAACAAGATGGACATACACTGAGAATTGCTGAAGCATGCTGATAGGTACATGAGATTTTGTTACACCATTCTTTCTCTCTCTCACATGTTTAAAATTATCTGAAATTTTTAAAAATCCAAAATACTTAAATTTCTTCAAAAGAATTGTAAAGCTAAAGTCTATGTGGAAAAAAAATACCTGCATAAAAGTAGTAATTAAACAAGTTTAGGATATGAAACTGCATTATATATATAGTTATACATATAGCATATACAATGTACAGTATGACATTTATATACATATAGTATGATATAGCCTACATGTGAAACAATTACAGGAAAAAAAAATAGAGTAAGTAAAAGATTAACATGTAACCTCTGAGTAACAGGTTTACGTGAGCTTATCTCCTACTTTTTAGTAACTTCCTCTACTTTTCATCTATAAAGAAAAAGGCAAAGATTTTAAGAGTGTTAAACAGAAAAGCAGTTATTTTAATAAATCCACCTTATTCATTCAACAACTGTGAGACCAAGAGTAATTAACTGATGAGAAAGATACCTCTCCACTGACTGCTGACTTCTCCCACAAGAGATGTCAACAACAGCATACCAAACTGTTATACTATAGAGACAGTCTCCCTGGGTAGGAGAGAACAGTGATATAGATTACAGATTCCCAAAGAACGGTCTTACATGAAAACAAGAGACCTCGGCAGAGAACCACTTGCTAGAGAGACAAGACAAGCCTTGTTACAGTGACGAATACGTTGGCTCCTCCAGAAAGAGGGAATCTGTATTTCCACTCAATCAAGCAGCATTTACTTTTTCTTTTTGTCCACAACTTGTCTAAGATCCCACAACCACGTGGATCTTAGATCCCTGACCATGGATCAAACCTGCGCCCCATGCATTAAAAGCACATAGTCTTAACCACTGGACCACCAAGGAAGTGCCACAACATTCACTTCTATTTTATTTTTCAAAGAACTGCTCATACAGTTTCATAGTAATGAACATCTTTGTTTCCCATTTGTTTACTATAGTAAGAAAAACAGATCACTAAACCTGAATGACTCCTTACAATGACTTTTAGTAAAAATGACTCCGTTACATGATTTTTGAACTATAAATCACGAATCATTAAATTGTACCCTTTAAAGTGAAAATGAAAGTGAAGTCGCTCAGTCGTGTCCGATTCTTAGCGACCCCATGGACTGCGGCCTACCAGGCTCCTCCGTCCATGGGATTTTCCAGGCAAGAGTACTGGAGTGGGGTGCCATTGCCTTCTCCATGTACCCTTTAAAGTGTATGTAATTCAGCAGTTGTAAATAAATTCACAAAGTTGTGCAACCACCACCATTACTTAATTCTAGAACATTATCATTCCAAAATGAAACTTCTGTCTTCCTTTAGCAATCATTCTCCAACCTGCTCTCCCAAACCCATGAAAACTGAAAATCCACTTTCTGATCAAATGGATCTGCCTGCTCTGGACACTTCATATAAACAGAGTCATAAAATATGTGTCTCCCATGTCTGACCTCTTTCACTTAGCGTCCTATCTTGAAGGTTTATCCATCTCATTGCATGTATCAATATTTCATTCCTTTTTGCAGCTGAATACTATTCCATCGAATAGCTGTACCAGAATTTGCTCATGTAGTTATCTGCTGATGAACATTAGGATACATCTACTTTTTGGCTATTTATGAATAATGGCATGAACACTCTTGAACAAGTATTATAAGGACAACTTTCCAATTTTGATATACAAATAGCAGCGTTAACTAGGCTACCGGATATGATAAACATGTTTAGAGTTTTGAAGAACTGCCAAACTGTTTTCCAAAGTGGCTACACCATTTTACACTGCCACAGCAGTAGATGAGGGTTCCAATTTCTCCACATTTTCAGTAACACTTATTGTCCATCTTTTTTATCAAAGCCACCCTAGCGGGTATGAAGCAGTACCTCACTGTGGATTGGATGGGCATTTCCCTAACAACAAAGAATTCGGGCTTCTTTCAGGGGCTTGCTGGACATTTCAGCATTTTCTTTGCAGAAATGTTAATCAAATTCTTTGCCTGTTTAATTGGGTTGTCTTTATCCTTGATTGTAAAATTTTTCATATACTCAAGATGAAAGTTTATCAGATAAATGATTCGCAAATATTTTCTCTCATTCTATGGGGTGTGCTTTCACTTTCTTGATGGCATCATTTGAAACAAAGTTCTAAATTTCTGTGAAGTCCAATTCAACTATTTTTTCTTCTTTTGTTGTTTGTGCTTTAGACGTCATACCTAAGAAATCATCACGTATTCTACTACAATAAAAAGAAAAAAACAGAATCTACTGTCTAATCTAAGGTCATAAAGACTTGTATCTACTCTTTCTTCTACGAATTTTATAGTTTCAAGTGTTACATTCTGGTCTATGATTGAGTTCATATATATATATATATGTGAACAAATGGTCCAAATTCATTCTTCTGCATGTGGATATCAACTCGTCCCAGCATCATTTGCTGAAAAAACTATTCTTTATTGAATTGTCCTTGCACTCTTGTTGAAAATCAACTGACTATAAATGTTAAGTATTTACTTCTGGACTTACAGTCTACTCCATTGATCTTATGTCGACCCTACCCTTTAGGTCCGCAGCAGACTGGTTTGCTTACTATAGCTTTGTAGTAGGCTAAGTTCTCCAACTTTGTTCTTCATTTTCAAAATTGTTTTGACTATTCAGGGTCCCTTGTATTACCATATGAATAGGAAGATCAGCTTGCCAACTTCTCCAAACAGGCAGCTGGTATTTTAATAGGGAGTGTGTCAAATCAATTTGGGGAATAGTGTCATATTAGGTCATCAGATCCATGAATATAAGATGTCTTTCCATTTATTTAGATCTTTAATTTCTTAACGATGTTTTCTCTCTTTCAGAATATATGTTTTATACTTTTTTGTTAAGTGTATTCTTTTTCATTCTTTTTGATGCTTCTGTGAATTGAACTGTCTTTTTAGTTTCATTTTTGGAGTATTCATTGAAAGTGTATAGAAATATAACTGATTTTTATATACTGCTTTTGTATCCACAACCTAACTGAATTCATTTATTAGTTTCAATTGCCTTGTAGTGAATTCCTTACAAGATCATGTAATCTGCAAATAGATTTTTTTACTTCTTTTCCAACCTGGATGCCTTTTATTTCCTTGTCTAACTGCCCCAGTTAGAAGTTTCCGTACAATCTTGAATAGACATGGCATAAAATGACATATTTTTCTTGTTTCTGATCTTGGAAAAAATTCAATTTTTATCACAAAGTATGGCATCAACTGAGGGTTTTCATGGGTATTCATCAGTGGCTTTTATCACACCAAGAAGCTCCCTTCTATTTCTAGTTTGCTAAGTGTTTTTAACAAGTAAAGGGGTAAGATTTTGTCAAATGCTTTTCCTGTACCTATTGTGATGATGTTCAAAATCCTTCAAGCTAGGCTTCAACAGTATGTCCCTGGAGAACTTCCAGATGCACAAGTTGGATTCAGAAAAGGCAGAGGAACCAGAGAGCAAACTGTCAACATCCACTGGACTATAGAAAAAGCAAGAAAATTCCAAAACATCTACTTTTGCTTCATTGACTACACTAAAGCCTTTGACTGTGTGGATCACAACAAACTATGGAAAATTCTTTTAAGAGATGGGAATACCAGACCACCTTACCTGCCTCCTAAGAAACCTGTATGCAGGTCAAGAAGCAACAGTTAGAATCAGACATGCAACAACGGACTGGTTCAAAATTGGGAAACGAGTACATCAAGGCTGTATATTGTCACCCTGTTTATTTAACTTATATACAAAGTACATCATGTGAAATGCCAAGCTGGAGAATCACAAGCTGGAATCAAGACTGTCGGGAGAAATATCAACAGCCTCAGATATGCTGATGATACCACTCTAAAGGTAGAAAGCAAAGAGGACCTAAAGAGCCTCTTGATGAAAGTGAAAGAGGAGAGTGAAAAAGCTGGCTTAAAATTCAACATTCAAAAAAGTAAGATCATGACATCTGGTTCCATCACTTCATGGCAAATAGATGGGGAAACAATGGAAATAGTGACGACTTTATTTTCTTAGGCTTCAAAATCACTGTGGACAGTGACTGCAGCCATGAAATTAAGACAACTGCTCCTTGGAAGAAAAGCTATGACAAAACTAGACAGTTTATTGAAAAGCAGAGACATCACTTTGCTGACAAAGGTCCATATCGTCAAAGCTATGGTTTTTCTAGTAGTCATATACAGATGTGAGAGTTGGACCAGCATCAACGAATTGATGCTTTGGAACTCTGGTGCTGGAAAAGACTCTTGAGAGTCCTTGGACAGAAAGGAGAATAAACCAGTCAATCCTAAAGGAAATCAACCCTGAATATTCATTGGAAGGACTGATACTGAAACTGAAGCTCCAATACTTCGGCGACCTGATGCAAATAGTTGACTCATTGGAAAAGACCCTGATGCTGGCAAAGATTGAAGGCAGGAAGAGAAGGGGACAACAGAGGATGAGAGGGTTGGATGGCATCACCAACTCAATGGACATGAGTTTGAGCAAATTCCGAGAGATGGTGAAGGACAGGAAATCCTGGTGTGCTGCAGTCCATTGAGTTGCAAGGAGTCAGACATAACTTAGCAACTAAGCAGCAACAACTGTGATGATAATGTGATTTTTGTCCTTTACTATTATGGTTACACTGATTTCCACATGTTAAACCAACCCTGCATTCCTGGGATAAATTCTAGTTGGCCATATAGTGTATAATCCTTCTGATATGATGCTGGATTCAGTTTACCTCAATTTTGTTGAAAAAAAATTTTTTTTGTATCTATAGTCATAAAGGATACTGGTCTATAATTTTCTTTTCCCATCATGTCTTTGTATGATTTTGTTAACAGAATAATAATATCCTCAAAAGATAAACTAGAGACATTCTATTTACTTCTTTATGTTGAAAGAGTTTGTGGAGAATTTGCATTTGGTAGATTTGACAGAATCTCCAAATATGAAGTCATCCAAGCTGGAGCTCTTTGTGAGATGTTTCCTGATTTTTAATTAAATATCTTTATTGCTATTGGACTATTCAGATTTCTTTCTTTTTTTTTTTTTTTGAGTCAATATCCAGGAATGCATACATGTTATTTGTGTTGTCTAATTTGTTGGCATGTAATTGTTCCTAGTATTCTCTCACATTCCATTTTATTTCTGTAAGGTTGGTGTCCTCTCTTTCATTCCTGATTTTATTAATCTGAGTCTTGTCTTTGTTTCTCTTGACCAGACTAGCTTAAGGTTTCTCAGTTTCATAGATCTCTCCAATTCTTGGTCTGTTGATTTTTGCTTTTTTCTCTATTTCACTTATTTCTAACTTAGTATTCATTTTTTTCTTCCTCTGCTTGCTTTCAGATTAGCTTGTTCTCTTACTAGTTTCTTAAGATGGAGGTTTAGATTACTGATTGAAGATATTTCTTCTTTTTTAATGTAGCTGTTCATAGCTATAAATTTCCCTCTAAGCACTGCTTTCACTGCACCCCCAGAGTTATGGTATGGTATGGCTTAATTTTGTGCACAGAGCATAGTAAGTGCTAAATCAACATTCATTCTTGAACAATGAATTATGGCAGGGTTTTTTTAACTGTGATAAACCACACAGAAAATTTACCACTTTAGCTACTTTCAAGTGTATAGCATGGCAGCAGCACATTCACATTATTATGCAACCAGTACTACCCTTTTAAACTGCATTTTTGTTCTCAGACTAATTCCTAATTTTGTTTTCAGACGAATTCCTAATTTTCCTTGTAATTTCCTCTTTTATCCATTGGTGATTTAGGAATGTACTGCTTAATTTCCACATGTTTGTGAATTTCCCAATTTCCCTCTGTTAGTGAAACCTACTTTCATTCCACTCTAGTTCAGAGAACATATTTTAAATGACATCCATCCTTCTGAAGTTACTGAATCTTGTTTTACGGCACAACATATAATCTATCTGGGAGAATGTTTCACATGTACTTGAGAACAATGTGTACTCGTTGTGTTCTGTAGGTGTCTGTCCCTTAATGATTCAAAAGAGTCTATCTGCAACTAGACCACTTAAAAAAAAAAACAACTCCAGTTATCTAAATCTTAAATTTTTCAGGGAATTCCCTGGCAGTCGAGTGGTTAGGACTCACACTTTCAACTCTGTGGCGTGGGTCCAATCCCTGGTTGGGGAACTAAGATTCTGCACACTGCATGGTGCAGCCAAAAAAACAGATAA
Organism: Aepyceros melampus; assembly: GCA_006408695.1. Taxonomy (NCBI): domain Eukaryota; kingdom Metazoa; phylum Chordata; class Mammalia; order Artiodactyla; family Bovidae; genus Aepyceros; species Aepyceros melampus. The sequence continues at coordinate 69,601 of SJXQ01007334.1, read as the reverse complement.
AATAAATCTTAAAATTTTCATATTATCCCTCATTTTTATACTGACTAGTTACTCCATATGTATATTTGTGCATATATATATATATATATATATATGGACTTCCCTAGTGGCTCAGATGGTAAAGCGTCTGCTTACAATGTGGGAGACCTGGGTTCGATCCCTGGGTTGGGAAGATCCCCTGGAGAAGGAAATGGCAACCCACTCCAGTACTCTTGCTTGGAAAATCCCATGGACGGAGGAGCCTGGTAGGCTACAATCCACAGGGTCGAAAACAGTCGGACACAACTGAGCGGATTCACTTCACTTCCTATGTGTATAGATGAGGTCTTCCCTTTAAAAATAGAAATCTCAGTTTTAAGCACCATATTAAGAGTTGGTTTCTAAGAGTGAAACGTACCAAAAAGGTTAGCAGAAAAGAGCATATACTCACACAAGAGATTTCCTAACAGGTTCTGAAACATTAAATCCCCAGGCTTAGGTGAATAAGAGGAGAGGAGAGCATTTGATACGTCATTTGATAGCATGACAGCTGACAAGGCCATCCCAAATTTCCCAAGGGAGCTGGGTTACACCCACAAGAGAAAAAGAAAACCCTATTAAGTACTGGTTATTCAGTAAAAACAGAAGGTGTAAGAGGGCTTGGGGTATAAAAAGCATGGGGAGTTTTTTTCTGCTACTGAATAAAGAAGTCAAGCTATAGAGAAATAACACAGCAATAGTTTAAAATTTGGGTTTCATTTCAGCATTTCAAAATAAGCACAAGTACTTCACATTTGAATAGCACTTTCCAATCCACTAAGTGATTATACAAACACTACCTTCTTTATTCCCCTACAAAACTTCTTTAAGACTGTTACTGTCATGCCTACTTACAATTCAGAAGCAAGGAAACTTCCAGGGTCACATAGTATGAAACAGAATCAACATTTGAATCTGAGCTTTTAACTCCAAATCCAGGGCTATTTCCACCAGGTCACAGCTACTGCTTTCTCATCAAGAATACACACAACTCTCTCCGTACTTTAGACCTGTGTACACATAACTTGGGCTTCCCAGGTGGCTTAGTGAATAAAGAATCCACCGACAATTCAGGAGATGCAGGTTCGATCCCTGGGTCAGGAAGATCCCCTGGAGGAGGGCACAGCAAACTACTCAACTATTCTTGCCTGGAGAATTCCATGAACAGAGGAGATTGGTGGGCTACAGTCCATGGGGACGCACAGAGTCAGACACAACTGAAGTGACTTAGCACGTACACACACATAACTTAGGAAAAAGATCTACAGAGAAAGCATACATACACCACATTTAATGATCCCAAAGTAACAGCAGAATTGCCTGAACGGAGAGCAGCAACTCGTCCAGGCACAGCGACACATACTAAGCAGGGGCTCCAGAAACAGAGAACAAAGAGGAAGAACCACATGCACGTCCAGAGGTAAGCCCACCTGTCAGCAATCCTTAGCTCTGAGAGCTCAGTACTTCCCACAGATGCCTATGGCGAGCTAAAGGTATGGTCAAAGTGGAAAGAAAGAAGAAAAAGGGTAATTCATAACCACTGAGGGAAACTAGCTGAAGGGTGAACAGAAACACTCTGTTACTATTTTTGCCACTTCCTGCGAATATATAATTATTCCAAAATGAAAAGAGGAAAAAGTGAAAAAAATGCACATAATGTGGACAGGCTTAAGTTCACTGAACACCTAACGTGCCAGTCAATCCACCAGATGCGGCTGTCAATGAGCTCCAGGTCCACTAGGGAGAGAAAGACAAGTGAACAATCTATTTCAACACAGTATACCGCAGTGCCTTCCTGGAAGATCAGCTACTTTTCTGATGACTCCTCAGAAGACAAAGAAAAAAGAAAGACTACAACAGTGAAATAGACGTTAAGGGGCCCCAGGGAAAGCTCTTACAGGTGCGCTGCCATGAAAACACAGGCTCTATTACTCTCACCCCCAAACCATTTTCTTTGCTTCTTATTCCTTGCTCCAGAAAGATTCAGACTGAAGACACAGAATCTGATGAACTGAGAAGACCTACAGTCAGAGAGCTTTCAATGACAAGGAATTCTGTGCATGCTGAGGATAAAAAAATGAAATAAGGCTTTACAGATTTATTTAATCATTGAATCTTATTAGGGTTAGCTTCATATCTTTTCAGTGCAGTGTAAGTGACCTGGCAGGGAAAACTAATTGGCAACATCAGCTAAGCGACAAGGACACTGAAAACACAACTTCACATGTGGCTTCCAACCCATCAACCATTCAACTAGGTTTCAAGCATACAGACTTTAAATCTGTACTTTACTAAGCTTACACATAACAGGTAGGGAAATTTTGCTCTATTTCTCAGATCAACTATAACAGAACACTGCTAAAATAACATTTTTATATTCATATTTTCTGAATTTAGGGAAAAAATTTCCAAAAGAAAAAGACAAAAAGAGGTCTGTGCCTTGCCTATGTTAGTATGTACTGAACTGTACATAAAGATGCTCACTTTTCAAATTGAGTCGTGAGTGCCTCAATATTTTTCCAACATTGACTTACTCCTACTCATCACTAACATAGGAACTAACTCTAGTCCCACACTTAAACAAATCACTTAAGGGCTTCCCTGGTAGTTCAATGGTAAAGAATCTGCCTGACAATACAGAAGACATGGGTTCAATCCCTGATCTGGAAAGATCCCACATGGCTCGGAACAGCTAAGCCAGAGCACAACTATCACACCTGCGCTCTAGAGCCCAGGAACCACAACTACTGAACCCATGCACCCAAGACCTGATGCTCTGCAACAAAAGAAGCCACCACCACAAGACGCCACCACCACGAGAAGCCAACGCATCGCAACTAGACAGCAGCCCCTGCTCTCTGCACCTGGAGAGCAGCCCCACTCTCCACAGCTAAAGAAAATCCGCACAGCAATGAAGACCCAGCACAGTCAAAAGAAAAAAAAAAAGAGTAAATAAATAATTTTTTAAACATCACTTAAGAATGTAATTTAATATGATCAAACACACATTTTAACACACTGTTGATGAGAATAAAATTCATAACTATCTAGGACAATTTGGAAACATCTATCAATAAGCTTTCAATATTTGTCTTAATCCAAAAGGTCCAAAGCTAAAAATTCATCTAAGGAAATAATTTGTTAAGTACATTAAAATGTATAAAGTTGTTTACTGCAGCTGTTCATGAAAATTTGATGAAAATAAATGTTTAAGAAAAGGAAATTCTAAAAGACATTACAGTACATCCAAACAATAGCATACGATGAAGACATTGAAAGCCAAAGTGAAAACACACACTTCTTGGCCTGGAAAAATATCTACCATCAATTCAGTGGGGAGAAAAAAGCAAGCTAGAAAACTACACATTTATGATTTTTTTGTTTGTTACATAAAAAGTAGTCACTTACATTCTTGATGCACAGAAAAAGTATGGAAAGAAACACACCAAAGCATTCACACCCTATTTTTCTACAATGAAAATGTACTATTTATGTAATTTTCTTGAAAATATGTTAAACCCAGAAATAAACATACACACCTACAGTCAACTGACCTTCAACAAAGGAGGTGGATACACAATGGAGAAAAGACAGTCTTTTCAACAAGTGGTTGTTAGGAAAGCTGGACAGCTGCATGCAAATCAGTGAAATTAGAACACACGCTCAAACCACACAAAAAAATAAACTCAAAACAGCTTAAAGACTTAAATACAAGACATGACATCATAAAACTTCTAGAAGAGAACATGGCCAAACTCTCTGACCTAAGTCACAGCAAGGTTTCCTTAGGTCAGTCTCCTGAAAAGAAACAAACAGGATCTAATCAAACTTACAAGCCTTTGCCTAGCAAAGGAAATCATAAACAAAATGAAAAAACAATGTTCAGAATGAGAGGGAAAATTTGCAAATACTACTACCAAAAAGGATTAATATCCAAAATATACAAACAGTTCTTACAACTCAATAACAAAAAACAAACAACCTAAACAAAAAATAGGCAGAAAGCTTAAACAGACATTTCTCCAAAGAAGATATACAAATGGCCAATAGACAAATGAAAAGCTGCTCGATAGTGCTAACTGTTAGAGAAATGCTAATCAAAAGTACAATGAGATATCACCTCACACTGGTCAGGATGACCAACAAAGTCTGTAAATAATAAATGCTGGAGGTGGTTTGGAGAAGAGGGAACCCTCCTACACTGTTGGTGGGAATGTAAATTGGTACAGTCACTATGGAGAACAGTATGGAGTTTCCTTAAAAAAACTAAAACTACAGTTACCATACAATCCAGGAATCCCACTCCTTGTCATATATCTGGAGAAAATTCTAATTTGAAAAGATATGTTTACTCCAATGTTCACAGAAGCGCTATTCACAATAACCAAGGCACAGAAACAAACTGAATGTCCACGGACAGATGAATGAAGATGTGGTACAGGGATGCCATGGAACACTACTCAGTCAGTAAGGAATCAAATGATGCCATTTGCAGCAACATGGATGGACCTGGACATTTCATACTAACTGAAGTCTCATAGAGAAAGACAAGTATCAGGACATCACCTGTATGTGGAATCTAAAATATGATACAAATGAACTTATTAACAAAACAGACTCACAGACAAAGAAAACAAATTTATGTTTACCAAAAGGGAAAAGGGGTGGGGGAAGGACAAATTAGGAGTTTGGGATTAGCAGAGATATACTGCTGCTGCTGCTGCTGCTAAATCGCTTCAGTCATGTCTGACTCTGTGCGACCCCATAGATGGCAGCCCACCAGGCTCCCCTGTCCCTGGGATTCTCCAGGCAAGAAGAGCACTGGAGTGGGTTGCCATTGCCTTCTCCTGAGATATACTACCATATATAAAATACACGGCCAACAAGGTCCTTCTGTATGGTACAAGGAACTATAATCAATATGCTGTAATAAATCATAATGAAAGAATATGAGAAGATATATGGGTATCACTTTGCTGTACACCAGAAACTAATACAACATTGTAAATAAACATACATCAATTACAAATTTTAAAAGAAAAGAAAATGCTAAAGTAACAGTGGTCCTGGGGAATTTCCTGGTGGTCCAATGGTTAAGAATTCCTCTTGCAACGTAGGGGATGTGGGTTCAAACCCTGGTCAGGGAACTAAAAACCCCACGTGCCACGGAGCAACTGAGCCTGGACACCACAACTACTGAGCCTGTGAGCTCTGGAGTCCATAATCTGCAACAAGAGAAGCTTGCATGCCATAATGAAACAAGAGCTTGCACACCACAGCAAGACTCAGCACAAAAAATATTTAATTAAATAAATAAATAACAGTGGTCATAACAGAACATTACTGCCAACCTGCACATGCACAAATTATCTGGAAGACCATTTAAGAAGCTAGCAACTGCAGCTGCCTCTGGGAATGGGATGTGGAAGAATGATAAAAAGGGTGGAGGAAGGCTTACATTTCACTCTCTTTCCTGGTGCATCTTTTAAACTTTCTTATCATGTACATATAGTATCTAGTCAAAGGAAACAGACATTTTAAAACATTAAGAAGTATGTTAATATTCTTTCTAGTATAAGCATAACTGGGTTCAAAATACCAGAAAGTTATTTGTAAAGTCATAACAAACTAGAATCCTGAAACCATAGGTATCATCAGTTACTACAAAGAAGTGAAAAACATTTTAAAAGCTAGTCATTCAGCAAGTTGTCCATGTCCATCCCTATACTCATCTCTGTAAGACAGCACTGGTAACACCTATAGGGAAGCAAGGGCTTCCCAGGTGGCGCTAGTGTTAAAGACCTGCCTGCCAATGCAGGAGACCTGAGACACGAGAAGGGCATGGCAATCCACTTCAGTATTCTTGCCCAGACAATCCCATGGACAAAGAGCCTGGAGGGCTACAGTCCATAGCGTTGTAAAAAGTGGGAAAAGACTAAAGTGATTTAGCATGCATGCAAAGGGAACAAGTGCATTTCCTAAGCTCTTTCAGTCTTGGAATTCTTGCAAAATCAAAAACTGGCAACAACAACAACAACAAAAAAACCTGGCAAAAAAAACCCTCCCACAAGTAATAAGAAAAAATTGCTCAATTCATTTTTGATCACTGAACTATAGCCATGTTTTAATTCAAAAATAACAAGACAGAGTCATACATGTCTACAAAACTACTCTTAGGTCATATGCTTCTATATAATTAGTTTTTGGTGTATTAACTACAGGATTCTCTTACTGCCACCTAGGTTTTGTTTAAATCTCTAAGATGGATAATTGACAATATCATTCACAATATTAATGATACAATTTTCAACCCAAAATGTCAACTTATAAGAATTTATTCATATACATGCAAAATAATTATAGGATTATTCTTCACAGCACAGTTTTATAAATACAAAAGACTAGAAAAAACTAAATGTTCCTTAATAGAGAGCTGAGTAAATTATGGTATGCTATACAACGGCATACTATTCAACCATACTCTTCATTTTCAAAAAACAAATGAAGAAGCCTTTAATGTACTGACATAAACTAATTTCCAAGATACATTAATGAAAAAAAAAAAGCAAAATTCAATAGTTAACATCTGTACAAAAAAGGAGAGTGGAGAGAAGGCATGTATATGCACTATTTCATACACATAATGAATAACACTGGGGTCTCCAGGGGAGGGTGGATGGCAGACAAGAGAAGAGGAAACCTGAATTTTAAATTATGTGTATGTATTGTCTGTTGAAAAAAATAAATATTTTATAATTTTAAAAATTTAATGCATTTAACTAGAAGTTCTCTCTTCTTTCTAGGTAATTTAAACAAATGAATGGAACTTTCATATACAAAATTTAAACTTGCTCATAAGGCCCACAAGAATACCTCGGAGGTATGCTTTAAAAAAATTTTACAACCAATAATTCATGTAATAAGCTTGCGACTACAGTAAAAACAATATAATTTTAATAATGCCATAACTATCCAGAAGCCATCTCAAAGCAACCAACTCTCCAAAAGCACAATGTCTAATCCCCACCCTCAAAATTCTAGAACTGAAAGATTAGTTGGTGATTCAAGTAAAGACCTGAAAATAGAAGAGTCTGGATTTTATGAAGACTCAGGGTTCTCTGTAAGTGGTTAGTGTCAGGCTTCTCTCAGCAAGGCTGCTTCCCTGACCATTTCACATTAGACCAGGGGGTTAACATGGCTCCCTGTCGGCTGTCACAAGCTCGGTCTCCAGCTAACACAGCTCTCTCATAAACGGAAGGCAATAGACAGGCCCCAGAGTGCCCAACCGGGGAGTGTGGACCTGTTCACGGCCTCAGATTCTTCAGATGAAAACAGGAAAGGAAACATCCTTCCCCCACTTCCAGATGAGCAGCCCTTCCTTCTTCAGTCCCCCATATGGATTCAACATACCCAACAGGGCACTCTAACCATCTCTTCAATTGGCCCCCTTCCTTGGAGTGGCGCTCTTTGGGAGCAGGGCTGTCAGCCCCACTTTCTGTCCTCAGACACAAACAGTGAAGTTTACTGAGGATTCTGATCAGGGTACACAGTCCATTCTCTACAATTACCCAGATGCACCCTACAGTAACTCTCTTATTTTAACAGCAGTAGTTCTCATTAAGGGCTCTCTGTGTTTCAGGCCCATTCTCATGAACATCTATGTACACAGTTTCTGCATCCTCTTCGGTCACCCATGCCACTCCAAAACAGATCTAGCAAGCAAATGATCACAAGATGTGTCTCATCTTCCAGGGCTTACTCACTCTTCCACAATTCCACAAAATAATCACTATACAATTCAGCTAAACACTGTTATCCTGTCTAAACAAATGCTTCTTTGGCAATTTAAGAAATCAACTCCAAATTCCAAAATGAATGAGAGGATAAAAAGATTTTCCCATCATGTTCACTTTATAAATGCACTCACAGGCCACTGGCATTCACCACCATTAGGTGAGTTCAATCAGCAACAGGCTAAAATACCACCCTCATCAGCCAACATCAACTCCAAGGGAACAGCGGGGCACAAGCACGTTTCTTTTTATAAAGGGCCACCCTCCTCTAAATGGGATCCCATGTCTGGACAGGGATCTATTAAATAATAAAAATACTTCATAAATCAGACATTTTAGACAAAGATATAGCTTTAGATTAAGATACACACCAGGCCCAAAGTCTCCATGCTGCTGCTAAGTCGCTTCAGTCGTGTTCGACTCTGTGCGACCCCATAGATCCCAGCCCACCAGGCTCCCCCATCCCTGGGATCCTCCAGGCAAGAATACTGGAGTGCGTTGCCATTTCCTTCTCCAATGCATGAAAGTGAAAAGTGAAAGTTAAGTCACTCAGTCATGTCCGACTCCTAGTGACTCCATGGACTGCAGCCTACCAGGCTCCTCCACCCATGGGATTTTCCAGGCAAGAGTACTGGAGTGGGGTGCCATTGCCTTCTCCGAAAGTCTCCATAAATAAGGCCAAAGGTAGCAAAAGAAAACAGTCAGCATCTCTCCTTCCCACTCTCCCTGGCATAAGCCATTATTCCTACTAAGGGAGGTCAAGCTCTAGCTGAATCACTCTGTTGGTTGACAATTAGCTTGAAAGCATCTCAAGTACTGGGTTTGCTCTGGCCTCTCTGATGTTGTTACACCGTTCAGAACTAGAAAATACAAGAATAAAATAATTCCTTTCTTTGTTTTCACTGTTAATAATAAGGATCTGCTAAAATAAGCACTGGATGAATAACCAGAATCTCATGACAAAAGCGTTTATACAACAAGATGCTAAGAAATATCTACTTAGGAGTCAAAACCTACCAGAAAACAAAACAATGAAGGCCAACCTTTGAAATGAGCCTTCCCCTCCTGGGTATCTGGATGGGAGATTATAAAATGGACTCCCAAGGGAGGTCTGATCACTTAGGACAAGTAACATTAGACTTTTCGGAACACTAAAGAGTGTGAGGGAGGGAAATCCGATAATGCAGACTCAGAGAGAAAGATATTTTTCCACCAGTTAACTTTTGGGATTTCTAGGCAAAGAAGAATTTTATAATGATACTTAATTTTCTTGTTAGAAAGTGATATACACTCATCACACAAATTTAAAATAATTTTTGAAATTAAGAGCATTTGTCAAAAACGAAAAGGCAAGATCTAGATATACAAAAATCACATCTCCGTTCCGTTCAGTCGCTCAGTCGTGTCCGACTCTTTGCGACCCCATGAATCGCAGCACACCAGGCCTCCCTGTCCATCACCAATTCCCAGAGTTCACTCAGACTCACGTCCATTGAGGCCGTGATGCCATCCAGCCATCTTATCCTCGGTCGTCCCCTTCTCCTCCTGCCCCCAATCCCTCCCAGCGTCAGGGTCTTTTCCAATGAGTCAACTCTTCGCATCAGGTGGCCAAAGTACTGGAGCTTCAGTTTTAGCATCATTCCTTCCAAAGAAATCCCAGGGTTGATCTCCTTCAGAATGAACTGGTTGGATCTCCTTGTAGTCCAAGGGACTCTCAAGAGTCTTCTCCAACACCACAGTTCAAAAGCATCAATTCTTTGGCGCTCAGCCTTCTTCACAGTCCAACTCTCACATCCAAAGGGAGTAAAATTCCCAATTTAAAACTCATCATAATCATAAATAACAAGTTAAAAATGTTTCAATTATCCATGAAATGAACCCCACACTGTACAGCCTGAGGTTTATCCGTGTATCAAATGTCAGATAGAAAACAAATTCCTATGGCATTTGAAAGGTATCAATCCCCACATTTGGGAAGATGACTTAAAAGGACCTGAATTTTAAATCTTAAAGAACTTTATAATATGTTGATCACTAATCTTTTAAGAATAATTTTCTGGAAATTCCACGGCAGTCCAGTGATTAAGACTTGGCACTTTCACTGCCGAGAGCCAGAGTTCAATCCCTGTTCAGGGAACTAAGATCCTTCAAGGTAAAGCCAGAAAAACAAACAAAAAAAACCTCACAAGTTGCAAAGTACAGCCAAAGAAAAGATTAATTTTCTTCAATTACCCAAATATATTTGCAAAGATCTAAGTTTACTTCACAATTCAGTTAATAAAACTTAAGCACATCCCTTACACAGTACTGGACTGACTGGGCATTAGAGTGAATAGGGGAGAAAAGAAGGTTAGAAATTGAAAAACAAAGAAATATAGTCTATTCTGAAGGTCCTTATAATCTACCTCGGAAGAGACCAGACAAAATCTAAAGAACGGGAACTCACATTTACTAAGTGTACCTTATGTGTCAGGCAGCAAGGCTATAATATACAACATCCATGAATCCTGTCACAAGGGAAGAAAACAGGGAGGAGCAGGAGGGTGCTGAAATTGAGGTGGGTGAGGTCAAAAACCCAAAGCACAACATACAAGCCAAGTGATACCAGGATAAGTACAGTTTCCATTGTGCTGTGCTAACTCTCTTCAGTCTGACGGTCTACTCTTTGCAACCCCATGGACTGAAGCCCACCAGGCTCCTCTGTCCATGTGATTCTCTAGGCAAGAATACTGGAGTGGGTTGCCACTTCCTATGCTAGGGGATCTTCCCGACGCCCGGATCAAACCTGTATCTTTTGTGTCTCCTGCACTGGCAGGCAGAGCGCCACCTGGGAAGCCTGGTGCCGGGACAACTGAACAACCACGTACACAACAAAGTCAGACCTGTACCTCACAGTGTCTACACAAACTGACTCGAAATGGGTCACGAAGATGAATGAAGAGCTGGATCTATAAAACTAAGAATAAAACATAAGAATAACCCTCCATGACCTTAGATTTGGCAATAGATCCTTAGATATGACATGACAAGCATGAAAAAATTGATGGACTGGATTTCATCAAAATTACTAAGGACCATTATCAAGAAAGTGAAAAGACAACCTACAGAATGAGTGGGAGAAAACATCTGCAAATCATACATCTGGTAAGAGCTTAATGTTCAGAATATTTCTGTTCAGTTCAGTTGCTCAGTCGTGTCCGACTCTTTGCATGAATTGCAGCACGCCAGGCCTCGCTGTCCATCACCAACTCCCGGACTTCACTCAGACTCATGTGCATCGAGTGGTGATGCCATCCAGCCATCTCATCCTCTGTCGTCCCCTTCTCCTCCTGCCCCCAATAAGACCTCCTAAAACTCTAAACCAAAAAGACACCCATGTGTTCAATTGCTGCAGTCATGTCCAACTCTTTGCGACTCTATGGACTGTAGCCCACCAGGCTCTTCTGTTCAAGGCATTCTCACAGTCCAGTTTAAAAATGAGCAAAGGCCCGTACCACAACTGTGGAAGCCTGCACGCCTTAGAGGCCCATACTCTACAACAAGAGAAGCCACTGCAACGAGAAGCCCGCACACCACAACTAGAGAGGACTCTCCTCTCACCACAACTGAGAAGCCCGCGTGCAGCAGTGAAGACTCGGGGCAGCCAAAAATAAGTAAATAAATAAAGAAAAATGGACAAAGGGGAACAGAACGGTCTGACTGTATAGCACAGGGAACTATATTCAATATGTTATAGTAAGCTATAATGGAAAAAAATATGAAAATATTACACATATGTATAACTGACACACTTTGTTGTATACCAGAAACACATTATAAATTAACTATACTTCAATTTTTTTTTAATGGGCAAAGGATTTGCAAGTATATTTCTCCAAAGAAGATATACTAAGTGTCAATAAGAACAAGAAAAGATGCTCAACACCTTAGTCAGTAGGGAAATAAAAATCAAAACCACAATGAGTACTACTTCACACCTACTAAGATAGCTATAACTTTTAAAAAACAAACAGAGATAACAAGTGTTGACAAGGACATGCAGAAATTGAAACCCTTGTACAAAACTGCTGGAAATGTAAAAAGGTACAGCCACTGTGGAAAATTAGGCAGTTCCTCAAAAAACTAAACATAGAATTATCACATGATCCAGTAATTCTACTCCTAGGTACACACTCAGAATTAAAAACAGAGATTCAAACAAAAAATTTGTGAACCAACATACATTACAGTCACAATAGTCAGAAAGTGGAAAGAACCCACTTCCAACAGCAGATGAAGGGATAAATAAACTGGAGTGTCCATACATTGAATATTATTACCGATTAAGAAGCAATAACATTCTGACACAGGTTACAATATAAATGAACCTTGAAAATATTACGTTAAGTGAAATAAACTAGTCACAAAAGGAGGTATAATTATTCCACTTTAATGAAATAGCCAGAATAGGCAAATTATCATAGAGACCAGGGCTTGAGAAAGTAGGAAGAATGAGGATTTACTGCTTACAGAGTTTCTGTTTGGGGTGATGGAAAAGATTTGGAAATAGACTGTGATGACTGCTGCCCAAAGTGAATGTTATTAATGCCACTCTCCTGTATACTTTAAAACAGTTACAATAGCATATTTTGCCAAAGTAAAAAGAAAAGAGTTTATATAAAGTCTTAAGGAGTCTGGCCTGTCCAAGGGTGGATCTCAAATCAAGGATTCAAGTCCCAAAGGGACTGTAGGTTCCCGGATCCAACCAACTCTCATGGAAACCCTCATGAGAAGACTGCATCCCTACATCCTTCCTAACCAGAGAAGAGGCCTCTCCAGATGCTGCCGGACGCTGGCAGCAGACTTCCCCCCAAGACTGCCCACTGACCTTTCCTGCAGGAAAAATAACCTGTGCTGGAAAAAACAGAGGTAAGTGGAAAGGAAACTGAAGAATCCAAGAGCCAAACTCTGCTACTTTGCAGCTGCATGAGCACGGACAAATTGCTCAAGTGCTCTAACTAAGGCTCACTTCCTCTCATTATAAAATGAAAATAGCATCTACCTTTAAATGCTGCCGTAAGACCTGCCAAAAGAGCGCCCATGGCACCCAGCCTAGTGCCTGGCTCATGTTGGGTGTTCAGTCCACGACGGCTCTTACCACTGGGACAAGAGGCCTGTCTGCCACCCTTGAGCCAACCAAAGGCTTGGCAGGACATGGCTTGGTCTGGAGAATTCTATGATTTTCAGAACTCATAAAAAACACAGATTTCAGAGAAGGAGCTGTTTCTATGCAGTTCAAGGACTCCTGGAAAGACTGGCTTATTGTTTGCAGAATGAACCCAGCTACTTACATTAGGAAGGAAGCTGCTAGACAATTCACTCCTCTCTAGACAACAAGCCTCTGTTCACATCGAAGCCCTGCCTCGACCCACAGGAGAGACGTGCTCTGTGGAGGAACTGAGCAGAAAGTCGGTTAGAAGGCCGTCCTGAGGCAGCTCTCAGGCTCTGGTGGCCTCAGCATCACTTGAGGAATCTGTTAAAGACACAGATGTCTCACCCCTGCTACCAAACATTCCAGTCACTAGGTATTTCAGGAAAGGCTCTTGAGCACAACTGTTTAAAGAAACACTTGAAGGGAAGGTACAGAGATGTCCTAAGACTACATTCTGATGTTGACAAACAGACCAGTCTGCCTCACAAAGCAAGAGCTGTGTCTTCCTCCATGCCTATCGAAAAACACACTAGCTTTGGCAACACAGGACATGGAAACCATGGAAGTGAAAGCGATCACCTGCAGGTAACATCCAATTCAACCTATATGTTCTATACTTCTCACAGGAAACAAAACAAGTAAATTTTATTACCAGAACTTCGTAAAATTTTTGTCAAGCACTCTTAAATTGCTGGGGTAATTATTAACTGATACAAGCTGTTTGTTGGTCAGCATTCAGGCAATATGTATCAAAAGTCATCCAATATTCTCACTTCTTGGAACTGATCCAAAGAAAACAACAAAAAAAGCACTCTACCTGGCAAAAACAGCCACTGTTGTAATATATAGTATTATATACCTTGATATATGATATATAAAAATATATATATACCTGCGTATCAAGGATCCTGGTTTACCAGGAATTTCCTGGCAGTACAGTGGTTGGGAGTCCACTCTCACTGCCAAGGGCCCAGGTTCAATCTCTGGTCAGGGAACTAAGACCCCACAAGTTGCAAGGCACAGCCAAAAAAATAAGGATCCCAGTTTACCAAAATCTGCCATTATCAAATCAAATATGACAAAGCCATTAAAAATCAAAATGATGCACACTACATCATTACATTGGAGATGGAAATGGAAACCCACTCCAGCATTCTTCCTGGAAAATCTCACGGACAGAGGAACCTGGGAGGCTGCAGTCCGTGGGGTCGCAAAGAGTCGGACATGACTGAGCGATTTCACTTTCACTTTCATTCATAAAACACAGAAGACCTAAAAAGACTTACTAAAAAACAGGGACATATGGACAGGACACTAGGAAAAAACCTGGAAGTGGGGAAGGGGGCCGGGGGACAAATGAGTGAAAGGTATCAACAGGTACAAACTTCTAGTTACAAAACAAATGTATGGCATGATGACCATAGTTTAACAATACTGTACTGTACATCTGAAAGTTTCTAATAGATTAAATTTTAAAAGTTCTCATCCAAGGAAAAAAAATTCTGTAAGGTGATGGATCTTGACTTATTGTGATCACTTCACAATATACAAAAATACTGAATCACTATGCTACACACTTGGAAACCAACATATTGTTACATGTCAATTTTACTTCAATACATACAAAAAGCGTGTTTGGATTACAAAAAAAAAAAAGAAGAAGAAAAAACCTTGTGTTAGGACGGCTTGATATAGGTTTTCCCCTGTCTGATCTCTCAACTTTCTGCCATATTATTGTAATAGGATTACAAATAAGTTTAACTCATTCTGCTTGGAAAGTTAACTGGACAACCGTTCTAGAGGCAGAAGGCAGATTCACTGACCTCAGTCATGCTGAATGAAGATAAACGCACCCAATCGTACCATGGTAGCAAGATAGGCACAGGCCAGTTCTAAGTTTTCTTTCACAAAAAGATAAATCTTAACTTATTCATTAACTGTTAAACCTTAAATTTACATTTTTTAAAAAAGGAAGTATAAACACACTGAAGGAGAGAGGAAACCTGGTCTGGCGGATTTCACATGGCAAAAACGATCAGGCAACTTCAGAACCACAACTTCAATATAAGGCGTAAAGTTACGTCGCTAAGAGACAATTTACACAAAAAGAACATCAGGCTGAGAAACAAAAGGCCCAGTTCTCCTACTCGTTCCACCATGTACTGGGATTTAACTCTGAGTCTTGGGTTCTCATTTGTAAATTGACAGCATAATTGTGGTATTTCCACTGCCTACTTCATGGGATTTTTGAAGGGAACAAAGAAGATTAAGAATGTAAAAGTGTCCTGAAAATCCAGGGTTTGTCCCCTCAAATCTGGCTGTTAGTATTATGAAGATGTTCCTACAAACAAGGGTAACCATGTTTAGGAGACATACTCCAAACTAATAATAAGAGGATGTATCGCCTCCCGTGGGGCTCAGCAGGATCTGGGGCCAGACCTTCCCCTTTACTTCCATGTTCAAATCTTTTAGGAGAATCTATGACTGTTACCTGGTAACTTTTTTAATTTGTAAAAGCAAACACAATCACTGACAAAATTAACATAGAATGCAGGACTTTCAAACAGGGTTTTCCAGATTTACCTTAGGATTGTTAAAAAATTGTGGCTGCCCAGGCCCAGCTAAGACTTAACCGACCAAAATTTCTGGGTGGCTAGCAATAAATAAGACCAGGCCATTTGTATTTTAAGACCCTCTCCAAGTGATTCTGGCAATGTGATTATTGCTTTTTTTTGGCCGCATCTTGTGGCATGCAGGATGTTAGTTCCCTGACCAGGGATCGAACCCATTATCCCTGCACTGGGAGCTCAGAGTCTTAACCACTGGACTCCAGGTAAGTCCCAGTTACTGCTATTATTATTACATTAACTCTTACCATGAATACATGACAGGAAGTCCATATACTTACTCAGTACACGCCAGTCACTATTCTCAGCATCTTACATATATTATCTCACTTCATCCTCACACAGCCCTATTAGAAGATGCTGCTATTAACACTGCCTGCCCTTCACCCTCCTTTTGTAGATGAAATTATTAAAATACAAAGAGATGATCTAATTGGCCCATGGCCCAAAGCCACAGGGCTAGGAAGTGGCAGAACCAGAAAGCTCACATGTCTGAAAATCCTTGATACAGTTTCCTAACCTAAGACAGAAACTATATATTCTGGTCAGGTCATATCAAATTCTGCTTTATTTCAACATTACATTTAAAGGACCATAACAAACAAGAGTTGTCTAAAGAGAGCAGGGTGATATCTAGTTTAGGTGATATCAGCTTAAACCACACAGGGATAAAGGGCCTAGGGCTGTGTACATACTTCAGCATCACAGGGACGGAATTTGTAACATTTTTTCTGTCTCCTCCATTACACTGTGAGTGAGCCCTTGAAGCCTGAGACCCATGTATGTCTTTTCAGCTATATCCTTGTGGTTCCTGAAAGTGAAAGTCGCTCAGTTGTGTCCAACTCTTTGCAACCCATGGACTATAGAGTCCATGGAATTCTCCAGGCCAGAATACTAGAGTGGGTAGCTGTTCCCTTCTCCTCGGGATCTCCCAACCCAGAGATCAAACCCAGGTGTACCACATGGCAAGCAGATTCTTGACCAGCTGAGCCACCAGGGAACTAAAGAAAGGGTTTAATAAATTAATCAATAAATCTAGAAAAGGCTTGATGACTGTCCTGGGAAATGAAAGACTATTTCATGGAAAAGAAACAGATTTGATTCATGTTGCTTCAGAGAGTTCTAAGAGCAACAGGCAAAGGGGAGGGGCAGAGTGGAGACAGTCTAGAATATCTTTCCAGCAATCAAGACCTGTCCAGTGACAGGAAAGCAGGCTGCAGTCTGAGGCTCAAGACCAGAATACAGTAGACAAAAGGCAGGATGTTGGACTATGGGGCCTCTAAAAGCTCTTCCAAGGCTCCAATCCTTTTATTCTAAGTTAAGATACTCTGGTTTATTCCTTCACACTTTCTACAGAGACTGGTTATACAAGGCCAGTAGTCCAAGCACAGAGGCTACTACAAAGTCTTCTACAAACTCCCAGGACCCTCAAGTACCTAGAGAATAAGTCACCAGAGGAATCTTCCTAGGAGGAAGGTATCGGATACAACAGGAATCAACAAGGAGTGAGGAGACTTCCAGGCAAGAAACAGGAGAAAAGTCAACAAAAGTATTACGGAAGAAATGCTGCCATTTGAACACATCTGAGCTACATCTTAGGGATGCCTGTGGGAAAGTGGATCCCTAAAGATGCTTGTGGGAAAGTGGATTCTGTGGAGGTGTCATAAGAATCTGAGGAGCAGGAGCATCCAGCCTGGCAGTACTGGTCTGAGCTCAAAGAGGTGAAGAAAGCCCTGCAATGTGAAGACGCAGCTAACACTCAAGAAATCATGGTGCTAAAAAGAAAAGGCCTTTAGAGGTCAGTTAACCAAACACACACCGTCTTCATGGATGCTGACCTGGTTGCATTCAATAAAGAAAGGTTAGTTTACTTTCTTAAATTACATTTTACAAACCAAAGACTGAATCATCAGTGATTCTGTTTTCAAACATTATTTTCTGCTACTGTCTATTCTTTTCACTATGTGACTACCACACTTGCAATCATCAAAGTTGTTATCAAAACTCAGCTCTGAGCCTAATATGTTATCATCCCTTAAATGATTATAACATTTACCAACAGTACTATGAAATAGAAAGCATTATCCATCAATCTAAAAAGCTACAGCTTTATAAGTAGAAGACTGTTAAGAATAAATGGAGTCTGAAAAAATTAATTTATGTCTCAGGTACAAAAAACTATCTCACCCAACTTAAAAACTGTGAGATTGAGCCATCTAAAAAAAAAGGGGGCGGGAGAAGAAAATTAACAAAGGATTAAAGGAAAATAAATATAAATCCCAAACCAGTGAACAAAACATAACACATGTGAATAGTAAACTTAATGGTCTTCTGGCCATTCATGTCTCAACATCCCTGTCAAACTATTTTAAGGCTCTGAAATCTTGCTCTATAAAAAGAAAGTTCCCATCATCTGAACTACACTTAAGAGATTCTATGGCAGTAGTTACTCAAGCATAAAAAACCAAGCTTCAGATTTTTGCTTCCTGTTAGTACAAAAAAATGTCTACCTCTTTCAGGTAAAGTTGAGCCTGTGGCCAAAATCTTGGCACTCTAGGAGATTGAGGTTTTCAGTTCTAACACTAATTTAAGGTGCAAAAGCTTTTTCCCTATTCACTACACCTAGACTGTAACATGGAGATAAAATATTTGACAACTCCACCACCAATAGTCTCTTCAAAGGATTTCTGACTTTGGTTAACCTTAGTTGGGAGACTACAAAACTACAGCTGAAAACTCCTCAACAAAAACTAAAACTTTAAAATCCTAAAACATCTACATGTTAGCTGATAAGCTATGAATTTCAGAAACTGAGCATTGAGTAACAATTGCTAAAAAAGGTGCAACTACACAATCTTACAAAGATGGATAAGCAAACAGCTCACCAAAATTTAAATCTTTCTTAGCAAATGGAAAAGATAAGTAATATCCAGTAACTCTGGGACACTGTGGTGTTATTTTTCTTATCTATATGGTCTCTGCATCAATGTTACTATTCTCCACTCCCTTAACAAGCAAAAGGAGGCCACTGTCCAGGATTTCTCTGACCAAGAGGACAGTAAACGTCACAATAACAGTAATAAAAGCAACAATTTCTAAAGCCATCATTTATACCAGATTCTGGCACTCGAACAGGGTGCAAGGCACACAGCAGCAAGCAACTATTTCTCACTTCTGACTCTTCTGCATCACTGCCTCCCAAAGGACTAGAGAATCTAGAGCTCTGGATGTCATATCTACAAATGAAAGTATCATCTTTAAAGAGCTCACAGGTTCTACAAATGGGCAACATTAATGAACGAACCTCACGACAGAGAAACTCACCCAGATGCAATAAAACATGTTTCAAAGCTCCACCTAATTTTTGTTTTTAATTTTAGGAATAAACACAAGTTGTTGTTGTTGTTGTTTTAAAATTATGTAATAAGTGAGACTCTGGAAAACCCCAGACTCATCCGAGGGGCTTGGAAAACGAGAAAGCAAAATGTGATGAGTTCCATTGTACCCAACCAGGCTAACGTGCAGGATCACACACTCCTCTTCGTCAGAGCGTCCCTGCCAATACCGAAGAACAACAAAGGCAAGTTGAGGAGGCTGCACAAGGCTTAACTCAGCACTTGTCCGCTTTCCCAGCCTCCGAACAGCTCGCTGCGGGCCTGGGGATCTCCGGCACCCTGCGCATCCCGCCCGGCCCGCGCTCGGCTTTGTCTGGGCCGGCTGGACCCCTTCCCTCCCGATCTTTCTCCACACCCACCACTCGCCCAGTAGTAGTTGTGGGGGGTTTCTCCCTCTCGCCCCCTCCCCTCGTAAGCCCCGGGTCTTTTCAAACGCGGCTTCTCCTACCAGGCCGGAGGCTCGGGTCGGGAAGGGGGCCCGGGGTGGGGTCCGGGAGAGGAGAGAGGGGCACACAAAGCCAGGCTGACCCCAGAGCCACCCCCAGCCCCCTGCAAAGCAGCGTGGGATCAGCGATCTGCGGGCTGGATAAACAGTCCTCCTCTCCCGTTCCCCGCCCAGCTCCCACCTAAGGGCCGCCCCCCTCCCCCCAAAGTGCGCCCAAGAGCGGATGACAGCGCTGGACCTAGCCCCCACCCAGCCTCGGTGCCCACCACCGCGAGGGGGGCAGGGGCCTGGGAGGCCTGGGGTCTACACACCCTCGCCCTAACCGAGCACTTACGGCGTATTATTCGCTCCCGTTGCCTCTGCGGACCAGACGGCCGCCGCCTTCTCCTCCACCCCAATGAGGTTAAGCGCTTGGTGCGGGGATTAAAAAAAAAAAAAATTAGAAGCCCAGAGCGCCTGCGCAATGAGGTCTCCCTTTTTTCCCCTTACCGCCACGACCCGGCTGGACCATAGAGTGTGTAAACCGAGAGCAGAGAGGCGCCTGCTTCTCGATGGTAACGCCCGGCGCAGGCGCCGCCCTGGCTGCGACGGGTTTCGGGACCCGCCAGTCCCCAGAGCTCTTGCCTACTCGGAGAACGTCAATTGGCCCTGATGGGGATCCGTAGGGAAAGGTTCTTTAAGAAAAGGGCGGCCAGGCGGGAGTTGGACCCCCGGCGAGTTGCGGCAAAACTCAGGCTAGGCAAAGAGGATTGAATCTAAATGGCCATGGCAGTAGAGCACCAGAAAGCAGGGAGCGTAGAACTCAGGAGGAACCAGGAAAGCCGGGTAAAAGGCGTCCAGCAGAACTTCCTCCGGTGGGGGCGAAGAGGTCTACTACCTGAGGGAACCGGCCTTTCTCTTCTGGGTTACGCGCTCGGCGCACCCTCTGGGCGTCCAGGCCGAAGGAAATTGTGCCTTGCGACTCTCCGTACCGAGGCTCCCCCTTCACTATTGGAGTAGGCGCGGGCGCTGGAGCCGGAAGCACAACTTTTTAACGGTTCTTTGCCCTCTTTGAAGCCGAGCCACCCTTGGAGACTTCTCCTGGAAGCCTCGGAGACCCTGGAGACTTTCTTCCTTGAGTGCCTGCACAGAACAGGCGGCTTCCATCCCCTCTCGCCTTTCTCTTGGAAGAAGTGTGGGAGAGTGTCTCGGAGGTTTAAAAGCTGTGCAACTTACAGGGCTTCCCTTTAAGGATCTCGAAGGGCACACAGTTTTGCTGCGTCGGGCGTCTACCCTCACTTGTAATTCGACATTGAAAGCTTTCGTGAGATTGCACACTGCTCCGGGGAAGAGTATGAGTTGGCTTCCCTCCGTCTCGATTCTCCTGTGCGGAGTTCCTGCTAGTGGGGTGTGTGGACACCCGTGAGATATTACCTGTGAAGGTCCAGGACTTAGATGATGTGCTTGGAGAGACTCAGTTAAAACAAGACTTATGTAGACTCCTCTGTGGAGTGCAGGAAAGGGAGCGGACTGTGGGCTGAAGGAGTAGGAATGGCAAGTAGGAGGTGACTCCTGTTTAGATCTAGAAAGGAGGACATCTTTTGGAGAAAGCACAAGCGACCTTTTGAAAACCGTTGGGTGGTGATAAAAGAGCTTTCCAGGGAAGATAGCATGGGGCAAGGGCTCAGGAGGCAGTGGACGTTTTACTGAGTGCAATGAAGAGAGCAGCCTAACTGAGTTGGGAAAAAAACAAAACAGACAAGTGGAAAGTAATGTTGGTAACTAGGATGGGGAATGTTCAATTTTTTAAATGTTTCTGGCCCCCCCAAGTGGCATGTGGGATTTTAGTTCCTTGACCAGGGTAGACCTGTGCCCCCTGCATTGAAGCTCATAGTTTTAACCACTGGACCGCCAGTTAGGTCCCAGGAATGTCTGATTTTTTTATGTGATAAAATACACATGACATAAAATTTACCATTCATTTTTAAGTGTATAGTTATGTACATTTACACTGCTGTGCTACCGTCTTCAGAATTCAACTGTAGGAATCTGGAATTCTTTACCCTTTAAAGAGCCCTGTCCCTATCCTGCCCCAGCCTCTGGCAACCACTCTTTTACTCTCTATAAGTTTGACTGTTCAGGTTCCTCATGTAATTGGAATCATGTTCCTTTTGCAACTGACTTATTACACTATTTCACTGAGCATAATATACTGCTTTTATGTTCAAGCAGGTGTCAGAATTTCCCTGCCCCACCTTTTTTGCCACATTATTCATTGTAATAATCTATAAATTCTTTGGGGTTCTTTTTTGACCACACCCCACAGCATTCAGGATCTTAACCAACCGGGAATGGAACCTCCTACAGTGGAAGCACTGAGTCTTAACAACTGGACTGTCAGAGACATCCCAGAATTTCCTTGCTTTTTAAAATTAAATAATATTCCATTGTATGTATGATATATATATATATATATATATTCCCAAAATGAACCCTTGGGTTACTTATACGTTTTGGCTACTGTGAGTAATGCTTCTGTGAAGAAAAGTGTGCAAATATCTCTTTGAACTCTGCTTTCAATAGGATAGGGAGTATTCTGAAATCAGGTAGAGAGATCTACATTGTTTTAGGTCCTCAACTAGGGGTAATAACAGTGGAAGTACTGTTTTAGAAAGTGACCCTGAGTGTGGCAGCTCAATACAGTCTCCATTTAGAGGAAGCATTTCGGAAGCTTTAATATATGCTAGGCATTGTACTACTGCTTTATGTAAATTATTGATATGCCACTGAATCCATAAAATAAACAGCCAGTTATTAACATCATTTTACAAGTGAGGAAACCAAGGTTCTGGGATACAGATGGGCTGAGGGGAAGCTCACCAACCATATATACACACAAGGGATCAGAAAACAAACTTCTACAGGAGCTGGGCACCCATGGGCAGTGACTATTCACTTCTTTGGACAAGGATGCTAAAAAACAATAGTTTACATGTGAAAGGGAGGTTTCACAGGAGAAAGAATAGGCTAACAGCAAAAGCTTCCACTCTCAAATTAGGTAAGTAAGTAAGTAAGTGAAGTCGCTCAGTCGTGTCCGACTTTGCGACCCCGTGGATGGTAGCCCACCAGGCTCCTCCGTCCATGGGATTCTCCAGGCAAGAATACTGGAGTGGGTTGCCATTTCCTTCTCCAGGAAGGGGAAGCTCACCAACCATATATACACACAAGGGATCAGAAAACAAACTTCTACAGGAGCTGGGCACCCATGGGCAGTGACTATTCACTTCTTTGGACAAGGATGCTAAAAAACAATAGTTTACATGTGAAAGGGAGGTTTCACAGGAGAAAGAATAGGCTAACAGCAAAAGCTTCCACTCTCAAATTAGGTAAGTAAGTAAGTAAGTGAAGTCGCTCAGTCGTGTCCGACTTTGCGACCCCGTGGATGGTAGCCCACCAGGCTCCTCCGTCCATGGGATTCTCCAGGCAAGAATACTGGAGTGGGTTGCCATTTCCTTCTCCAGGGGATCTTCCCGACCCAGGGATCGAACTCAGGTCTCCCACATTGCAGGCAGACGCTTTAACCTCTGAGCCACCAGGGAAGCTTAACATAGCAAACCTGCATCTTCCAAGTTTCCTAAAAGGACACTCTAGTTTTAGTCCAAGCCTACACATTGCTCTTAAAAATTATAAAATTCCAGGTAAGTAGATCTTTGTCTATAATAGAGAAAATAATGAGACAACACCATTTCCTACTCAATACTTCATCTTTAACTTTTGCTTTCTCAAAAATCCTGTGAAGTCATTTGAAGCAATGAGCTCCATTTAGCAGATGAGTAAATAGAAGACCAGAAAGGAAAAACGATTTGCCCAATGCCTAATGGCTGATTGGTACCAAGGCTGCAACTGAAACCTGAACCTGTAGAATTCCCACCCTGTGCTTTGGGCGCTCTTACAGGAGTCTGAGTGGCCAGTCTGTTCAATGAGTTTCACCTTCCTCAGGGACACGGCCAAACTCCCAGAAGCTAGTGTCAGTTAAACAAGGAGTCAGAGAACATAAGTGCATTATAAACAGCATTAACACATCAAAAATACTCTGTACTGATTGTGTGCCAACCACTGGGCAAAGTAGGAAAAAAATATTTTTGGGAAGAGATAGAAAGCAGAGTAGTAATAAATAAAATATGTACTGAGCCAGGTAGAATAAATATGGAAAAACTGAAGCAGGAAATTAATTAAGGAGTGCTGAGGATAGAGAAAGGAATTTCTGTTTAAATAGCACAAGGGGAAGGGGCACTGAGAAGTATACAGCAAATGTGTAAAGGATTTGAGAGAGCAAGCAGTGTCCTTTCCGTGGGAGAAGGGCATTCCAGGTAGAGGACAGTGCAGCAATCCTTCTGAGACAGACACCTACTATGTTCTAAGAACTGAAAGGCCAGAGTGGCAGAAGCAGTGTGTGCGAGGGGAAAGTAGGAAATGAGGTCAGAGGTAAGAGAATGCCAAATTGTGACATTCGGGGGCTTCAGTCTAAATTGTGGATTTCAATGGCAATGTAAGAATTTTGGCTTTAAGTAAGATGGGGAGCCACTGTCAGGTTTTTAAGCAGAGGAGAAACATGATTTGACTTGTATTTTTTTATTTATTTAATTGAAGTACAGTTGATTTACAATTGTGTTAATTTCTGCTGTGTAGCAAAGTAAATCAGTTATATATACATTCTTTTTCATATTTACCATTATGATTTATCACAGGATATTGAATTAGTTCCCTGTGCTATACAATAGGACCTTGTTGATCGATTTCTGTTTTTATAGACTCACTTTAGCTTCTGTTTTGAGAATAGATTGTAGTGGAGCAAGAGGGGGACAACTTAGGAGACCAATAAAACACTACAAGTGAGAGACAAGGTGACTTGGGAAAAGTGCAAGTAGTGGAAGGGCGAGGTGTCTGTGTACACTGAGGCACATGGATTTGATGGCTCAGTTGAGTCCAGAGTGATTCCCAAGATTTTGGGCCTGAGCAGTTTGAAGTTGCTATTTATTGAATGGGGAAATTTATTGAAGTTGGGAATGAGAAGAGACAAGAAATTCAACTTTGGAGATGCATATCAAATTAACACATGGAAATATCAAGAAGAAAGTTATTCATATGAATTTGGAATTCTGAAAAAAGGTGAAGGCTTTGGGCATGTCGTGGGAGATGCCAGCATTTAGAGAACATTAAAGCCATGAGATCATCTAGATAAGTAGAAATTTGAAAAAATTATCTAAAAACTGAGCCCTGGGGCACTGTAGCATTTATAGACCAAGATGGTCATGAAACTAGGAAAGGAAATAGAAAGCAGCAACTGAAATAAGAGGAAACGCAACCAAGTCAGTTAAGTCACTCTTGGAGAGGGAATTGGTGCCAGGATCCTTCTGGATGCTCAAGTCTCTTATTTTAATAACAACATAGTATTTACATATAACCTACGTACATATCCTCCCATATACTTTAAACCATCTTTTAATGACTTATATTACCTAATACAATGTAAATGCTATGTAAAATAGTGCCAGAACATGGAAAAATCAGGTTTTGGTTTCTGGAACATTCTATAATTTTTTTTTAAGTATTTCTGATCCCTGGTTGGTTGAACCTGTGAAGGCAAAACTTGAGAATACAAAAGGATATCTGTACTCACCAGCTGTAATTGACTGTTGGCTACAGCTCTGCAATGCTGAGGATGAAAGCCTGCTTGGAACTGGTTCAAAAGATAATTGTAGGGACAGAAGTGGGGATAGGGGGTCAATAGGTAATTTGGAGGAGTTTAAGGTGGAGGGGCAGAAAAACCGGGTGAAAAAGTGATAGGTGGACTCAAAAGAGTTGTTTCTAATTATTTACACCCACAAATATTTTAGTATTGTAAAAAGACAATTTTTTTAATAAACATAACCTCAGTGCCATTTATCACGCTTGAAAAATTAACAGTATAGTACATCCCTCAGTGTCCATGGGAGATTGTTTCCAGAACCTGCAGCAGATAATAAAATCCATAGATCCTTAAGACTCACAGTCGGCCCTCCAATTCAGGGTTCCATGTCCATGGATTTAACCAACCTCAAATCCATGCGTAAATGGACCCATGCAGTTCAGCTGTAATAACTGGTATTATCACTACCCTGTCAATCTTCAAATTTCCCTAATTATCCCATGATTTTTCTTGCTACCATGTGTATTGGCATATAATTCATATTACATATAATTCATCCACTTAAAGTACACAGTTCGATAGTCTTCAGTACATTTAAAGAGATGTATAATCATCACCCATCCCCTGAAATCCCTACACTCATTGGCAGTCACTACCCAGTTGTAGGCAACCAACAATCTACTTTTTATCTATAGATTTGCCTATTCTGAACATTTTATGTAAATGAAATTGTGCAATATATGACTGGCTTCTTTTACTTAGCATGTTTTGAAAATTCATCTATATTGTAACATGTCATATTACCTCATTCCTTTTTATTGTCAAAATTCCATTATGTGTGTATGCCACATTTTGCTTATCCATTCATTAGCTGATAGACATTAGGTTGTTTCAAACCACTTTTTGGTTATTATATATAATGGCATTCTGAACATTCTATTACAAGATTTTATTTGACATGATATAAATCGTAACAATGTTCTTACATCAGTATCCCAAGGCAATAGAAATAAAAGCAAAAATAAGCAAATGGAACTTTATCTAACTTAAAAGCTTTTGCACAGCAAAGGAAACAAGAAACAAAACGAAAAGGCAACCTACAGAATGAGAGAAAATATTTGCAAACCATGTGACTGACAAGGACTTAGTTTCCAAAACATACAAATAGCTCATACAACTCAATAAGAAACAACCCAATAATAAAATGAGCAGAAGTCCTAAATAGACAATTCTCCAAAAAAGGCATACAGATGGCCAACATGCACATGAAAAAATGCTCAGTATTGCTAACTGTTACAGAAATACAAATCAAAGCTACAATGTCAGAATGACCACCATTAAACAGTCTACAAATAACAAATGCTGGAGGAGGTATGGAGAAAAATGAAACTTCCTCACTGTTGGTGGGAATGTAAGTTGATACACTATGAAAAACAGTATTGAGATCCCTCAAAAAACTAAAAAAGTGCTACCATATGATCCAACAATCCCACTCCTGAGAATATACTTGAAGAAAACTATAATTCAAAGAGATACATGCACCTCTATGTCTGTAGAAGCACTGTCCACAATAGCCAAGACATGGGGACAATCTAAACATCCATTAGTTCAGTTCAGTCACTCAGTCATATCCGACTCTTTGCGACCCCATGAACCGCAGCACACCATGCCTCCCTGTCCATCACCAACTCCCAGAGTCCACCCAAACTCATGTCCATGAAGTCAATGATGCCATCCAATGATCTCAACCTCTGTTGTCCCCTTCTCCTCCTGCCTTCAATCTTTCCCAGCATCAGGGTCTTTTCCAATGAGTCAGCTATTCACATCAGGTGGCCAAAGTATTGGAGTTTCAGCTTCAACATCAGTCCTTCCAATGAACACCCAGGACTGATCTCCTTCAGAATGGACTGGTTGGATCTGCTTGCAGTCCAAGGGACTCTCAAGAGTCTTCTCCAACACCACAGTTCAAAAGCATCAATTCTTTGGTGCTCAGCTTCCTTTAGAGTCCAAATCTCACATCCATACATGACCACTGGGAAAACCATAGCCTTGACTAGACGGACCTTTGTTGGCAAAGTAATGTCTCTGCTTTTCAATATGCTATCTAGGTTGGTCATAACTTTCTTTCCAAGGAGTAAGTATCTTTTAATTTCATGGCTGCAATCACCATCTGCAGTGATTTTGGAGCCCAGAAAAATAAATTCAGCCACTGTTTCCACTGTTTCCCCATCTATCTGCCATGAGGTGATGGGACCAGATGCCATGATCTTCGTTTTCTGAATGTTGAGCTTTAAGCCAACTTTTTCACTCTCCTCTTTCACTTTCATCAAGAGGCTGTTTAGTTCCTCTTCACTTTGTGCCATAAGGGTGGTGTCATCTGCATATCTGAGGTTATTGATATTTCTCCCAGCAATCTTATTCCAGCTTGTGCTTCTTTCAGCCCAGCGTTTCTCATGATGTACTCTGCATATAAATTAAATAGGCAGGGTGACAGTATACAGCCTTGACATACTCCTTTTCCTATTGGGAACCAGTCTGTTGTTCCATGTCCAGTTCTAACTGTTGCCTCCTGACCTGCATATAGGTTTCTCAAGAGGCAGGTCAGGTGGTCTGGTATTCCCATGTCTTTCAGAATTTTCCACAGTTTATTGTGATCCACACAGTCAAAGGCTTTGGCATAGTCAATAAAGCAGAAATAGATACTTTTCTGGAACTCTTGCTTTTTTGATGATCCAGCGAATGTTGGCAATGTGATCTCTGGTTCCTCTGCCATTTCTAAAGCCAGCTTGAACATCTAGAAGTTCACGGTTCACATATTGCTGAAGCCTGACTTGGAGAATTTTAAGCATTACTTTACTAGTGTGTGAGATGAGTACAATTGTGTGGTATCCATAGACAGATAAATAGATAAAGATGTAGTGTGTGTGTGTGTGTGTGTATATATATATAAAGTGGAATACCATTCAGCCATAAAAAATAATGAAATTATGCCATTTGTGGCAATGTGGATGCAACTAGAGATTATTATCCTAAGTGAAGTCAGAAAGAGAAAGACAAATACCATCTGATATCACGTATATGTATAATCCAAAATATGGCACGGGGCATCACTGGTGGCTAAGTAGTGAAGAATCTGCTTGCCAATGCAGAAGACATCAGTTTGATCCCTGGTCTGGGGAGATGCTATATGCCTCAGAGCAACTAAGCCTGAGCACAACTATTAAGCCTGTGCTCCAAAGCCTGGGAACTGCAGCTATTGAGCGCACACACTGCAACACGGAAGCTGAATCTCTCTAGAGCCCGTGATCCACAGCAAGGGAGGCCAGCACAGTGAGAAGCCCATGCACCATAGCTAGAGAGCAGCCCCAGCCACCACAGCTACACAAGATCCCACGCAGCAATGAAGACGCAGAATGGCCAAAAAGCATATGTGGCACAATGAACCTATTTGTAAAACTGAAACAGACTCATAGCTGTAGAGAAGAGACTTGTGGTTGCCAAGAGGTTGGGGGAGAGGGGTGGACTGGGAGTTTGAGGTTGGTAGATGCAAACTATTACATTTAGAATGGATTAACAACAGGGTCCTAATATAAGAAAAGAATGTATACATGTGTATAACTGAGTCACTGCTGTATAACACAGACTGGCACAGCATTGTAAGTATGGCCATAAATATATGGGTGTATTTCTGAACTGCTAATTCTATTCCACTGATATGTGTTCTTATGCCAGTACTATTCCATTTTGATTACTGTAGGTTTGTATTAAGTTTTTAAAATCAAGCAATGTAAGTCCTTCAACTTTATTTTTCTTTTTGGATTGTTTTGGTATTTGGAGTTTCTTGAATTTCCATATAAATTTTGCTATCAGCCTGTCCATTTCTGCCAAAAAGTCACTTGTTTTGATAAGAATTGCTTTGGCTCTGTAGAGCAGTTTGGAGAGTTTTGCCACTTGATATTAAGTCTTCTGATTCATGAATGTGGAATATCTTTCCATTTATCTGAATTATCTTCATTACTTTTAACAATGTATAGTTTTTATAGTGTAACTTCTGAAATTTATTTGCATACTATCCATTCCTATATATTTTCTTTTTTGGTACTATTATAAATGGAATTATTTTCTTTTTATATGTAATTTTACTTTTTATTTATTTGGCTGTTCTGGATCTTCATTGCTCTAGTTGCGGGGGTTGGGGGCAGGCGTGGAACATCTCTCTGGTTGCGGTGCAAGGGCTTCTCATTGTGGTGGCTTCCCTTTCCGTGGAGCACAGGCTCTAGGGCACGTGAGCTTCAGTAGTTATGGCGCATGGGCTCTGAAGCTGTGGCTCCCGGGCTCCAGAGCACAGGTCAGTAGCTGTGGTGCATAGGCTAGCTTGCTCCTCGGCATGTGGGATCTTCCCAGCCCAGGAACTAAACTCATGTCTTCTCTGGGGCTGCTTTCTTGTACGTATGGTGGGACGTGGAAGTGACATTTCCCAAATGGGATGCAGACAGCAGAGGTAAGCACTGGTTCACCCCACCAGCAGCCATGACTACAGCAGTGGCAGCAACACCAAGGAGGGAGGCTGAGTCTAGGGTTGTGGCTCAGCTCTGGGCCGCTGCCGATGTAGCCGCCTCCCTGGAATTGTTTTAATTTCATTTTCAGAATGTTCATTGTGAGTGAACATAGAAATATAATTAATTTGTGCATATTAATCATATATCCTGCAACCTTGCTGGACTCACTTAGATTCTTAGTGGCTTCCTTGGCATTTTCTATATACAAAGTCATGTCATCTGCATTTTGATTTTTTTTTTTTTTTTTCTGGTCGTGCTACACAGCCCCCAGGATCTCAGTTCCCGGACCAGGAATTGAACCTGGGCCACAGCAGTGAAAGCCCAGAATTCTAACCACTAGGCCACCAGGGAACTCTTAAGGAAATCGACATTCTTTTTTATTCTTCCTTTCCAATCTGGATCCCTTTTATTTCATTTTCTTGTCTAATTTTCCCAACTAGGATCTCTGGTACAAAGTTGAATAGAAGTGTTGAGAATGGACGTCCTTGTCTTGTTCATGATCTTAGGGAGAGAACATTCAGTCTTTTACTATTATATGATGTTAGCTGTGGATTTTTCATGTATGGCCATTATCAGATTGAGGATAGTCTCTTCTTAGTTTGTCTAGAATTGTATTAATATTGTGTGTTACATTGATTTTTAAATGTCAGACCAAGCTTGGATAAATCCCACTTGGTCATGTACATAAGCCTTTTAATATGTTGCTTAATTTTTTATTTGCTACTATGTTGCTGAAGACTTTTGCATCTATATTCATAAGATATATTGGTCTGTAATTTTCTCGAGATGTCTTTGCTTTTGGTACCAGAATAATAATGGCCATAACGAATGAGTTGAGTTGATTTGAAAAGTATTCCCTCCTCTCTTTTTTTTTTTTGGAAGAGTTTAAAAAATATTGTTATTTATTCTGTTTTAAATGTTTCATTGTGTGCTGTACTGTGCTTAGTCATTCAGTCGTGTCCGACTCTTATGACTGCATAGACTGTAGCCTGCCAGGCTCCTCTGTCCATGGGATTCTCCAGGCAAGAATACTGGAGTGGGTTGCCAGTTCCTTCTCCAGATGTTTCAGTTATTCAATCATTAAAAGGAATAAATAATGCCATCTGCAGCAACATGGACAGACCTGGAGATTATTATGCTAAGTGAAGTCAGTCAGGCAGAAAAAGATAAATATCACATGATACCACTTATATGTGGGATCTAACAAAAGAATTATACGAAAAAAATGAAATCAATTTAAATAACAACAACAACAACAAAAAGTTTCGGACTTCCCTTGTGGCTCAGTGGTTAAGAATCTGCCTGTAAATGCAGGGAGCACAGGTTCGATCCCTCATCTGGGAGGATTCCACATGCCATCTGGCAACTAAGCTCATGCACCACAACTACTGAAGCCCGCAGGTCCTAGAGCCTGCGCTCTGCAACAAGAGAAGCCCCCGCAGCGAGAAGCCCATGCACTGCAATGAAGAGTAGCCCTGGCTCACCGTGATTACAGAAAGCTTGCATGAAGCAAGGAAGAGCCAGCACAGACAAAACCAAAAATAAATAAATTAAAGTTTTGTAAAATTCACTAGTGAAACTGTCTGGACTTACCTTTTCTACATTGGCAGGTGGATTCTTTACCACTGAACCACTCTAGCTTTGCTTTGTGGGTAGTTTTGTTCTGTTAGTTTATTACTAATTCAATCTCTTGTTATAAGTCTATTCAGATTTTCTATTTCCTCTTAAGTCAGTTTCAATAGTTTGTACCCTTCCAGGAATGTATCCATTTCATCTAAGTTATAAGATGTGTTGGCATTCAGTTGTTCATAAAGTTCTCTTATGATCTTTTTTATTCTGTAAGGTTGGTATTAATGTACCTGTTTTCTTTTCTTTTTTTTTTTAAGCAGTTTGTTCAAATCAGGATCTAAACAATGCCAATACATGTCATTTGACTTACTTGTCTCTAGATCTTTTTTAATTGTGTATCTCCACCCTCAATCTCATTTTTCCTTGGTACTTATTTATTGAAGAAGCCAAGTCATTTGTCCTGTAGATTTCCCACATTCTAGATTTTTCTGATTATATTTCTGCGAGCCTCTAACATATGCTTCTACCTCCTAGACACTTGATAGTTATGTATGCTTTATTCTGACTCAGATTTGAATTTTCTGGCAAAACTACTTCACATATCCATCAGGAGTCACATCACTAACTATAGTCTCTTTTTGTGAAGTTGACAGTTGTTGCTGAGTACGGCCTAGATTCTTTATCAAAATCGGAACTATCCCAATTGAAGGTAGACTAAGGAAGGCAAAGTAACTGGGCGACCATCGATCCATGGTATGTGAGATTTTTTTTGAAGTTCTCTTTTGGTGATCATGACATCCTACATTATTTTTAGAGCCTTCAAGTCAGGAGATGAGATCTACTCACAATTCTGCCACGGGCTGTCTGAGCATCCTTAGCAAATCATCTTCCCTTTTGGGCCTCAGTTTTCCTATCCATATAATGGGGACGTAAATTATGGAGGACTGCTTTTAGTGAACTTAACTTCTACCAAAAATCATTTGGCTGGGTTAAAAAGGATATACTTACAATATATTATCCTTCCCTTCACAGGTTCATTTCAAAGGCAGTTTATTGATCATTAAATCCTGTCCTGTATATAATAAAATCAGTTTTAAAAGCATTGTGAGAGCAGGCAGATCATGCCAAAAGCCTTGGTTTCTGGATTCTAGTTCTGGTTGTGCTTGCTCTCCACTGGTCATATTCTCTCTCCAGATCCTGCTGCTGCTGCTAAGTCGCTTCAGTCGTGTCCGACTCTGTGCAACCCCATAGACGGCAGCCCACCAGGCTCCCCTGTCCCTGGGATTCTCCAAGCAAGAACACTGGAGTGGGTTGCCATTTCCTTCTCCAGTGCATGAAAGTGAAAACTGAAAGTGAAGTCGCTCAGTCGTATCCTATGCACAGAATAAAAGATTGTACTGTGATCTCTATAGCTCTACAACAGAGACTTCCCTAGTGGTTCAGTGGCTAAGACTCCAAGCTCCCAATGCAGGGGGCCTGGGTTCAATGCCTGGCCGGGGAATTAGATCCCACATGCTCAGCTAAAGATCCTGCATGCTGTAACTAAGACCTGATGCAGCCAAATAAATTTTTTTAAAGCCCTACAAGGAGCTTTATAATTTTAAGTATTTTCTTGATTTTTTCAGTTTTAAGGATGACATTTTAATTAACATCTTCAACTCTACCTTTTTCCCTCTCCTTTTTAAAAATTGAAGTATAAGTTGATTAACAATATCATTTTAGTTTCAGATGTACAGTGTAGTGATTCAGTTATACATGTTCATGTATATATTGTCAAATTATTTTCCCTTATAGGTTATTACAGAATATCAAGTATAGTTCCCTGTGCTATACAGTAGGTCCTTGTTATTTATTTTATATATGTGTGTCACTTCACTTATGTCCAACTCTTTGCAACCTTATGGACTGTATGTAGTCCACTGGGGTCCTCTGTCCATGGGATTCTCCAGGCAAGAATACTGGAGTGGGTTGCCATTTCCTCCTCCAGGGGATTTTCCCAACCCAGGGATCGAACCCACGTCTCTCATGCCTCCTGCATTGGCAAGCAGGTTCTTTATCACTACTGCCACCTGGGAAGCCCTGTTTTATAGTGTGTATATGTTGATCCCAACCTCTTAATTTATCCAGCCCCCACTCCCACTCCCCTTTCCCTTTTGGTAACCATGAGTTTGTTTTCTATGTCTCTGAGTCTCTTTCTATTTTGTATGTTAGTTCATTTGTATCAGTTTTTTAGATTCCACATATAAGCAATGTTATATGTTTGCCTTTGTCTAGCTTAATTCATTCAGTGTGTCAAGCTCTACATCCATTCATGTTGCTGCAAATGGCATTATTTCATTCTTTTTTATCAGCGCTACCTGTTTTTATCTGCTTTCTGTTTATGTTTTACTTAACAACTGGTTGATGGGTACCTAGGCACCACTGATGTAGGCAGTTCAGCTTGGGCATAGAAAATGTTCTGGAAGCAAACACATCAAAATATCACTAACTGATTATGTCTGGGTGACAAAATTATTTGTCATTTTTAAAAAACAAATGTTGGTATTCTTCATTTTATTCTATTAACATATATTTTTGTAATTGTTTATGTTATTCTTAAGGATTTGATAGCATATGTCTGATTGCATGACCTAACAAACAGAAATCACTAAATGCTGAGTGGAAAGAGTTCTTTGTCTTCCTATGACTCAGTTAGGCAGTACATTCCAGTCTAGGTTAACTTAAATACTTTGGTAATAGGTAGTTACTTCTAACTAGATAGCTTTTCTTAATCTTCTTCAGTAATCTCAGTGAAAAAGAAAATATTGTGTGCCTCCAGAAATTAAAATTCAGCAAGAACAGCAGCAATATATACTTTGCACATTGGTGTCATAGCCCCTTGAAATCTGGATTTGTAAATTGGGGGAACAGTATTCTCTTTGCTACAGAAGTGCTGTGTGTTACAGAAATGTGTAGGCAAAGGTGGGGTGTGTCTTTTGCATGTGATGAAAACAGGAGATTAGAAACTAGTTTGCTTAATCATGTTGGTAACCACTCCCTGGACAGCAATTACGCTTATTACTTGACTTTCCGGTAAGCATCACCTACTTGAGGAGACAATACAGGCCTGCCTCTCCTGGGTTTCCTCACCTGTCAAAGTGCTCTGCTGCCAGAGTGCCCCTCTTAAAACACCATAGTAGCAGTTAGTGGAGACCTGGTAGAGGAAGGGGTGCCCTCATAGCTGGCCACACGGACAAGCCACTCAGTCCCAAGCACCAGAGTCACTTCACTTTTAATGGAGAGGACAGTTCTGGTTACCAATGTTGTCCCAACTAGTGCAATTGATGTTACAAAAGCCCACTTCTCAGTAACAAAGGCTGTATAACATTCAGTGTTCTTACCCTGAGAAGCTTGACAAATCCAGGTGGTTCGATGGGTAACTCTGCTACAAAACAAATGACCAATAATCCTTTGAAGCTTCCTGTCATCCAGTGTGTCAAAATCTGGATCTGCTCAGGCTTTTTGAAGGTCATTCCTCACACCTTCATAGGGTCAAATGGCATATTCCAAAACATAACCAGACATAGAGTTTTAGTTTTAGGATTTCTTTTTGAACTTCCATCTGTGAGGTCTCTCGAGCAACACTGGATCGTGACAACTTACAGACGAACTCGTGCCACTGCCTGCTCTACCCATCCAAACGCAAAGAGTCATTTAGAGCTTTCACTGTCCAGCGCAGGGGCAATCTACTTGCATTTATGCATGCAAGCATCCTCAGTTGCTTCAGTCATATCTGATTCTTTGCCACCTGATGGAGCCTGCTAGGCTCCTCTGTCCATGGGATTCTTCAAGCAAGAATACTGTGGTGGGTTGTCCTGCCCTCCTCCAGGGGACCTTCCTGACCCAAGAACTGAACCCATGTCTCTTGCATCTCCTGCACTGCAGGCAGATTCTTTATCGATGAGCCAGTTTATCAAAGTCCACTTGCATTTATACATCACCCAATAGCCTCTTTTTGGATAGAACCTGATGTGTCCCTGGGTAAGCATAGCTGGAAAGACAGTTTTTACACTCAAGGATGTCTGTTTGGTATGGAAAACAACAATCACTAGTCTATACAGTTACTGTAATGATGGAACAGAAAGCAGGGTACTTCGCGGGTGTGGGTGGGTCAACAAAAGCTGAGGAGGAGTAAAAGACAACGTTCCTGAGCCTAAACCAAATAAACAAAACGCTGGAAACTTACCATTATGACATCAGATTCTCAGAACTAGAATGATGATTTAGACAAGTTCCTATTTTGGATAGGGTTTATTTATTCTCATACTTTTAAGCAACTCTAAATATTTTCATTTTAACAAGTCATTTGGAGTTTTACATAATGTTTTAAAATTGGGCACATTTTGCTAGATGGACCATCACACACACACACACACACACACACACACACAAACACACTTCACAGTCAGATAGCAAAGTGAGAAAAAACACATTAGATAGATCAGGATGTATAAATGAAACTGCTCTACCATAGTCACTTTGGTAAAAATAACAAATATCTTATTTGTTCACCTATACTAAGGATAAAATAATTCCAACTATCTGTTGTAAATTTCAGGTGGCATTCATGGGGAACTTTGACTTGAATGACACAGCTGTGTTCCTTCTATTCTTGTTTTTGCCACCTTAATTATACCAAGTAGTTCTTGAAAGAGAGGTAGAGTGTGTCACTCTGCCAACTTACAGTTTAAAAAGTTAAACAATGCCTTAAGAAATCAGCAACTTTAAAAATTATTTGTAGGGTTTGTGTTGGTATTTCCTACCTAGTCTTACTTATTTAGAGTTTCCTATTCTTGGGTGAAATTCTCTTGCCTTCAGGGCCCTGCAGTAACTCAAGTCCTTTCTCTTCTTTTCAAATAATCTACTTATATTCATGCCATATTTTTCTTTTCCTTATTACTTCATCTAATTTTTTTTTTCTGGCCATGCCCCCCAGCTTGCAGGATCTTAATTCTCTGACCAAGGACTGAACCCAGCCCCTAGCTGTGAAAGTGCTGTGTCCTAACCACTGGATCACAGGGGATTTCCCTTGCTTCATCTAATTTTAAAATAAGTGATAGCATACACAGTACTAGTCTGTTCACTAACTGTCACTAATCCGCAAATGTATTTTTATTTTTCAGATTCTCTGAATCTGCCTGTGTTTGGCATGATGTAGCCACCTACCATCCCTAGCATCTCCTTCTCTCATGAATTTGGCTACACTGCCTTTCTCTACAACATGTACCACGCTGCTCTGTCATTTTGAGTCATCCGGGATTAGGCATCCTCCCTGCTCTTAACTATGTGACAGGTAAACTCCACTTGCTCATCTCATTCCTTTTGAATTCAAACATCACGTGAATTCACCTGATCTCAGTTGCTTTCAACCTGTAATTCCTGATGGCAGCAGTTTGCTGCCAACTCTTGAAACTAACAGGTCTGACTAGAATCTGACAGTTCCATGAAACAATATTTTACATTTATAACAGTCAAAGACAAGGTGATACCTTTCTTAACAATGGTTCCTCTTGGTCCATTGATAACACAATATCTCAATTTAAACATAAAGGGTGTGTACTATACCTCAGAATATAAATTAGACTTCTCTTAGTGCCCAACATGAAAGAAGCAGAAAATTTTTACTGCAAAGAGACTACCAACCACGTCAGGGGGTTTACCAGAAAATTGTTGGTGTATAAGTTACAGAAGCAATGCTACTCCAAACCTAGGTGAACAGCCAAGACGTTTGTCTTGTGGCAGGTAGGGTAACTTTTTTCTTCTTTGTACCTTCAGCTTGGATATATGAAAAATACAGCATTTCCTAATATCGTCCAGAGATTGGCGAGCACCAGTATTTATCCAACCGGCCTGGTGGAAATGACAGAAGAGGGAAATTTCAGAGCCAAGGCATTTTTTGACAGTGCCTCAGATTCTGCCTTAGACTCATGGAAAGTTGGTACTCAAGAAGGTACCTTAGGGATAATTTAATCTGCCACCCCTCTTTGTGAGAAAACTGAAGCCAAAGCAGTGAAGAGATTCACCTTAGGTCTCGCACAGATGAGTAGACAGGTTCAGAACCGGGACTGGATGATCTGGACTCTGTTTCAGTCATGTTAAAGCTGGCCAACATGTACATTTGACAAGCCACACTCTGAACTGATGTGCATAAAGGTATCCTATATCCAGCACATTAATAACCATTTCTCTGAGAATTAGGCAAACAAGTTGGAGAATTTTGAATGGAAGACAGTGGCTGTAAAAGTGGGGAGAAATTCCTGTACAGACTTGCTCACTGGAAGCAAGTCCTTGGCTTCTCCAAGACAAAGGACAGTATTAGTCATGAGGTAAAATGTTAAAAACTGATTGTGCCACCTGGCTGAGAACAGGCAACCTTTTGGGAAAGCTGTAGGCTGAAATGAATATTCACTGGAAGGACTGATGCTAAAGCTGAAGCTCCAGTATTTTGGTCATCTGATGAGAATAGACATATTGGAAAAGTCCCTGATGATGGGAAAGATTGAGGGCAGAAAGAAAAGAGGGTGTCGGAGGAAGAGATGGCTGGACAGCATCACCGATGAAATGAACATGAACTTGGGCAAATTTCGGGACATGGTGAGGGACAGGGAAGCCTGCCATGCTTCAGTCCATGGGGTCTCAAAGAGTTAGACACAACTGGATGACTGAACAACAACAGGCTGAAATGAGAACGGAATAAAGGAGTTGGCGGAAAATTTAATTTGGGGCTGTCTCACAACACTGAGAGTTACTATGTTTTGGTTTGTTGGCTTTGAGTGAAGTATTTCAGGCAGACAAAAAAAGAAGAGAAACTATGATGAATTCTGTGTAGCCCACCTGACCCGATTTCCTTCTATGGAATTTAGTGCCTATATTTCCAATCCTGTTCTTGTGTTTATGCATACATTTATAAATGTATCTGTAAGTGAGTATTTTTAAAATGTGTTCATATTTTAAGTTTTATATGAATGCTATCATATTGTATATATCTTTCTGCAACTTACTCTAATTTTTTTTTCCACTCAGTACTATATTTTTGAGATTTTTTCCCCCCTGGGGATAAAGACGATAGCTTCAGGTCATCTGTTTCCCTATTTTTTAAAAGGTCAACACTAGCATTCCTTTTTAAAATTACGTATTTATTTGGCTGCACTGGGGCTTCTTGTGTCATGCTGGATCTTTCCTTGCGGTACGTAGATTCTCTGATTATGCTTCACAGGCTCAGTAGTTGTGGCACACGGGCTAAGTTGTTCTGCAGAATGTGGGATCTTAGTTCCCCAACCAGGGATTGAACCTCCATCTCCTGCATTGCAAGGCAGATTTTTAACCATTGGACCACCAGGAAAGTCTTCAGCATTCCTTTATTTTTTAATTTATTTTTGACCATGCTGTGGGGCATGTGGGATCTTAGTGCTCCCACTAGGAATGAACCTCGGCCCTCAGCAGTGAAATCAGAGTTCCTAACTACTGGACCATCAGGCAGTTCCCCTAGGTCTCTATTTAACTACTCTGTGGTATTCCATTGTATGAATGTTTTCACATTTATCTAATCTCCTATTAACAGACAACAAGTGACATTGGGGTCTTCCCTGTAGCTCAGCTGGTAGAGAATCCTCCTGCAATGAAGGAGACCCCAGTTCGATTCCTGGGTCAGGACGATGCCCTGGAGAAGGGACAGGTTCAGTTCAGTCGGTCTCTGTCGACTGGACACTAGGCTTCCCTGTCCATCACCAACTCCTGAAGCTTGCTCAAACTCATGTCCATCAAGTTGGTGATGCCATCCAAACATTTCATCCTCTGTCGTCTCCTTCTCCTCTTGCCTTCAATCTTTCCCAGCATCAGGGGCTTTTCTACTGAGTCAGTCCTTCGCATTAAGTGGCCAAAATATTGGAGCTTGAGCTTGAGCTTCATCATCAGTACTTCCAGTGAATATTTAGGACTGATTTCCTTTAGGATTGGCTAGTTGGATATCCTTGCAATCCAAGGGACTCTCAAGAGTCTTCTCCAACACCATAGTGCAAAAGCACCAATTCTTTGGCACTCAGCTTTCTTTATAGTCCAACATTCACATCCATACATGACTCTTGGAAAAACCATAGCTTTGACTAGACAGGCCTTTGTGGGCAAAGTAATGTCTCTGGTTATTTAATATGGTGTCTAGGTTGGCCATAGGAGTTCTTCCAAGGAGTAAGTGTCATTTAATTTCATGGCTGCAGTCACCATCTGCAGTGATTTTAGAGCCCAAGAAAATAAAGTCTATCACTGTTCCCACCGTTTCCCCATCTATTTGCCATGAAGTGATGAGACAAGATGCCATGATCTTAGTCTTTTTGGATGTTGAGTTTTAAGCCAGCTTTTTCACTCTCCTCTTTCACTTTCATCAAGAGGCTCTTTAGTTCCTCTTCACTTTCTGCCATAAGGGTAGTGTCATCTACATATCTGAGGATATTTATATTTTTTCCAGCAGTCATGATTCCAACTTGTGCTTCATCCAGCATGGTATTTCACATGATGTACCTGCATGTAAGTTAAACAAACAGGGTGACAACATACAGCCTTGATATACTCCTTTCCCAATTTGGAACCAGTCCACTGTTCCATGACCAGTTCTAACTGTTGCTTCTTGACCTACCCACTCCAGTATTCTTGGGCATCCCTGGTAGCTCAGATGGTAAAGAATCTGACTGCAATGTGGGAGACCTGAGTTGGATCCCTGGGTTGGGGAGATCCCCTGGAGGAGGGCATGGCAACCCACTCCAGTATTCTTGCCTGTAGAATCCCCATGGAGAGAGGAGCCTGGTGGGCTATAGTCCATGGGGTCACAAAGTGTCAGACATGACTGAGTAACTAAGCACAGCACAGCACAGTGAGTTTTGAGGGTTTTAGTTTTGTTTGTGGTTGTTGTTTAACCTCACTACTATAAACATTTTTATAAAACTCCCTTCTCATCCCTGAGTGCAAGTTTCCTAGTGATGTTTACAAAGCATTAGTGTGTGCACATCCTCAACTTGACAAGAAAAGCTCAAAGATAACCAGCAGAATATCAGCATGTCCAGCACTAGCACTGTAAATTTTCACTAATCTTTTTTTTTTTTTTTACTGATCTGAAGAATGTAAATGGTATTTCTTCATGGTGTTAATTTGCATTTCCCTGGTTCCTCATGCAGTTGAATATCTTTCTATGTGGCCACTGGCGATCTGGATCTCCTTTTCTGCCTGGACTACTTTTTCAGATGTGCTCCTTGTCTTTTTATTCTTGATGTTTAGAAATGTTTTGTAGATATCAGTCCTTCATTAGTCATATACAGCCAGTATCTTCTCCCAGTCTGGAACTTGTTTGAATTTTTCACTTTTGTAACAGTGTTTTTCCTGATCAGATTAATTAATCTTTTCTTTTTGTAAATGCTCATTGTTTCTTTTTTAATTTGTTTCGTGGGGTTTTTTTTGGCCACACCATGTGGCATGTGGGATCTTAGCTCCCCGAATCTTAGCTCCCTGACCAAAGATCGAACCCATGCCCTATGCAGTGGAGCACAGAGCTTAAACACGGGGCCACAGGGGAAATTTTCTGTGTTTTTGTTTTGATTTGTTTTTTTAAAAAAAACACCTTTCCTTGATTTAATTTAGTGTCATAAAGATATTCTCCAGTATTTCCCTCTAGCGTTTGTAAGCTTTGTTGTTGTTGTTGTTGTTAACAAACTTTGCACCTAGAATTTACTTTTGTGTGCAGTGAGAATCAAAACTAATTTTTTTTCCAAATAGACAACCAATTGCTCTATAACCTTTTCTTGAAAGTGCCATCCTTTTCCTGAAGGAGGGCAATGCCACTTTTGCCATATATTCTAGATTCTCTACTGGTTCTATGAGGTTAGTCTTCCTTCCCTGTGCCTTGGTGCACTACAATTATTATTTCTTATAGTAAGTTACAAG
Source organism: Aepyceros melampus (assembly GCA_006408695.1). Lineage (NCBI taxonomy): Eukaryota > Metazoa > Chordata > Mammalia > Artiodactyla > Bovidae > Aepyceros > Aepyceros melampus. The sequence continues at coordinate 28,370 of SJXQ01007334.1, read as the reverse complement.
ATCTGAAAAGCCAGCCTCTGCCTGTCAACTTAACAGAGTGGGAGCTAAATGCATTTGAGCTATCACTCTTGAATCCTACCCAAATGGATGCACAGTGAAGGGAAGAAAACCCAGAAAGAGGGTATGGGGGATGCCACTAGGAGCTGAGTCAGAGCGAGGTTGGAACTGTTAAACTGGAGATTAGTATCCCGCATCAGGAATGTGCTCCTTGGAGACCTGCAGCTTCTTCAGGGAACTCACACGTGTCCCACAGAGATCCAGCCTTGGGCGCCTGCCTTCACAAGGCTGCTGTCATCACTCACTGCCACTAGGAGAAACAGCGTCCATCAGGAGAGGATTCCAACCGATCCCAGTGAAGCAAAAAGACTTTTACTTGCAAATGAAGAAAACAATTCCACTTTTTCTTTTTTCTACCAGCCTCAGGAGCTGCGGGATCTCAGTTCCCTGACATATTTAGCTTATATGCAGAGTACATCATGAGAAACGCTGGGCTGGATGGAGCACAAGCTGGAATCAAAATTGCCAGGAGAAATAATAATCTCAGATATGCAGATGACACCACCCTTACAGCAGAAAGTGAAGAACTAAAGAGCCTCTTGATGAAAGTGAAAGAAGAGAGTGAAAAAGTTGGTTAAAACTCAACACTCGGAAAACTAAGGTCATGGCATCTGCTCCCATCACTTTGTGGCAGATAGATGGGGAATCAGTGGAAACAGTGACAGATTTAATTTTCTTGGGCTCCAAAATCACTGCAGATGGTAATTGCAGCCATGAAATTAAAAGACGCTTGCTCCTTGGAAGAAAAGCTATGACCAACCTAGACAGCATATTAAAAAGCAGAGACATTACTTTGCAACAAAGGTCCATCTAGTCAAGGCTATGGTTTTTCCAGTAGTCATGTATGGATGTGAGAGTTGGACTATAAAGAAAGCTGAGTGCTGAAGAACTGATGCTTTTGAACTGTGATGTTGGAGAAGACTCTTGAGAGTCCCTTGGACTATAAGGAGATCCAACCAGTCAATCATAAAGGAAATCAGTCCTGAATATTCATAGGAAGGACTTATGCTGAAGCTGAAACTCCAATACTTTGGCCACCTGATGCAAAGAACTGACTCATTTGAAAAGACCCTGATGCTTGGAAAGATTGAAAGCAGGAGAAGGGGATGACAGAGGATGAGATGGTTGGATGGCATCACCGACTCAATGGACATGAGTTTAAATTAACTCCAGGAGTTGATGATGGACAAGGAGGCCTGGCTTGCTGCAGTCCATGGGGCCACAAAGAGTCAGACACAACTTAACGACTGGACTGAACTGAACTGAACTGAGTTCTCTGACTAGGGATCAAACCCACACTCCCTGCAGGGAAACTCCAATTCCCAACCACTGGACCACTAGGGAAGTCTCAACAATTCACTTCTAATAGGTGAAGAATGAAATACTTAGGAATAGATTTAACAAAAGTAGAAAATCTGTACAAGAAACATTGTTTAAAGAAATGAAGACTTAGGTAGATGGAAAGACATCATGTATTCATGGACCAAAAGTCTTCCTATTGTTAAAAGACTCTCCAAACTGATGAATGGCGTTGAATGAATGGCAATGAATCCACAGATTCACACCTCATGAGTGAAGGCCACAGCCAAGGCTTGCTTGCCCAGCAGGACAGCTCCCAAATGGTAGACTGGGTCAGAGAAACCAGTACGAGCTGGAAGGTATCGGGCAGGCAACCACGGACAGGAAATGGCCACACACAAGAGGGTGAATTAGGAGGTCACTGCGGGGGGAGCATCAGAGGGCTGGTAGGAGGAGACACTCTCTCACTACCCCCTCCTCTGGAATATGTGGGTTTTAAAACTTGGTATTAATTTCCTTTCCAAAAGCCTTATTAAAAATACACCAAGGAATGGATTTTTTTCAGTTTGGCATATCCATACCATGAAATATTATTCAGCCTTAAAAGGGGAGGGAAATCCTTAACACCAGCTACAAAATGCATGAACCTTGAGGACGTTATGCTCTGTGAAATCAACCATTCCTAGATGCTTCCACTTATAAGAGGCACCTAGAATAGTCAACATTCCTAGAGACGGAAAGTAGAAGGGTGGGAGCCAGGGGCTGGGAGGAGGGAACGGAGGTTGGTGTTTAGTGGGGCCAGAGTTTTCAGCTGGGAAGACGGGGACGTTCTGGAGACAGATGGTGGCAGTATAACAGTGTGAATGTGTTATACTTAATGTTACTGTACATTGAAAAATGGTTAAAATGGCAACTTTTATGTTACGTATCATTTCCCACAGAAGGAAAATATAGACTAATAAAAAAATGGACAAGAAAACTGCTTTGTCATTCAGTCTGAGTGACTAAGAGAGTGACGATGCTATTGACTGATAGAGGAAGTGGGGGGGGGCGCGGGAAGCAGGTTTGTGGGGAAGAGGGAGCCAGCCCTGAGAATCCCTCTGTGTGCGTGTGTGTGGGCAGGACTCTGCACCCATGGTCACCCATCCTTACCAGGCGGGTGTTCTGTTAGTTTCTTCACAGGAACATAATAGGCGTGGGACCAGGAGGTGACCCCAGGCCTGCCCCTCCCCCTGTGCTATGCTGGGGTTAGGGTAGCAGTGAGCCACCTCTGAGGGTACAACCAGCAGGCAGGGGGTGGTATGGAGCTTGGAGGGTAGAGTCAGAGGTGCCTGGGGAAGCCATGGGCATGGCTAGGCCCACAGGAGGGGTGGGGAAGAGGAAGAGGAAGAGGACAGGGGCAGCTGTGGAGGGAGACCTACTTACGACACTCCCTCTTCAAGGGAACTGCTGGCACAGCATCCCCATTTGCCCAGGGTGAGACCTGGGTCTCGCTTAGCACCTACCCAACAGCTGCCTCTGGGGCCTCCACCAGCCACAGGAGAGGAACCAGCTCAGGGTGACCTTATTCTAAATCAGGCTGGCTCCAGGGACCCCTGTCAACACTTGGGCCTGCACTTGGCAGTGAGCAGCTAGCCTGGAGGAGAAGCACACTTTTCACTGCCCTGCAGAGAGTGGGGTGTCTCAGCAGAAGCAAAGACGCCAGCAGGCAGAGCCAGCCAAGGATGACAGACAGTGGGCAAGGCCTCCTGGAGGACGGGGTTTGTTAGGATGGGCTGGGGAGGGGGCGCTGTGCAATTCCCAAGTCATGTTAAAAACTATATGGGTTTCAAGGAGATGACTACTTCTCAGCTCTAAATAATAGAAGCATCCAGAAGGAAGGAACCAGAGGCTTCTGCCAATTGATCTGGAGACTGGGAAAAAGTCCCACAGTTATTAATAAATGCTGTGTTCTGGGAACTGATTTCATGCACCAGACAAAGGGATTAAAAAGTTGCTGTTGAAGGCAAAGTGGTTTCAGCCAAAGCTCCACTTTCTGTTCTCCCAATAAATGAGCATTTTTCTCCCTGGGAGCGCTGAGAGCTGATTGGCTTCTTGATAAATCTGGTGAGCGGGGAGCTGTGCCTTTGATTGGCACCGGTATACTTCTATGACCTCTTAATCTTCCTAGAGTCTCCCTGGGGGCGACACCACCTCAGTGGGCTCTGAGGGTAAGGGTCAAATAGGTGCTTGGGTGGCTTCTGGGAACCAAAGCTGAGGATGTAGCCTCTCAGGGCCCGGGACCCTGGAATCCTGGCAGATAAACACAGTGTTAATTCATCTTGCAAAATTATGCAGTGAATTCACCTTGTCCAAGGGATGTTGCAGGAATGTTGGCTTCAGAGCTGTTTCCTTGGGCATGTCTAGGCCCAGGTTCGATCCCAGCAAGAGCTTACAAATAAACAGATTAGAGATCCAAGGAAACATTCCTAGAAACAATGGTCAGCTCCCTTCACTCAATTATTAACCTATGAGCAATTTTTTTTTTTTTTTTGCTGCACCACACAGCTTGCAGGGTAGGATCTCAGTTGCCCAACCAGGGATTAACTGAGGGCCCCGGCAGTGAGGGTGCCAAGTCCTAACCACTGGATCACCAGGGAACTTCCCTAATCTGTGAGCAACTCTCAGACAAGGCACAGTGCCCATCAGTTCAGCCACTTTGAAAATGAGTATCGAATGAATCGAGTATCGTTGGAATTATTTCTAAAGTTAACTAACCGCTACTTACAACTCCCTTCCTGTGAGGATTTACTTCATCATCTCAGCTGAGGACACAAGAACTAGGCTTTTGCCTTGCCCTCCCCTTCTACCACTGGGTCCCCAGTCCCCAGAGCAGGGTCAGCAGCAGGTGTCCACAGGACGGTCATTTCCTTCTGGCCCTGCCACTCACTCCCCTTCCAAGGCTGGTCAGGTTCACGCTTCCTCTGTGAACTCAGTTTGCCTGGTACACTCAAAGTTTCTTTCTTTTTACGATTCTTTTCCCGCAACCCCTGTGCCTGCTAATAAGAAAGCAGCCGCAGGTTTTCTAATTCTCTCAAAGCCTCCCACCTATGCTTCTGCAAAAAGCCACCTAGGGGAGTCTCTTATCCCTTCCCACTCATTTTCCTTCCTGCCAGAAGAGTGATTTTATAAAACACAATCTGAAATGGGTAAAAAAAAAAACAAAAAAACTGATGTCAGAGGAAGACAAATATCATATGATATCACTTATGTGTGAAAAAAAAATGATACAGGAAATTTCCTGGCAGTCTAATGATTAGGACTCAGCGCTTTCAACTCCTGAGGGCCCGGATTCAATCCCTGGTCAGGTAACAGAGATCCTGCAACCACATGGTGCAGCCAACAAACAAACAAACTATGATACAGATGAATTTACTTACAAAATAGAAGCATACAGACACAGAGAATAAACCCACAGTTACCCAAGGGAGGGTGGGGAGGGATAAATTTGGAATTAGGGATTAACACAGACACATTGTGCAGTCACTTAGTCCTGTCTGACTCTTGGCAGATGTAACATATACACAGTAATGTAACATATATACACTACTGCACATAAAATTGGAGAAGGAAATGGCAACCCACTCCAGTATTCTTGCCTGGAGAATCTCAGGGACAGTGGAGCCAGGGGGCTGCCATCTACGGGGTCACACAGAGTCGGACATGACTGAAACGATTTAGCAGCAGCAGCACATAAAATAGATACACAAGGTCCTGCTGTATAGCACAGGGAACTATACTCAGCATCTTGTAATAACCCAGGATGGAAAAGAATCTGGACAAGAATATATATATATACACATATGCACAGCTGAGTCACTTTGCTGTGCACTTGAAACTGACACATACAGCACATCAGGACCTTGCCATTTATCCATTCTGTATGCAATCATCTGCATCTGCTAATCACAAACTCCCACCCCATCCCCTCGGCCTTGGCAATCAAGTCTGTTGTCCATGTCTGTCTCCACATGTTCTGACTTGGGTCCATGAGAGCTACCTCCCCAGCTTCAGCCTTTGGATAAGGCCACAAGGACACATCCTGAGCTCTGACCCACCTGCCTAGTTTCTCTGAGAAAATGAAGGGTGGCAATCAAAACTACAATAAGATCTCTCTAAATACCGACTAGAATGGCTAACCTTAATGAGATTCTACCAGGATTTCCCTGGTGGTCCAGTGATTAGGACTCCATGTTCTCACTGCCGAAGTCCTAGGTTCAATCCCTGGGCAGGTGCGTAGAATAAAATAAAACTTAAAAAAAAAAAAAGACTCTACCAAGTGTTGGCAAGGATGTGGAGCAACTGGGGACCTCATACAGCACTGTTAGAAACATAAACTTGCTTTGAAATAGTTTGGTGGGTTTCTACAAACTTGTAATGCATGTATCTCATAATCAGAGATTCCACTCCTGGGTATTTACCCAAGAGAAACAAAAACATATTTTCAAAGTCTTGTACACAGATGTTTAGAGCAGCTTCACTAATGACAGTAGAAGACTGGAAAACAGTTCACAGGCCCCTCAGCTGATGAAGAGATAAACCGCTTCATTCAGGATATCACCCAGAGAGAAGAAGACAAAATACTAGTCCACAGATGATCACAAGAGCATTCTGTCCTATGAAAGAAACCGACAAAAATGAGTGCCTGCCCTACGATTCCATTCATACACACAGGCAAACTCTGGGGTCAGAGATGAGACCAGTGCTTGCTAGGAGGCGGGGTCCTGGGAGGGGTTGGCAGCAAAGGGGTGTGAGGGACTTCAGGATGAAGAAGCGTTCTGTATCTTGAACACTGCTGCTCTCACTAGTGTGTGCATTTGTGCAAACTCCTTCAACTGTACACTTAACATTAAAAAAAATAAACAGAATTTCACCATATGTAAAATATCTCAGTAAAGCTGATTTTTTAAAATGATGAAGAGATAGTAAATGCTTTTAGACTACCAAGAAAGGAAAACTCAATTTACAGTTTTCATCCTTACTTAAATTTAAAATTTTCACAAGAGATTATTATACTTGGTGAAGTAAGCCAGAAAGAGAAAGACAAATATCATATGATATCACTTATAGGTGGAATCTAAAATATGACAAAAATGAACTTATCTATAAAACAGAAATAACTCATGGACACAGAAAACAAATTTATGGTTACCAAAGGGGAAAAGAGAGGAGGGATAAATTAGGAGTTTGGGATGAATATAGACACATTACTACATCACTTCATGGGAAATAGATGGGGAAACAATGGAAACAGTGTCAGACTTTATTTTTTGGGAGGATCCAAAATCACTGCAGATGGTAACTGCAGCCATGAAATTAAAAGACGCTTACTCCTTGGAAGGAAAGCTATGACCAACCTAGATAGCATTTAAAAAGCAGAGATATTATTTTGCCAACAAAGGTCCATCTAGTCAAGGCTATAGTTTTTCCAGTGGTCATGTATAGATTAGCTATTTAAAATCCTGAAAGATGATGCTGTGAAAGTGCTGCACTCAATATGCCAGCAAATTTGGAAAACTCAGCAGTGGCCACAGGACTGGAAAAGGTCAGTTTTCATTGCAATCCCAAAGAAAGGCATGCCAAAGAATGCTCAAACTACCGTACAATTGCACTCATCTCAAACGCTAGTAAAGTAACACTCAAAATTTTCCAAACCAGACTTCAGCAATACATGAACCGTGAACTTCCTGATGTTCAAGCTGGTTTTAGAAAAGGCAGAGAAACCAGAGATCAAATTGCCAACATCTGCTGGATCATTGAAAAAGCAAGACAGTTGCAGAAAAATATCTATTTCTGCTTTATTGACTATGCCAAAGCCTTTGACTGTGTGGATCACAATAAACTGTGGAAAATTCTGAAAGAGATGGGAATACCAGACCACCTGACCTGCCTCTTGAGAAACCTATATGCAGGTCAGGAAGCAACAGTTAGAACTGGACATGGAACAACAGACTGGTTCCAAATAGGAAAAGGAGTATGTCAAGGCTGTATATTGTCACCCTGCTTATTTAACTTCTATGCAGAGTACATCATGAGAAATGCTGGGCTGGAAGAAGCACAAGCTGGAATCAAGATTGCCAAGAGAAATATCAATAACCTCAGACATGCAGATGACACCACCCTTATGGCAGAAAGTGAAGAGGAACTAAAAGGTCTCTTGATGAAAGTGAAAGAGGAGAGTGAAAAAGTTGGCTTAAAGCTCAACATTCAGAAAATGAAGATCATGGCATCTGGTCCCATCACTTCGTGGGAAATAGATGGGGAAACAGTATCAGACTTTATCTTTCTGGGCTCCAAGATCACTGGAGATGGTGACTGCAGCCATGAAATTAAAAGGCGCTTACTCCTTGGAAGGAAAGTTATGACCAACCTAGATAGTATATTCAAAAGAGAGACATTACTTTGCCCAACAAAGGTCCGTCTAGTCAAGGCTATGGTTTTCCTGTGGTCATGTATGGATGTGAGAGTTGGACTGTGAAGAAAGCTGAGTGCCGAAGAATTGATGCTTTTGAACTGTGGTGTTGGAGAAGACTCTTGAGAGTCCCTTGGACTACAAGGAGATCCAACCAGACCATTCTAAAGGAGATTAGTCCTGGGTGTTCGTTGGAAGGACTGATGCTGAGGCTGAAACTCCAATACTTTGGGCACCTCATGCGAAGAGTTGACTCATTGGAAAATACCCTGATGCTGGGAGGGATTGGGGGCAGGAGGAGAAGGGGACGACAGAGGATGTGATGACTGGATGGCATCACTGACTTGATGCACATGAGTCTGAGTGAACTCCGGGAGTTGGTGATGGACATGGAGGCCTGGCGTGCTGCGATTCATTTGGTCGCAAAGAGTCGGACATGACTGAACTGAAGTGAATATATATAAAATAGATAACCATCAAGGATCTACTGTATAGCACAGGTAATTCTATTCAATATATTATAATAACCTATAATGGAAAGGATTCTAAAAAAGAATATATACATGTATATATAACTGAGTCACTCTGCTGTGCACCTGAAACTAACACAATATAAAAAATCAACTATATTTCAATAAAAGTTTTTTTTAATAAATGAATAAATTAACTTTTGCTATTCCTTTATTTATAGATTGGAGGTGGCAAAAAGTATGCAGAACATAGGATTTTGGGTCCAGTGGACCCAGGGGATGTGCTTCTGCCAACAAACTCTGAGGTCTTAGCCATTTGCTTATCCTGAGTTTGAGTTGCCTTGTCTGTATGGTCATTTTGCATTAAAAAATAAAGTCTATCTTCACAGCTATATGTTTTAGGGATCTATATACAAGATGAGTAGGGCTTGCTGGGTAGAGTAAAGAATCTGCCTGCCAGTGCAGGAGATGTAAGAGTCACAGGTTTGATCCCTGAGTTGGGAAGATCTCCTCACGTAGAAAAGAGCAACTCACTCCACTATTCTTGCCTGGAAAATTCCATGGACAGAGGAGCCTGGCAGGCTCCAGTCCATGAGGTCACAAAGAGTCGGACACCACTGAGACACTGAGCACACACAGATATGTGAGAAGAGTATGCTCAAAGCATCTCCCAGGACCTGGTATGTATTCCAAATAATGTCAACCTTCCCAGCAATAAGTACCATCAGTAAGGTGACATTAAAGTCTGTTTTGTTTCTGGGGGACATGTGAGAAGCTATGAAGCTTCCATCTAACCACTGGACAGCAAAGCAAATTTTTAATTTTTTTTTTTCTGAAAACACAGTTTTTGGAAGGAAAAACAAATAACTTTGCCACTGGGCCTATGTTGCCTGCTTAAAGGACCTGCCTGCTGGATATGTGAGGTCCTTACAACATCAGTTTCTAGACACATGGAGCCTCTGGGACGATCAATGAGCAGCGACCTCCATGCTCTGCACAAATGACTTTCAAGGCCTCCCACCCCCAGGCTGTTAAAACGAAAGGTCAGCATCCTGCTGGTGAGGGAGTGAGGAATTCGTCACTGACACATACCTGCTGGGTGATTTGTTGGCTTCTTTTTCCATCCAGCAGGCAGCTGTGGGTAATGTTTAACCAGAAAAAGAGGAGCTAAATTATTCAAGACATGTTTACAATGCAAACAGGGGGAGGGGGAGACTGCCCCATTGGCCACACTAGGGGTGGCAAGAGTCTGTGTGGGCTTCCTTGCATTTTACTAGCAAAACAGGTGCCAAGGACCCCCACCGCACTCCTTGCGGGCTCCTAGAGCCCCTTGCCCTCAGCTTGCTGAGACTTTTAGAAGCCCTGTTTAAAAGCAGCAACACCTGCTTGCAGGAGGACCACAGGAGGAGCGGAAGGAGGGGAGGAATGTTCTTAACCCCTGTGGCCCCCAAGCCTGGCCATGTCAGCTCAGCAGGACCTGGAATGGCTGGGGACCCCTGCCTCTTTTCCAGCATGGTTCTCAGGCTCCCCTCTGAGAGTATATTTTCCAGTGTGTTTGTTCTGATAAAACTTGGCTCTTCAAAGCCTGTAGTTATTTCAAAACTGCCAGATCTTAAAAATCTGGGACTTCCCTGACAGTCCACTTGAGGCAGGAGGCAGATGGGCCCCATCTCAGGGTAAAGCAATTGGAGATTCATTCTCTATTGACCAAAACTCCAAGACGAGAATAACAGGGCAATTAAGGGAGGCTGGACCCTGCCAAGACCACATATTTCTCATTCCCAAAGTCAGGGGACCCCCTTTTCCACACATGCATAGGAAAGGCTCCTTAGAGGCCAAAGAGGAGTCATGTCAAGGGATGTTCTACCCATAGGCCTTTGCAGTAGAATCCGTCTTGGCTAAAAGATACGTGTGAACACATGGGAGGATCCTGAGATACACCAAATATGGACTGTGAACCAGACAAGTCATAATGATTGGCCAAAGGAAACCTGGAAGAAATGAGGATGTGACCGACTCAGCAACTCAGGGCCTCTCCCTCTGAGTCTGCCCGTGTGTCTATCCACACATACTGTACTCTTTTTCTTCCTAATAAATACTTTACTGGCTTCACTACTTCCCATCTTTGTGGAAATTCTTTTCTGCAAAGCTGAAATTCCAGGGCCTTATCACTGACTGTGGTCTAGTAGCTGAGATCTGGTGCTTTCACCGCCACGACCCAGCCTCAATCTCTGGTTGGGAACCCAAGCCGGCTCCAAGCCAGTGCAGGCCGAGGCCACCTGAGATCACAGGGGTTAAGACTCTGTGCTTCCAATGCAGTGGGTGTGGGTTCTATCCCTGGTCAGGGACCTAAGATCCCACGTGCCATGTGCTGTGGCCAAAAAAAAAAAAGATATTTCTTCAGCACATCTTCGGTTATCTGTCACAGAAGCTTAATTCAGACTGCTTTAAGGGGGCAGAAAAGGAAATTACTGGCCCATCTAACTGGAAAGTTGAGGGGATGTTGGGCCTGACTGGAGCAAGGGATTCCAATGAGTGTGTCAGAAACCCATTCGGCTTTCTTTGGAATTGGTTTATTCTCAGGATGGAGCTCCCAGCAGTGTTAAGATGCTCACTGGCAACCCAAGGCTTGTGTGCTGGGAGTCCAGAAGCCTATACCCAACTGTTCTAGCAGGAGTCCTAGGGAAGCCACTCAAAGCCTGTAACACACCTGTCCGTGTGGCCTGGGCAGGGTCACTCCATTCAAACCACAGGGATCGGTCATGGAGAGAGGTGGTCAATTCAAGACAACTGTCGGGGAGGCAGAAGCCACGCAGACTGCCCTCACATTCTTTTTCTGTTGAGCAAATACCCAGCATGCTGGCTGTCAGGGTGCTGAATCTTAGGTCTTCCCAGAGCCAGAGTGGCATCAGATAGTCGTCTCCTTTACTTTCCTCCTTCCCATTAAGCTGATTAGGCATTTCTCCCACTTATAGTGTCTTAAGTCACTCACATATGGCCTGCTCACTCACTGGGCACTTCCTGGGCACTTGTTCTGTGCTGCTGATGGCTGGCTGTGAAAGAGGGGTTGGCAGGAGGAGGATAAAGACCCAGTCCCAGGGAGACAGGCAGTAGTCACCACAGTGGGGAGTGTCTCTCGGCTCCTCACAGCTCACGCTCACCCCCAACCAGCAATCTGGGCGCCATACTGACCTGTGGCGAGGAGCCCTCAGCAGTGGGGGCAGCGGTGTCGTCATGGGGGCTGGTGTTTTCTCCGCATCCTCAGGCCAGCCAGGTCTCAGATCTTTCCCATCGCCAGGCAGACTGAGGGCGAGGAGAACTTCCTTTCCGGTGCGTATGCATCCATGGTGGAATGCCAGTGAAGATCTCTAGAAGTGAGGGCCAAAGAGACCTCAGACTGTCCACCTTGGTGCCTAACTTCTCGCCCTGATCCCAACCCCTAGGCTCAGGGAGGCAAAGGGGCAGGGCTGAGGCAGCTGGTGAGCTCCCACAGGGCCAGGGAGGCCCAGGTCCCTGACTTCCTCCCCAGGTGTCCTGCTCCATCAGCACCCATGCCCAGGCTTTACCCAAGTGTCTCAATTTCATTACGTGGGAGGAGAAAAATTAATCCAGTGTGAGAAGAACTAAAAGGCAATCAGAGCACCATTTCCAAGAAAGGAAGATGGGTTGCCGAGAAAAATTTCCATTGGGCCATTAAAAGAAATAAGAACATAACAAGTAGCTAATATCAATGGGAAAAAAAATAGTGTGTTGGGAGGTAAGAGAAGGAGATGATCAGAGAGCGTGGTGCACACGGACGGGGTACCTACAGCCACGTGTGTGTCTGGCATGGGGTCTGCATGCAGCTAGTACCACAGTTCACTGAAGTGGAGACACCTGTGTATTGTCAGACACCCTGTTGTCTCATGTAGCATTAAGAAATAAAGCACTCTGCCCATTAAATTCTGACACATTAGTGATCATGTCTGTAGTCAAATTCAGGGCATGTAGCTGGATCTCCCTGAGGGAGAGTACAAATCATGAGGACCAAGCACACAGATCAAGAATGCTTGATCCAGGCAGGCTAAAGACTCACAGAGGAGGAATTTATGTTACATAAGTTTGGATGCCATTTATCCCAGAAGTTGGACAGAGGCTCCCTAATCATCAACAACAAAACTATGGTCTTCTCAAATTCATAATTATAGTTAGTAATTCAACACTCTTTTTTGATAATTGATAATTGGAGAGAAATTAGTAAATATAAAAGCTTGAGCAATACTATCAACTAACTTGACCTAGTTGGACATTATGGAACAATTCTCTTGACAGCAGAATGGATATTTTTGTCAAATGCACATAGACTATCTACCTATATATATATTATATTATGAGTCATAAAACAGGCCTAAATAAATTTAAAATGATTAAAATCATACAAAGTATGTTACCTTTAGACAATGGAATTAATTTAAAAATTAACAAAAATTAACAAAAAAATGTGGAAAATTCTCAAATATTTGGAAACTTAATAGCATACTCTCAAACAATCCAGGTCAAAGAATAAAGCAGAAGGGAAGTTAAAAAGTAGTTTGAATTGAATGAAAATGAAAAACATATAAACTTAATAAAACAATGTTAAGTTACATATAATAAAACAGCATACAAACTCCAATGCTATTAAAGCACTCAGTTTAGTTCAGTCACTCAGTCATGTCCGACTCTTTGCGACTCCATGAATCGCAGCACGCCAGGCCTCCCTGTCCATCACCAACTCCTGGAGTTCAACCGGACCCACACCTAGGCTGCTTATATGAAAAAAAAAAAAAAAAAAAAAAACAAATTATGGTCTTCTGTGAGGCCGGGTCCTAATTGCCTTGTTCCCTCCTATGGGATCCTCTGTCTTAGCCTTGTCCCTAAATGTCTCAACTATGTAATTTTTGATTAGAGGAATGATGCTTTTCAGATCAAGCAGCAGCACCAAAGTATTTGGAGGAAAATAAAAAGAACATCCTTATGTAGGTGTCAAATTTTTCTGATTTGGAGAAGATGGATGAGAAGACTGATTTGTAACTTCCAGAAGTTTCAGGACATCTCTGGAAAGAAACATGTAATGAGGACAGAGACACTGAAACTAGGCTAAAGTGGGTTTGTATCCTGACTCCAATCTAAAAGCTTGAGTCTCTAAGCAGAATTACGTCCGAAGGAGTAATGGTGTTAGAGACTGGCTGGAAGAGGATTCTTTGCTTCCAGCCCTTGTTCTACAAGAAGCGGGGAGAGGGCGGGGACTGTGTTGAAAGAAGGATTTGACACTTCATTATTTAACTGTTTAATTCAAAACAGAGTAACTTGCATAAACCAAGTGTTAGTCACTCAGTTGTGTCTAACTCTGTGATCCACGGACGGTAGTCCGCCAGATTTCTCTGTCCGTGGGATCCTCCAGGCAAGAATACTGGAGTGGGTTGCCATTTCCTCCTCCAGGGGAATCTTCTCAACCCAGAGCTCAAACTCAAGTCTCTGTGTTTCCTGCACTACAGGCGTATTCTTTACTGCTTGAGTCATCTGGGAAGACTGCATAAACCAAGCAGATAGTCATAAAACTTCAGGGCTGGAAATGAACTTAGATGTCCCTTTGTAAGTCACTGCCACATTAATGGCACCTACTCCAGTACTCTTGCCTGGAAAATCCCGTGGACAGTGGAGCCTGGTAGGCTGCAGTCTGTGGGGTCGCGAAGAGTCGGAGGCGACCAAGCAACTTCACTTTCACTTTTCACTTTCATGCATTGGAGAAGGAAATAGCAACCCACTCCAGTGTTCTTGCCTGGAGAATCCCAGGGACAGGGAGCCTGGTGGGCTGCTGTCTATGGGGTCACACAGAGTTGGACACGACTGAAGTGACTTAGCAGCAGCAGCCACATTAATGAATCCAGCTGTCCATCCTAGGCTTCATCTTCCTTGACCTGTCCAGTGGCACTGTCTTCACTTGACTTCTGGGCCCTCTGTGTCCTGGTTGTCCTCCCATCTTACTTTGATCCTCCTGCTTTGATTGGCTCCTGCCCCTCACCCTGACCTCCATGTACTAGAGTGCCCCAGCTCCCTCACCACCTCCTCTAGGGCTCACTAGGTCTTAGGATTGTAACCTGAATATTTGTCTTCAGCTCAGAGGTCTCCACTGAATATTAGACTGTATGTCCAGTTGCATCTGTCATCTCTGTAAGTGGCTTTTGGCAGGAAAGAGGTTTCTGCAGGAGGCCCCTTTGTCTTGTTATTAACCTTAAACCAGGCACCCTATGATCTACTCAGTTCTGGCCCTAGCACACCTTTCAGATCTTTTAATCACACAATACCTTGTCTAACGTATTGGTTCTTCCCGTAGATCAAAGAAGAGAAATGAAGAACAAGTAATTAAGAGATGACCAGATCTCTTCCCCAGCTTCCCCTTCAGTAATCTCAGGAATAAACTGTGTAAACAGCATCAGGAGCAGTCCTAGCAACAGCCTGTACACAGTAAAGGGTGGCAGCCAATCTGACCTCTCATCTCAGTGATTCACTGAGATTACTTCCCTCTTTCCCTTTAAAAACTTTCATGGCCAGACTTCCCTAGTGGCTCAGTGGTAAAGAATCTGCCTGCCAGTGCAGGAGACACGGGCTGGATCCTCCAGGAAGATTCCATGCGCCTTGGACAACTAAGCCCAGGCACCACAATTATTGAGCCTGTGCTCTAGAGCTTGGGAGCTGCAACTACTGAAGCCCCGTGTGCTCTAGAGCCTGTGCTCTGTAGCAAGAGAAGCCACTGGAATGAGAAACCCTGGAACCACACCTAGAGAGTAGCCCCTGCTCACTGCAATGAGAAAAAAATCTTGCATAGCAACAAAGACCCAGCACAGCCAAAAATGAATAAATAAAATCATTAAAAAAAAAAAAAAACTTTCATGGCAGAGCAAAATCTGCAGAGGTAGTATATGGGGTACACTGAGCCCACCATTTCTAGATTGCCTGCATTCTGATTAAAGGCAACTTTCCTTCCTACCTACATTTGTCTCTCTCTTAAACATTTATTTACTCTTTTTATGGCTGCACAGCTTCAGGATCTTAGTTTCCCGACCAGAGATTGAACCCATGCCCTCAGCAGCAAAAGGACAGAGTTCTAACCGCTAATCCCTAGGGGATTCCCTCAGTCATCGATTTTTGAGCAGCAGCAGCCGGACTTGAGTTCAGGAACATCTCCAGGAAGTCTGATGGGCACCTCTGACTTCCACCTGGCATGTAGCTGCTGGTCCCCGACCTTCCTTGAAGCACCTTCTCACAGGTTTCCTCATCTCAGTCAGTGCAGCTTTTTTTTTCCAGATACTGTGGCCAAAACAGTTGGCGTCGAACTTGACTCCTTTTTTCCCTCTCACACCATGTCAACATCAGCAAATCTCTCTGTCCACCTCCACACTATCTCCGAAAGTCGAGCACCCCTCGCCTCCTTCATTGTATCACCCTGGTGCAGCCCACTATGGATGCCCGCTGGATGAAGGCCTGGGCATCAACTTCCTCTTGGGTGGTTTTTCAGTCTGTTTTCAGTACAGCAGGGATCCTTTGAAAATGTAACCCCCCCCCCGCCGGGGATTCCCTGGAAGTCCCGTGGTTACGAGTCAGCACTTCTACTGCCTTGGCCAGGGTTCAATCCCTGGTTTGGGAGCTAAGATCCTGCAAGCTGGCACACAGCCACCACCTCCCCCCACCCCAAATGTAAATTCACCAGTGCTCTGAGGACCTGCCCCATCTGGCATCACTTTCCTCTCTCCTCATTCCTCCCACTGCTCTCCTCTTGTCAACTCTGTGCCAGCTACACTGGTCTCTTTTTAAAATTTAATTATTTAGGGCTACGCTGGGTCTTCATGCTTTGTGCAGGCTTTCTCTAGTTGTGACAGTGGGGGCTATCTCATTGAGTTAATGAAACAAATATGATGTACCAGCATTGTTTCAATCACTGGGGTATAACCATTACTGGGACAAAGCTCCTACCCTTACAAATACTGGCACTTGGGATGGGCTGTTGAAGCTGAAGCTCTAGTACTTTGGTCACCTGATGCCAAGAGTCGACTCACTGGAAAAGACCCTGATGCTGGGAAAGATTGAGGGCAGGAGAAGGGGGCAACAGAGAATGAGGTGGTTGGATGGCATCACCAACTCTTATGGACATGAGTTTGAGCAAGCTCTGGGAGATGGTGAAGGACAGGGAAGCCTGGCGTGCTGCAGTCCATGGGGTTGCAAAGAAATGACTTAGCAACTAAACAACGAACAGACAACGAAGAGGAAACAAACAAGGCTTCTTTTTTCCAGAAACTGGGCAGCTTCCTGGGGAGGGAGCAGGCCAAGAGGACAAGTGGGGAGCACTTCTCCAGCTGAGGGATATGGCTGGTGGGGTGGAGCCCAGTGAGCAATTGAACATGATGGGACAGATTGATGTTTCACTCAGAACAATTCGAACTTTTGTACCTTTTGCATGTAGTACCTATTCAGGCAATAACTTAAATTGAAAAAAATAAAAGGAAAAAGTCACCAGAAAACCTTAAATAATGAGCTAGGTGAGTAACATGCCTTTATATGGCTGATTATACATTAAGTCAGATAACTAGCTGTGTATAAATATGCAAGGTAGGAAACTTTTTTTTTTTTGCAAAAAACATGGTTTTTATTATTTTTTCTAATTAAAAAAAAATTTTATTTTTATTTTATTCCACACTACTGTATTGGTTTTGCCATACATTGACATGAATCCGTCTTGGGTGTACATGAGTTCCCAATCCTGAAGCTGTGTATAAATATGCAAGGTAGGAAACTTTTATTTTTTGCGAAAAACATGGTTTTTATTATTTTTTCTATTAAAAAAATTTTTATTTTTATTTTATTCTACACTACTGTATTGGTTTTGCCATACATTGACATGAATCCGTCTTGGGTGTACATGAGTTCCCAATCCTGAACACCCCCCCGCCACCTCCCACCCCATATCAACTCTCTGGATCATCCCCTTGCAACAGCCCCAAGCATCCTGTATCCTGTATTGAACATAAACTGGCAATTCGTTTCTTACATGATAATATACATGTTTCAGTGCCATTCTCCCAAATCATCCCACCCTCTCCCTCTCCCACAGAGTCCAAAAGTCTGTTCTATACATGTGTCTCTTTTGCTGTCTCACATACAGGGTTATCATTACCATCTTTCTAAATTCCATATATATGTGTTAGTATACTGTATTGGTGTTTTTCTTTCTGGCTTACTTCACTCTGTATAATCGGCTCCAGCGTCATCCACCTCATTAGAACTGATTCAAATTTCTTCTTTTTAATGGCTGAGTGATACTCCATTGTGTATATGTACCAGAGCTTTCTTATCCATTCATCTGCTGATGGACATCTAGGTTGTCTCCATGTCCTGGCTATTATAAACAGTGCTGCAATGAACATTGGGGTGCATGCATCTCTTTTAATTCTGGTTTCCTCGGTGTGTATGCCCAGCAGTGGGATTGCTGGATCATATGGCAGTTCTATTTGCAATTTTTAAAGGAATCTCCACACTGTTCTCCATAGTGGCTGTACTAGTTTGCATTCCCACCAACAGTGCAAGAGGGTTCCCTTTTCTCCACACCTTCTCCAGCATTTATTGCTTGCAGACTTTTGGATCGCAGCCATTCTGACTGGTGTGAAATGGTACCTCATTGTGGTCTTGATTTGCATTTCTCTAATAAGTGATGTTGAGCATCTTTTCATGTGTTTGTTAGCCATCCGTATGTCTTCTTTGGAGAAAGGAAACACTTCTACAATTTGCATTTACTAAACAACTTGCTTGCATTTTTTTATTGTACCAGACATGCATTGGCAGTCTTTTTTTTTTTTTTTTAAGCTAATTAGAAAAAAGCCACAATATTTATCATCTAGCTAAGTGTTAAAGCAGAAATAGAAGAAAAATTGACACCTTCCTTCAGAAGAAAAAAATCATCAGTGATGATCCTGTATCCCTGCCAAAAACCATCTGAATAGTTTCTCTCTTGGACGGACAATTCAGATTGTTCCCTTGGTTTCTCGTGCAAAAGCTGTGCTTCTTCCCTTGAGCCAAGGCCACACGTGCTCTTCCCTCTGGTGCTCAAGTCATGGGAGAACCTGTGAATGGAGCCACCAGAGACCAGCAGCGTCGCTTAGGGCACATTTGCTGCGGAAACTATGTTTGGCAAGTATTGAATGTCAGAACTTCTTTTCCTGGGCAGCGTAGGGTTGACAGCGCTTATTTATAACAGGGGAAATTCTAAACTTGGCCACTTATGAGCACAAAAATGTAACTTCCATAACACAGAATACATTTCCTTCTGTCAGCACACACACAGAGGCAGAGCAGGCCACCCAGATACTTGGTGAGCAATTTGTTTCTAAAACAGATTGCTTCCTGAGTCGGGAGAACGTTGCAGATAAGCACGTGAAATATTCTCTGGATCAATGGAGCAGAAACTGAAGCCCTGACTTCCCAAACAATTATGTTTTGTTTCTGTTTTTGTTCCTAAGAGGAAAATGGCCAGAAATATAACACCTAGATAGAACTTGAAAACAATTTCAACATGTTTAGATTTACTAATTGAAATAGAAAAATGTCCCAGGGAACTCCTGGTGGTCCAGTGGTTAAGACTCTGAGCTTTCACTGCCAAGGGCCTGTAAAACAGGGTTCGATTCCTGTTTGAAAAACTAAGACTCTGTAAGCTGCATGGTGTGAAAAAAAGAAAAAAAAAAGCCCCAATCTGTTTATTTTGTGCTTTAATTTGGGCCTCATAATAAAAAACCTAAATGAGCATAGAGTGTGGACAACAGGAAGTACTCTGAATAGAATGGGCTAAAGATTGTGTTTACAGTGATGACAACAGTAAAGTTCTCTTGATGAACTTTTCCTTTTAAATACAGCCACCAAATTCTAACACACACTAGGGAACACCAAATTATAAAACCATTTTCCCATATTTATTGCCCAATGACCCTAAGCTATGCTTATTCATAACTACATGCAACTTCATAAGCTAGAAACTA
This sequence comes from Aepyceros melampus, assembly GCA_006408695.1. Lineage (NCBI taxonomy): Eukaryota > Metazoa > Chordata > Mammalia > Artiodactyla > Bovidae > Aepyceros > Aepyceros melampus. Next base: position 9,051 of record SJXQ01007334.1, on the reverse strand, counting down.
TCATGGTTCATCAGTATGTTGTATTACTGGTTATCTGACATCCTTTTGCAAGTATGTTTTTAACAATAACCAATTACCCAAAGAATGTTACTAAGCACCCAGTTGCTTAAGAGTCATTTCATAGTGGCAGTTTCTATCTTTAGTTATCTAGAAATTGGTGCTATGTGTGTGGGGGGACTGGGGGGTGGGTAAAAAGATGCTTCTCAGGGAGGTCATTTCTTTTAAATTGAAAGGTAGTTGATTTACAATGTTGTGTTAATTCCATCCATACAACAGTGACTCAGTTATATATATATATATGTATTTTTTTTTAACATTAATTTCCATTAAGGTTTATCAGGATATTGAATCCAGTTCCCAGTACTATTCAGTAGGACCTTGTTGTTAACCCATTCTATAGTTTTTAGAATAATAGCTTTTCTCAGGGAAGTCTTGTTTAAAAAATAATTAGGGTATAAACCCCTTTAATAATTTTGCATTTTGCTAGCTCCTTAAATGAATGGAGAGGACTGTAGATCTTAAGTGCCTGGGATCTACTGCCATCTAGTGTTAGGTTGATGACAGCTACTTCAAAACTGAGCTCCTAAGAATGGAACTTTTTGCCTCCTCCCACGCCTGCCCCAGTGCCCCACTTCTGCCTCCATTCCAGTCACTAGCTCATGTCAGCATAAGGCTTTTGCGTCTTTTCTTTTCCCCACTGTCACTAACAATCTAGCTTTGATGCCCATCTTGTTGGAAAGACGTCAAAAGAAGTCAGTTGAATTAGCTCACCATATGCTATTTCTGGGCAAGTTCTTTACGCTCTCCGCGCTTCAGTCTCCTCATCATTCAGACAGGAACAGAGGTGTCTACCTTGATAGGTTGTCCTGATTAAAGAGCTAATACACATGCAAGGATTCAATAAATGTTATCATCACATATCTATCATGCATGAGTTCTTAATGGAAACACAAGTATTGAAAATAGTCTGGGGAATTCCCTGGAGGTCCAGTTAAGTTAGGACTCCGCACTTTCACTGCAGTAGCCGAGTCCAACCCCTGGTCGGGGAAATAAGATGCCACAGAGCTGAAAAAAGGAAACAGCTTGTATTACTTTTCATTTTATTATCAGAAGGCAGAAATTGGGTTCCATAAGACAATTCAGGCTGCTTGTTTTTCAGAGGTCCATTCTGGATAAAAAGTCCTTTGCAAATATTTGTACCCAGGCTATAGCTTCTCCTTTTTTAAAAAAATTGAAGTTACAAAGTTAGTTTCAGGTGTACAGCAAAGTGATTCGGTTTATGTGTGTATTTATTTTCAGATTATTTTCCATTATGGGTTATTACAAGATATTGAGTACAGCTTCCTGTGCTATACAACAGGTTCTTTTTTTTATGTTTCATATACAGCAGTGTCTATGTTAATACCAAACTCCTAACTAAATTATCTATTCTCACCCTTAACTGTGTTTTTTTAGCTGCACGGGCAGCTTGCAGGATCCCTACCAGGGAACTTCCTGAAACTCACTTCTCAATTTTTTTCAACTATTTAAAAATGTAAAACATAACCCTGCAGCGGGTTGGATTGGGCAGCAGGATAACTGGTCGCTTTGAGGGCTACAGGCTGACCCATGATGTAGTTAGGTTTGGGCCTTGTGATTTTTTCTGCCTATCAGTTCAGTTCAGTCACTCAGTCGTGTCCGACTCTTTGCGACCCCATGAATCGCAGCACGCCAGGCCTCCCTTGTCCATCACCAACTCCCGGAGTTCACTCAGACTCACATTCATCGAGTCAGTGATGCCATCCAGCCATCTCATCCTCTGTCATCCCCTTCTCCTCCTACCCCCAATCCCTCCCAGCATCAGAGTCTTTTCCAATGAGTCAACTCTTCGCATGAGGTGGCCAAAGTACTGGAGTTTAGCTTTAGCATCATTCCTTTCAAAGAAATCACAGGGCTGATCTCCTTCATAGGAAGTGCAAATTACTTGTATAGACTCAACACACTTGTGGGCTGAGAGCAGCTACGGGCATCACTGCACAGGGGACAGAAGCCCTGCTGTGCCTGCCTGTGTCAGTCTTTGAACAGCCTTCCCTGTTTTGCAGTGAGACAGACTCATGATCCATCAGCCACAGTTACAACTTCCAGATTCTTGATTTTCTCCCTACAAAATCTGAGGATCAATCCAACACTACTTTGACAAATGCTCCTAATATAGTCCCCAGGAAAATGTTAATTTCAACTCTATTTCTTTGCCATGATATATGCTACAAATCACTCTTCCCATTCAGCTCCAGGGTACATCAAAAAACTCCTCAAACATCAAGCGATGATATCAGTACCACTCTGGAAGAGGAGTGTCTGGGCAATAGATCAGGAAACGGAAATAATAAAAACCTGTCGGGCTGCATTGATAAGCTTATCTGGTGCTTTCCCAGAAACGGAAACCAGATGGATTTCTAGATCCACAAATTCAGACATGGTTCAAAGAGGCAGGCAGTTCTGTTACTCATTCCATTTAATTAAACACAATGGGCACAGTCTGTAGAGGAACTAGAGATGGTCTCTGTATGTTTTCGGATGTGCTGTGGCATTGTTGGTGCTTGTGGGCTTTCTCTAGTTGCAGTGGGCAGGGGCTGGTCTCAGGTTGCGGGGCACAGGCTTCTCACTGCTGTGGCTTCTTGTTGTGGACAATGGGCTCTAGGTGCACAGATTTAGTTGCTCTGTGGTATGCAGAATCTTGGGGACCAGGGATGAACCTGTGTCCCTTGCACTGCCTGGCAAATTCTTAACCACTGGACCACTAGGAAAGTCACTATGCTCTCTGTGTATTAAAACTGATTCACCTAGGTCAGTATCATCATAATATTTAACAAATATTATATGAAAAAATGTTTGGTGGTAACGAATCCTTTTAATGAAACTGAATTAGCTGATCCCTTGGGCTCAGCTGGTAATGAATCCACCTGCAATGCAGGAGACCTGGGTTTGCTCCCTGGGTTGGGAAGATCTCCTGGAGAAGGGAAAGGCCACCCGCTAAAGTATTCTGTCCTGGAGAATTCCATGGACTGTATATTGTATTAGTCCTTGAAGTCGCAAAGAGTAGGACATGACTCAGGAGACTTTTACTTCACTTCAAAAGGCAAAACCCAACAATTTTTTATTTCAGGATATCCAAGTTCCCCTTGCATACAAAAAAAAAAAAAAAAAAAAAAACCAGAAAAAGTTTACCTGGTGGTCACTACATGAATCTTGAAACCAAATTCCTGATTGATGATACTGATACAAGATGGTAATTAATTAATCCATGCCAGCCCACCACAAACTAATTTAACATTGGTTAAAATGATCGTATATACATAAATGAGTCTCTATTAGTACGGACACCTCCTTCTCATTCCCCATAGAATCTGACTTCTAGTTTCAGCCATTTGATGGGTTAAATGTGCTTGGTCTAACAGAGAACTATTTTGATGGTCAAGCAAGATTTTCTTTATTTGATGGTAACAACAAAGGTTACAGTTTAGTACTTAAATCAGCAGTTAATAGTGATCTTCTCTCCAGGCAGAGTAACTAAAAGCAGCTGTGAAAACCGCTAAGAAAACTAGAGACAGGACAAGAGGCAGGGAAGCCAGAATCACTGACTGCTTTCCTCAGTGACTTGAATTGACAGCTTTTCCCCAACTATCTTGTTACTGGTTTCATTCCACTATATCTAGTTAAATATACAGAATTAGTCTTCATAATAAAATCATCTTTTCAGAAGAACTATACACAATACGTTAAAAAAAAAAAAATCACTGATTGTGTTTTCTTCGTCGTTTTTTCTTTGAACTTGCAGGTGGTTGAGTCTCCTGTGTTTCTTCTTTTACACCAGATACAGGCTGTTTGAAAACTATTTCATTGTCCTTATCATCATCATTCATTTTAGCCACTTCAGATTTTCGTTTCTCCAAAAATGTTGGGTACAAACTGGGGTGGGACCCTGGGTTCAAGTGAAAGATTATATAACATATAAATGTGGGAAGATAATGGGAATGACCCTCTCCCACCACCTCTCCTCTATTTTTATAAGTTATGTCTATTATTTTAGGCCTGTTTCCATCATTTGATGATATAGCTGCACATGATCAAGCGCTTAGGTGCTTATCACACTTTGTCACAAGATTGAGCAAGCAAAGTGACAGCAACAGCAACTGCCTTTCCTCCTTTAAACTGTAATACCGGATTCCCAGAATACTGAAGACAATCTTACCTGGCTATCCACAGCCTTCTCAGGAGTCTTAGGAGTGACTGAAGCGGCTTTCTTCTTCTTACGTAAAGCCTTCAATAAATGTTAAGAGAATATATCAATCTGCGTGTTGACTAGATATAGTAGTCCTGAATGGACTTCCTCATTTATCTTTCTCTAATATCAAGTGGGTAATATGATAAGTGAAAGTTTTACCTGGCGCTTTCTGGAATTTCGAGGACCAGTGTTTGAAGCATTTTCCTCATTTTTATGTAATACCTTAACCTAAACAAGCATAAAGAAGTAATAGAAAAAGAAGCTGTAAAACTAGCAGTCTCACTTATGTATATTTTAAAACTTACCATTAGATCATTATACATATACTTATTAGTTAATTCTGACATAGACTTTTAAGACTATTTCCAACTTAAAAGGACCATGAAACAAAATTTTAACTAAAATGAAATAAAAAGGATGGCCATTTTACAGTCTTGGTATTTACTGGTAACATACAATAAACCAAACATTTAATCCTGACAATGACACCTTTATTAGTAATCTACAAGCATTATGATTTTTGGTCAAGTAAGTTTTCACTGATTCACTCATCTAAAACTGCTAAATCAGGTACGTGTTGCAAATTGGTTAATCCCTTTCAGGATTTCCTCCTCTGTGTAGTGTTAACAGGAAATACTAGGACAGCTTGACAAACCTACAAAGACAAGCCTACAATGACTGCAGTTTCAAAAATTCAGTAAAAACCTCGTAGGGGGAGAGCCTGGGTTAGACATTTTATACAAAGGAATACTCACCAATGAAGGGAAATTATAATCAATCCCCTTTTCAGCCAATCTCTTTCTGAGTAATTTTTCCTTCTTTTTAAACCGCTCCTCCATCCGTAGCTTTTGAACAAGTGACCGATTCTGATTGTACCGTTTCACTGCTGGATATGATGGCCTTTTAAATGGCATATGCCACTCTCTGAAAAGTTTGTCACGTACCTTTTCAGGTGGTATAAAATGACCTACAATTAAAAAAAAATTTTTTTTTCAACCAAGTAGGAGGGAAAGGCTTTTAATGAGAACTTCAGACTCTCCCTTGTGTCACTTGTAGCATAATCAAATTGATATGTCCCCCACTTACATGGAGCAGCCTGAAAGAATAAAGCAGGTATCCAAGGGAAAGTCAAGACAGCCCACAATTATCTACCACTCACTCACTGTGTGCCAAGAACAATTCCAGGACTAGAGATACACTAGTGAACAAGACGAGTGCATAGAGGAGAGTGTGGAAATTAAGTCTTAGGGATCCCGAAGCTAAAAGGACTCCCACTATTTAGACTGTGTGACTCACAACAGCAGAAGCTCTTACCTTCCGGCTCATATCCTCCAGGCACCTGCCCAGGACTAAGGCAGCTCTATCTGTATCTCTCTGCTTAGTGATGCACACTGGGCCCCTTATGCAGGGAAGCCAAAATCCCTGGGATCTACCCTCCACCAGTGACAGATGGTAAACAAATATCCCAGTTTCTGTGGTTGTCAGCTGGGATAATTCTGTGGCCAGCAGGAAGGAGCCCAAATAACCTGCGTGCTAACATACCCTTTACTGACTTCCTTTCTCCCTGTCAAATCTCCACACCTTACAAGTTATTTCCCTGGGATCACCTCCAAGACAAATTACTCCCCTGAAAAAAAAGGTGGGGATGTGGCTAACACCTCATATCAGAGTTCGGAACTGTTTGTGCCATCCTTCAGAAGTCAGGTGGAGCACAGCAGGTACTCATACATGTGGTCACCCAACCACCCACTTTGTCCTGGCAAGAGCCACATTTTTCATGTGCGAGTAACACCCAGGATCTCAGGGGGCTCCTGGGACCCTCTCTCACAGCAATAGGAACTAAGATGGAGAGGTGTGACCTGGGTGCTGGCTCCAGATGGGCTGCTCTGGGGAGGCGGGTTGGTGAGAGCTCCACCTCCTGCAGGATGAACCTCTATCTGCTACTGTCACCCTTGCCCTAAAGATGGTTTCTCTGCAGAGGAGCTGCAGCCAAGGCCATGAAGACTGGCTGACATGTGACTCCTCACCCTGAGCATCATCCTGTCTAGGCTTGTCTTTGTAGGTTTGTCAAGCTGTCCTAGTATTTCCTGTTAACACTACACAGAGGAGGAAATCCTGAAAGGGATTAACCAATTTGCAACACGTACCTGATTTAGCAGTTTTAGATGAGTGAATCAGTGAAAACTTACTTGACCAAAAATCATAATGCTTGTAGATTACCATTAGTGGTTTCCGCTGTCCTCGGCATGTATTCTAAACTGTGCTTTACATGGCTTCTGGTTACCTGACCTTTATTCATTTATTTCTCCTCCCTCATCTCTTGCTATGCTCCTTGCAGGCAATTACGTTTGTCACTGCTGTTTGGCATTTGCTGTCCCCCCACCAAATTCTCAGTTCCACCCGTTCACCTGGCTGTTATTTAATCTTCAGGTTCCAACTTTAATGACTCTTCCTCAGGAAAGCCTCCCACACCCCACCAGGAAGCCCTTCCTATTTACTCTTCAAGGAAACTGTTCCAACTCCATCTCAGCAGAAAACAGCTCTCACTCTGGAAATTTTAAAATTCCAGTTCAAACCTATCTTAAAAATGTACTTACATTGTTGCACCACTGCTTAGGAGACTCATCCCAGGGATGAGGTGGGACGTCCAAGCAGCTAAGCAACCTCCCACCACAGCCACTGTCAGCAGGAGCATCCCTGAAATCCCGCAGGCTAAGAATTGGGTACTTACACTTCAAGAGTCTTCACCAAAAAGGTAGTTGTTCATTGTTTCAGCAGCTATTTTGGCAACATCTTCAGATTCAAACTCCACAAAGCCGTAGCCTTTGCTATTTCCAGTCTGCAATGACAAATCCACCACAAAAAGCAAAACAATTACATTCTAATGTGCCATCAAACTCCTAAAATGTCATTAAATAATGTACATTAGCTGTGTCTGACTCCTGCGACACCATGGACTGTAGCCTGCCAGGCTCTTCTGTTCATGGGATTTTCCAGGCAAGAATGCTAGAGTGGGTTGCCATTTCCTTCTTCAGGGCATCTTCCCAATCCAGGGATTGAACCTGGGTGTCCTGCATTGCGGGCAGATACTGACTGAGCTACCAGGGAATTCCTAGTAGGAACAACATTAAGGAATAACATTAAGACACCTTTAATTTTCAACTTCAAATCACACAGTGTGCAGACTGTTACAGGGAAAGAAAAAATCCAAAATAGTCTAAATTTGCCACTGGTTTTGAAGATTTCCTGGGATTTTGATTACATATGATAAATGATTATAGTTGGAATTTATTCAGTAGCAAGAACCAACATAAAGGAATCTGGTAGGTCCCATAATCCTTTACTCACTGATCTCATATTATCATATTATCCATCTACTTGGGAGATGGAATAAATGTGTCACAAAAAATACAGGTAATGTAATTCTCATTTATATGAAAAAAATGAAAAGAAATTTAAGTCAGTGTCTCTCAGCCCATCAATAAAACATTGCATTCATTGTCATGTTTAACAACGACTGATCATCTCCACAGCTGAGGGCACAGGACCAGGGACCACTCTCTCAGAGATACACACTGGGTTCTGGCCTCCACACCATAACAAAATGAGCTTGCTAACAAGAGTTCTAAAATCCAATTGCTCAGGTTTGGATCTTAGCTCTGACACTCAGATAAGGAATGTTTAAGCATCAGTTTTTCCTTCTATAAAATGAGGATAAAATAAACACTCTCATAGAGTTGCCATGAAAACACAAAATAACCCGCAGTGCTCCACACTTTTGTAAAGTACTCAATACACATTATTTTACGGTGGCAGGCTATGCCTACCCCACATCTGCTCCTTTGGCAAATAATTATTCTGAGCTGAAGGTGCTGAGAAATAGAACAAGAAACTGTGCCCTCCCCTTATTTACCTAAAAACAGGACACAAATTTAGAAAGGTGTCCTCTCCCTTCTATCAGAGAGATGTTAGAGGAATCCACACAACAAACTTTACTAAGCAGATATTATCACCCACATCCAAACCTGGGCATTTGGACTTTAGAATGCTTGTTAGCCTCCTGTATATTTGCCTCCCCACAACATGCAACCATATAAACCCAAAGCACTGTTCCCTCATCTTGTCACTCCTCAAAGCTCTAACAACCCTTTGAGCGTTCCCATGATTAAGCATACATTTTAGTCTTTTTAATCTCAGTTTTTCAGTTCAATTTATAGGGTCTCAGCCTAGGGTAGTAGAAAAAGAACTTTTCCTCCTCTACAGTTCTAATTCTTAGTGACAATAACTAGGAAAACTTTACAATCTTGCATTAAACAAATTATTTTCACAAAACTGGTCATGTGATCCTGGAAATAAGAAACCATTCACAGGCTGTGTGGCTTAACGAGAGTTGGGAGCCAGGAGGCTGACTCCTAGCTGTGCTAGTGACTAACAATCAGGACACAGCCACCACCTAGAGTCTCAGGTTAGTTATCTGCAACAGGATGATTCTGGTAAAACTTTAAATGTTTGACAATCCTCTTACTATCCCAACTCTCACTCAGGAGGAGAACGATGGTGGGGTGTTAAGACACTATAACAAATCTTTTGAAATCTGATATGAAAATACATGTCAAGTGTCCCTAAAACCAAACACTCAAAAGCCAAAACCTTGACCTAGTAATCCAAGAAAGTTAGAAATACCAAGCAGATAGTCAAAACTGGTGTGGGCAGCTTTGTAATATGCAACAAAGCTGGAATGTTACATTTCAGTGCACCGCATCAAGGAGCAGACTTTCTAAGACAAC